>VZSC01007532.1:208986-230023 GCA_013398225.1 Steatornis caripensis
GCGGCGGCTTCCGGGGCCGGGCCCAGCCGCGGCCCGCCCACGGCCCCCTCACGGCCCCCCGGCGAGCGGGCGCGGCGGGAACACGCACCTGGGCGCCCGGGGACGTGCGTGAGGGCGCCGGCGGCCCGAAGGAGCAGAGGGGCCTTGCTTTTGCTTCAAGAACGGTTTGAAAGTCGAGGTTATACGTTGGTAAAGGCAACTTCAGGCACCGAAAAACAAGGGGTTTCCGTGACAAAGTGCCGCCCTTCCGCCGCGGGGCTGCAGCCGCCCAGGCCCTGCGGGTGTGCAGCGCGACAGCTTTTCAGCGCTTCACAGCGGGGTAAACCCTGAGAGGCCACTGCTTAAACGTCTCGATAAGCGAGTGATCGGTGGCAGAAAACACATTAAAATCAAACCCGGCCTGAGAGAAAGAGCTAAATGGAATTTAAGCTCTCATTTTAACACGAAGTCCCTCAGAAAGCGAACCGTGGCATCATCTTTCAGCAGAAATAGAACTGCACCCCGCTACGCAAGACAGAGGGGCTCAGGATCAAAAGCTGTTCTCTGACGGAGTAAGCGCATCTACTCCCTGCATCAGCAGTGCCTTGAAAGGAGCATATTGCTGATTTCTCACGCAGCCTTAAACATTCCACATCGTAGCTGTCGTCAACATCTTGCAGCAGGCAACTCCGTATTTGTCAGAATATAGGATGGCATTTTTATTAAAATACACAGGCAACTTTGTTCACAGATGTCAAACTGAAGCCGTTATTTCCTATATAGCCCAAATATAAGATGCAATTCTGCAAACAAAGCAAAAATAACTCGGCTTCAGTCTAGCTCTGGCCTAAGCAAAGCGGGATGCAGAGTCTTCATCAGTTTCTCACCAAACTTCACAGTTGTCACTGGGGCAGAGCAGTTAACAGTGCTCTGCTGTAAATGAGTTACACAGACCTGGGATTCATTTCCAAATCGGATTAAGTATGACAAAGCAAGACGACAATCCTGTACAGGAACGCTTGCTTAAAGAACGATTACAGTTGCAAAGGAGAAGCCATTCCTGCATTACTGGAATGCTGACACAACAGTGGACTGAGAACACAATTCGCAGGTGGGGAGGTGGGAAATGCACAGAGCCTGGCTGTTTCGTGTGTAACAGGCAGACCTGTTCCGTCAAGGCTGTACAGACAGGCACGTCTCTCTATTAGAATCTTCCATGACCTTGTTTATTCTGGTTTGAGGCTTAAAGATGAAACAGTACATACTAGAGTTTACAGACATGTAAAGTATGAATTATTTCAAAATGGTTTTATAGAAGCAAAAAAAGCAGGGGGAGTAAGGCTTTGCTTTCACACACAACGCAAGTGGGGTGGGTTTGGTTTGTTTTGTTTTTTAAAGTGTCCAGGGAAGTCTTTGGCAGCTGCATTTACCAAGCCGAACAGCAAGCTTTGCATGTTTTCTGCCACTGAATCTTCTAGAACAGTCTAACAAACGTAGTAGGGAGGATGTGAACACAGAACTTATAGCGTTTCCAACAAGTAATACAAAACTGCATGATAGTAACACAAACAGATGCTATTTGTGAACTGTTGTTCAGAAGCATCAGGCATTCACTGCAAGCGCACACTCTTCAGCTTCTGTAAGAAGCACTGAGGAACCCGCTACTGGTACTCCAGTAGAGGCTTTCTTGTATGTAAACATCCATCCTCACCCAGAAGGAAACCTAAGAAGAAATATTTTTCTCCCTTCACTTTTGCTGCTATCTTCGTTCTTCTGTTCTGCAGTATGGACACAGGTGTCAGCCCCAGCTCACGAGTAGGCTGTTGCTATTCAGCTTTCTGAAACGGCCTGTAATTTACTGCCATTTTTATCTTCTTTAACTTTCTTTTTCCCCTTAATATTTTCCTTTGTGGTTTTCCTACAAGAAACACATTGGAGACTAAGACACCTGAACAAAATATGTAAAAAAAGATGAAGTATAGAGCAGTGACACAGACATCAGTCATTTTACATGTCATTAGTACAGCTGAGCATCGATCCTTTGGCAGCAACACTCCAAAGCATGGGTAACGGTGTTCTTTACGACCACTTCTACTACACCAAACTGCTACACGCCAGTCTTCTGTGAGCTCTAGTCATTACAACTTAAGATCTGCTTCTTGTATTAATAGTCCAGGTGTTAAAAAAAAAGCCAGTCCTTTGCCAGAAGAGCAGCAGATAGGTTCTGCCAAATGACAGCTAGTCTGAAGCCTGGCTTTAAGGCGAGTGGTTTAAACTGAGCTCGCTATGTCCTGATGGGTGGCACCACGTAAGGCAAACTGATGGCATTAATCCAATTTCCAGTACACAGATACTGACACTAAAACTCCGCCATCATTAGAATCACTACAACTGGGTGATCCAGCCAAACAAGCTACCGGTTATTTTGGAGGAAGCTTGCTGAACCTTTTCTGGATAAACGGCTTCTCTTACCTCATCTTGAGAAAAACCTACTTACGTTTTTCTTTTGGCCTTTTTTAAGAAGCACTGAGGGGTGGTACAAATGGATTCTCTTGTCAGTGGTTTCTTAATGAATTTCCTCTTTTGCTTGCTGAGAACGACATGTGGTGAAGAGGGTTTAAATTACCTTAAAGGGCAAAAACTAATATCCAAAGTAAACAAAACAGATAATGAAAATCATTTTTGGTTTTAGGGATTTATGAGTCTATTTTCAGTGTTCTTTATTCCAAGATTAGTTCACTCACGCTACCTCCAAGACATTCAAACAAACTTTATTATATTAGACTAACATATATATACACACACAAGGATTTCTAGTTTTAGAAACTATTAGAAGTTATGAAAAAGCAGGAAAAGAAGCACTAAACAAAGAAGTATTTAACTACATGCAGACACCCCTACACCAATTTTTCTAAAGGTAACTCAAAAGAGTGAAGGACTTACTTTCACGTATCAGAAGCCCAGGTCATGAGTCTGGGCCTAGAAAGTCTAAAGCAGATTTCAGGAAACTCACAAAAATAGTCAACTGCAGGAAAACCATACAGTCCAGAGTTCTTTTTGTTTCCGTCTTTGTCCAGGCAAAAAACCTGCCACCCGCACCCTGTCTAAAATGCCTTTGGCAGCTAAACCGCGACTATATTGCAAGCACCTAGATGTCTGTAACCCTTACACACCCAGCACCACTCAAGCAGGCTTTTAAAACGGGAAACAAAACTGGTGAACTATTCACACAAACTTACCTTTGCAGTCTGGGAAAGTGTTTTATGTAGTCTGGCACAGGACAGCCAGCTCGCTGAATAACATTGGCTATGCTGGAAAGGAGAGGAGGGGAGAGATTAACTCCGGCAGGCGAGCACTTGGACAACAGATAAGCACCTTCTGTGGAAAACAGCGATCCCTAACAACTAGCTGTTTTGTTGTTGGTTTTTTGTTTTGTGTTGTTGTGGGCTTTTTTAAAGCGAGAAATAAAGACACAAAAGCAAGTTTGAAGTAAAGTGAGCAAGAAACAAAAAGACACAGAAGGCTCAAGTGAAACTAATGACTCCGTTTGGATAGTTTAACCAAACTGAAACTCTAGGCAGGACAGTCTTCGAGATGAAGAAAAAGCAGTAAGTCAGAACAGAGAATCGTACCACTTCATTTTGGACACAAGCAAGTTAAAAGAACTGGATTAAAAAACCCAAAAGCACAGCATGAGCTAGTCATACTTTCTACACAGCAAGTGATTCAGGAAAACCAGAATGAGAGCAAAGTCAGTTGCAAAGACTGTGAGCCTGCCCTTCAGCGAGGTTCAAGTCAGAATAACTGAGTTTCACTGAAAGGTGCTACCAAGCAAGCCATCACAGTGTCATTACTGGCAACATGACCGAAAGAAGCAAAAGGATGCTGGTTTCTCTCTTGCGAAAGGCTTCAAAAAGAAACCTTACAACTGCCATGTTCCCTGTCTGTCCCGTACCGTGGCACCACCTCGCAGTCCCACCATGTTGATACAGAGCACTCTCTCTCTATTTGTAAGAGCTTTTTACAGCAGTGTGGCATTTCCAGAGCATGGCAATACCGTGCTTACGAGGTGTGTGGTACCAGACACAGCCCTGTGGTTCAGCAGTACGCTATACAAAACACAAAAACCATTTCTGCTACATCATGTCTCCAATTTACCTCCGTAATAAAGGTTTATCATCTTCTGTAAAGAAAGTGACTGCTTTTCCTCTGTGCCCTGCTCTTCCAGTACGACCTGTCAAACACAAATTTTGCAAAGAGTAGCGATTTTACTTTAAATATCTCCCTTTATTCTATTCCTCTTCACAGCCCCAGCCTCCTGATGTGTGTTAGTATACTAAGCACACTACCAGGCAGTCGATCCCCAAAGGCTGTTCCTGCAGAATGAAAGCACAGGGATGTCTGAAGCATCTATTTAAGGTTCATAGAAGACTGACAAAAACAAACGCAGTTTTACTGAAAGTTAAGCCCAGATATAAACTGGCTCAAGCAATGTAGTAGCTTCTACGGTGCTGCAGCAGGAGAGGAGGCTTGGTTTCAGGATTTTTGCTCATGCACAGGAGCATCTATATTACAGATCTAGGAAATGAGAAAAAGGATGTAATTTCTGCACATTCACTCACCTATCCTGTGGATGTATTCCACCGCACTCGTTGGCAAGTCATAATTAATGACCATGTTCACTCCTTTGAAGTCAATCCCTCGAGCTAGTAAGGCTGAGCAGATGAGCACCCAGATCTTCCCAGCTCTGAAACTGTGTACTACGTTATCTCTCTAGGAAAAGAAGAGAAAGGTACTTAGAGACAGCCTAATTAGCGATTCCAGAAAGGAGGTGAACTTGTTTCCTGAAAGTTGCCATGATGTTAAAGAATAAAGCTAAACCTCTAAACAAAAAACCTGCAGTAACCTACTGACAAAGTTACCTGAAGTTACATTAGACAGAAGGGTAAAAGCAAGAGTGCTGTGAAGTGTTTCTTGAAAAGGAAGTATATCCTCCTACCTGTTGCTGAGTTTTGTCTGCATGGATGACATCCACATTGATGCCTTCGTAAATAAGTTCATGGAAAAGCTCTTTAGCCCTCTCAATAGACTGTACAAAAACAAGAACCGGAGGAGCAAAACCCTGCAAAGGAATAAGCTTGTCTAAGGCTCAAGTCCTTTCCCTATGTTATTGGTTGCAGACACTGAGCTACTACAGAGACTTAACCAGCCCCTGCATTTTATATCTCAGAGGGTGGGGGTTTTTTGACCAGCCAAATCTTTGGGAGTCAGAACTAAGCAAGTTCAGCTCCATTGCCTTTGATGGAACGGTTCCTAACATAAGCATCAGGCTGCGTGGTACGTAGCCCACAGAAACGAACAGATTTTTTTTTTTCCACCTGATGTGAAGAATGCACTCACACTGCCAAGTAGAATTAAACAGACTGTTAACACAGACTGCTCCTCAGCAAGACTCAAATATATACCCAAGAATGAGGAACCCTCTCAGTTTTCATAGGTAGGGCACTTACTCTTCCTCTGACAGCAGATTTGGACAATGGTTTAACACGTGTCACAGAGAAGTCTTTGCCCCAGGAAATTACAAGTCTCTGACAGAACACACAGCTCAGGTCAGCAGTAGGCAGAACGTACTCGAGCTCTCCAAAATACCTTTTTAACAAGCTCTCTCATTGCCGTGAGCTTTCCTGTCTCAGATCCAACAAACAACAGCTCTTGCTCTACTGTCTCCGCCGCAGAGTTTCTGAAACCACAAATCCAACAGAAGCGTGCTACCGTTAGAGTTTATTTATGTATTTATAAACACTAAAAACCATAAAGTATTACCTGGTGAATGAGAAATATTGCACAACAAACTTATTTCATCAGTACATGCTTCTAAGATTAACACTTATTTGATGATAAGGTAATGGTAAAGGAAAACAACACTTTCCCCAGTATGTGAGAAAGATCCCGTATGCCTACACATTTTTTCCTGGAGACAAACAGCCTGCAGTACCAAGACTAAGAACAGAGACAGACAACCAAGCAGATTGACGATGCAAAGAAAGCAAATAATTTGCCCAGGAAATGGAAGAAAAAAAAAAACAAACCAAACAAACCATGAGAGAGGCAGAGCACAGCCGCACACCTACCTTGCCCCAACGGACACCAGAACAACACTGTCAAGGTTGAGTTTACACCACTCCTCTACATCGTGTGCGAAGGTTGCGCTGAACAAGGCTCTTCTCACCACGTGGGACGTGCATGCCAGGAAGATGGAGGCCAGCTGGTCTCGGAACCCCGACTTCCCGTCTTCAAACAGTTTGTCTGACTCATCCACCACCAGCCACTCCACACTAGGAACAGAGAGGTTTTCTGTTCAGTAAGAGTCACTTGTGGAGAAGGCAAAAGTTCCATCAGACCATCGCAGACGCAAGGACTACGCACGCACCCACTTTTCAGTGGCAAAGCTAGTAGCAAAGCCAGATTTGATAAAGAGTCTCGGTACCTGGTCAAGTCTATTGCTGGAGGATCTTGTTTCAGCAAATAAATGAGTCTGTTCGGAGTCGTAACTAGTATATCTATGGAGGGGGGGGGGAAAAAAGGCAAAACACTAAAAAAGGTACAAAATAAACCAGACTAACAGAGCCCTGAGGAACACAAGTTCCAACCCAATCTGCCAGAGGTACAATTTAACAAGGTTCACTGTCAGGCTCACTTCCTATTTCTTCCACGCCAGCTACTTCTCTTAGTGTTGAGCAATAGATGGCACATCCTGAGTGGTATTAACCGATCTCTTTAAAACCACATGGGCCAGAAGAGAATGGTCAGTGACATTTTTGAAACTTTCAGAAGCGCTTCAGTAGTTAAAACAATTACCGAATTTCTTAGAAGACTTGGGCCCAAACCTCTTTGCTGCTTCAGCTGCCTTGTGGATCATGTGTATCCTGAAACCTGTCCCCTCAGCCAACTTCACCAGCTCCCGATGTGTCTGAAAAGGCAGCAACAGAGATTAAATTGTCAAACTGAGCTCATTAGCTTTTCTAACCAGAAAAGCTGCAGACGATCCTGAAGATAAACCTTCAAACATCACTCCGATTTCAGCGTTGTCTGGTTTCCTTCACATAATAAAATGCAGCTTCCTAACACGTATTATTCACTTGAAACTTCTCACAGGTCTGACTACCATACTCTGTCTCTCACGACGCAGCTTCCATAAGCCCCTATAAGCTGCTAGATATGCCGCTATTTCGCAGGAGACAAAAGACTTAAATGTTTAAACTAGCTTTTCCTGGTATCGGAGGATAATAAAGGAAAAAAATATTCACTAAGCTGCTGTTTTACTGATTCAGGGTGAAAACTTTCAAGTACATCAATATGACAACGAGCCCTTTCCCCTCAACGCACACCTGGCTAGCAAGTTCTCGGGTAGGCGATATGATCAGAGCTCTGAATCCTTTGTTCCTAGGTTGTTTCAGATGAGCTAAGAGAGGAATACAAAATGCCAGTGTTTTTCCGGACCCAGTAGGAGCTGAAGCTAGAAGTTCTCGACCCTGTAAGAGAAACAAGAAGGGTGTTATATTTCACTAGAAAAAAGAAAAAGCAAACCCAAACCCAAAAATCGCATTCGCGCAAATATTAATGCAACAAATGAACGCAAAACACATTCGTAAAAGCACAGATCAAGGATATTGCAATGGCCAAGTTCTGAACTCTGATACAGTTGATCTATCGCTAAAGCTGTGCAAACAACCACTGCCGTGGCCCTAAAGAGAGGCCACTCCAAATTTTGCCATGCTCCCTGTAATAAAATGCAATACCAGAAAACTTACGTGAAGCATGACGGGAATAGCCTGCATCTGGATTGGTGTTGGGACCCAGAAGCCAGCAGCTTGAATGTTCTCCATGATCTTAGGGTGGATTTTGTATTCCTTCTGAAGTTGATCAAACGTGGCGATTGGGTCAGGAAGATCTGTTCCTTGAACGCTAATCTTGTGTTGATTTCTGAAGCGGTTTATCTAAAACACAAAAGACAAACCCTTTCTTTCTTTGACAGCAGAGAACTAAACATGTATGAATGCATCTTCTGGTTATCTCTGTTATCTCTTATACTGAAGTCACTCTCTTCCCAAGAGAGATCACCCTAAATGAACCTCAACGTTCAGACAAAACACCCACAGAAACCAAGTCATCCGTCGCTACACCAGAATTCCGTGGTCCCACCTTTTCTCTTCTCAAGCGCTCAAGTTTCTCTAGAGTAGGTTTTTTGTCTTTTGCGTCTTCGAATTTTGCTTCCAGAGAGGACATCCACTTTATTCCATTACTGCCTGACAACTCTGGCGTGGATGCTGCTCCTGGAAGTTTCAAAAAATTCAGATTTCCATTAGTAAATTTCAGACAAGAATTATTCGGTAAAAAAGGGCATCTCGAAACCTTTTTTCGCTCATTCTCGCTAAAGTTAACGAAGACTTCAGAAGGATGGCAACCACATCCCCATGCCTTAACACCAAATCTTGGCCCAGTTATTTTATCGGCTCTGACACAGGCCAGTCGAAGAACTCGGAAGCCTCTTTGTTTTTTTCCTGGCAACGTGACCTACAGCGCCTGCAGATTTAAAGCGAACCGAAACAAGAAGCACGAACTTCACCAGGGTATTCTGCCAGGGACATACGTATAAATACCTCGCGTCTTTTTCTTTTTTCTTTTCCCTTCACTGCTTTCTGCATTTCTTTTTCTCTTTCCTGCCGCCTCTCCGTCCTCTTTCCCTGCTCCATCCTCCTCAGCACACCCCACGGGGGCTCTCTCCTTGCGCCCAAAAAAGTCGAGGCTCTCCAGCGAGACGCTGCCGCCGCTCCCCTTTACCACCTGGGGGAAAGAACAGGGAAAACGCTGAGACGGCCCGGCCACATCCCAGCGCCCACCCGACCGTTCCCGCAGGGCCGCAGCGAGGCCTGGGCGCCCGCGTCTCGCAGGCGACGGGGCCCAGACCCCTGCCGCGGCGGCGCCGCACCCCGAAGCGCCGCGCATCGAGCCCGAAGCGCCGCACGTCAAAGCGGGCACCGGCGCCCAACCGCCGAAACAGCTCCCGGGCCTCCATGCTGCCTCGGCCGCCACCCTCCCTGCAACAACGCTTCCGGCGCCGCCGCCGGAAGTACCGAGTACTTCCGGGAGCGCGGAGGCGGGGCCGAGCGCGTGCCGTGGCGACGGCGTTACCGTGGCAACGGCGCGGGTTCTGCAGGCTCCACCGGGCCGCGCTTCGCTGTAGGCCGCGCTAGGCCCGGGCTACCGGGGCCTTTCCTCGCAGCCACCTCTTCTCGCAGCAGAGGCCGGCCCAGCCCCGGGGCAGCGTTGTGGCTGTGGGTCCGGCCCGTTGGGCCTCTTCCAGACCCCGTTACTGCAGCTCCGCTGCAGTAACGGGGTCTGGAAGAGGCCCGACGGCCAGGCCCCACAGCAGGGTAGAGTTTGTTGATGCCCTGTCCCCTTTTCATCATTCGATTTTTAATCATCCGCGTGAGTTCTAAACCCATCAGAAATACCGAATCCGGCATATGAGCCATAAAACTGTTCTACACCCTTACGGGCCGACGGCAGCGTTTTGTCCCTTTGTGTGTTCCTGATGGCAAGTTCATTGCGCTGACTGCTTCGCCGAATGTTTAAGGAAGGGCTTGGCTGAATAAGACAACAAAAGCTTTTGTGGGAAGTTTTTGTTGGGCGCTGGTGATTTACAGTATCATTAGCCGGTCTCAAAGGACTGACCTCTCTTCTATCCATCACAGCGCCAGCAAGTAGAGATCATCAGCCTCTTAGAGGTGTAAACTTCGGCCCTAGATATTTCTGAGGAGGCAAAACGGTGGCTTATTAGCACTTTTCATTGCCTGGCTCATCCCTCGATTGACTGGGAATTCCCTTTGTGACCTGCAACAAGCGGCTCTGCCTTCCCCTGTGGAAGTGGGGGAATATTCCCTCTTGGTTTGATTCAGCCCATTTCATTAAAAACCATTTAGGGGTCAATGCTGCACTACCCTCCTGATTTTAAGAGCCTCATCAACGGAGCGTTTCAGCATCCGTTTGACGTGGAGCCGGTTAGCAGTCCCAGTGACACCTAAATTAGAGTCAGGAACAGTGCACAGTTAATTTGTTTAATCCTTGATTTCCACTGATACAACCCGACCTCACAACTGTGCTTGAGTAAAGAAACGCTAGAGGCAGTGGCAGGAGCAACCCAGCAACTGGCTCAGCCGCTCAGGGCAATCAAGAAACTTTGCATAGATTAAGATCAGAATTTATTTAATTCATGTATTTATTCATTATGATAAAGTGTGAGACCCAATAGTACAGGTAAGTCTCTGAGTACTCTGTATCAGATCAAACAATACAGATATTTTTCCTGGTGTTCCTGAAGTAAAACAAACAGAAATCCAATTAAGCAACAACAGCATTACAAAAACTATTTTATGTAATAAAAGTCTCAAGGGCTAAACATTTACATTGCCGAAATCTGAGAGCCCTAAGACATACAAGCAATGGCTGTCCCTCCTGCAACGTTCACTACTTTAATTACAAGCTTTGAGATGAAAAATTGCATAAATGCCATCCTCCCCGCACCCCCTATCTACCTGATTTATAACGCTTTTTTTCTTTGCCAACCAACCTTTTGACTTCCCGGCAGACGACTGGAAGCAGCCGCATGGAGACCGGGATGGGTGCGGAGCACCACGACGCTGACACTTCCCTCGTTGGTGTCCCCGAGTCGAGCTGATGGCATATTTACAGCGAACAAAGCCAATGCAGGAGAGAGACTCGACGCCACGTCCTTCAGGCCATTCCCAGGCTGAGGCTCTTGCATTTCCTCTGGGAAAAGTGGCTATTGGTTGCTGTGAGAGGACAGGGAAGAATGTGGAGGCATTTGTGTAACAAAGAACTATAAATCATCTCCAATATCCATCACTCACCAAGAGATGCTGTCAGCAGATTCAAGAGTGAGGAAACGGGAAATATTCTCTTCATCAGTCGACTGGGAAATCCCTTTGTGTAAGGAGTAAGGAGCTCTGCTCCTGACGGATGCCAGGCAAGCAGAAAGCTGTGCCTGGAGCGAGGGACCCTCCGGCAGGAGCAGCCCCCGGCAGCACGCTCTCGTCTTCCAGCACGTGCGGCCCCAGGGGCCAAGCTGCCTTACGCTGAAGTCATCTGCCCTGGAGCTGTCGGAGGGGCCAGCACCGGGACTCAGGCCGCAAGGGGTCACGTCATGTGTCGGGGGTGAAGGGGAGAACTCGGTGAAATACAAAAATGGAGCAACTTCAGTTAATGCAAAGCAAAAGCGCTCTTGTCACGGTGTCAGATTTAGCTTTGCTTCCCCGGTGCTGCTCTATCAATTACTCGGCGCTAATTGCCAAGTCAGCGCTGACACCAGATGACTGGCGAGGCCTTTGCAGGATGCGTGGTGGAGGAACACGGGTCGTTCAGCTCAGCCCAGCCGCAGACGCAATGATTAATGCTCCAGCAGCCTGATCTAACCTGGGCAATCCTGTTTTATTAGCAGCGCTCGACGGGCTGGATCTCAGTTCCACAAAAGTAGTCTCAAAACTGCACCTGACTTCAAAACTCATCCTGTATCTGGATCAACTGGAGCCAATTCCACTTTTTTTCTGTGTTGCTCCTGCTCTGCTGAGCAAGGTGACCCAAAGCTGCCCAGAGAAGGACCCCTCTTAGGCTCACGCTGCAGAAACCCCGCAAGGCAAAGGATGACTTGCTTTGTTCCCTATAATTGATCCAAACCAGTAAAGAGAAAGCACAGTGCCTCCTGCCAGGGAGTTCTCACTCCATCTGCACCGCAGCAAACAGGAGACAGCTGCCTGTGCAGCTAAGGGGACCATCAGCACCCCACAGCCACACTCAGATGGGGTGAACACAGTAGTTATTGGACCATCTCGTGGTTTTTATATTAACCCCCTGCACCTGCTCGTACGTGCTGGGGAACACGATGCTTCCGACATACCGGGGCTGGCATAAAATTACAGCAGAGGAGGGTGAGCGCTAGCCCTGTTCTGCCTGGAGCTGCTGGCGGGACGCCCGCGGACCGGGCTGGGACATGGGGGAGAGCCCAGGCTGTATGGTTTTCCGCTTTCATTTGTTATTCTTGCAGACGGTCCCTGGGATGGCAGCAGGTACGGGCAGGCGGTTAATAGCAGGAAACACTCCTGACCCCAAAGCAGCCCCCCATCCCATCCCACAGGGGTGCTCAGGGGGGCCTCCGCGACGGCGTAGAAGCAGCCAGCTCATTGGGCCATGCCTGACACATAGGACTGAAACAAAAACCCCCTAAGGCTGCAAAGCAAATCTAGTGAGCAAGTTTATTTCATCTCATGCACAACGAGGTGAGAGATGCTTACCTGTTGCCGTGGGCGCCCCTCGTGAAGAAAGCGAGCTAAGGCCGGTGTCGTGCGTGTGCGTCTGTTTAGCAGGTGTAAGACAGGAATTACAGGACGGCCCTTGTCAGTGGAACTTTTGCATATCTGCTCCCCACGTCCCGCTATCCTACCGCATTATCATCACTAATATGCACATAACAGTCAATTAGCCTGGCTGAGCGCACTCATGACCTCTGATCCCTGCTGTGTCCCCCAATCCATTAACAGGCCCTCATCCTTTAGCTCTCAGTATGAATTGATGTAGCATCCATTCTGTTTCGGCAAAGAAACACGCTTCCTCATTCATCTGTCCATTTCCACTTTCTGTTCCTTTGTCCTCGCCTTCTGTTCCCTGTGTTGCTAACCTGGTCACAACTTCTTGACCCCACGTCCTTGTCCCTCCCAAGGGTGCCGTAATCCCAACCACTGCCAAAAAACTTTTACTTTTTTTTCCTTTACCCACATCTTATTTAGCAAAAACGGTTTCCAGCAGTGTGGGAGCTTTGATCCCCTATTCAAGAAATCCTTGCAATGTTTTTTTAAAGGCTTTCTTTCTGAGGCAAATGACTTCTTCATAAAGGGGGGAACGGTGTGCTGGTTGGGCTGTGTTCAGCTGAGGAAGACAAATGATCTCTTTTATTACTTGAAAAGCATAACAGTGGAGTGTGTAGATTTGTGATTTATCTGTAATTAAGAATCCATTTGGGCAGCGTATTAACTACAGAGAGGAGAATTAATTTTGCTGAATATAAAAGTAAAATCAAACTTCCTTGAATTAGAAGGCAACGTAAAATATCCGAGGTTCAGGTTTTGTGTGGCTCTGCATTACGCACATACCGGCATGCGACAACTCCTTAGTGCCCATTTGAGGTTTTTTAGACTTTTAAGCTTTATCCCTGGGACAGAGAAATAAAGTCTAGGTGGCGAGAGACCTCTCCCCCTTCCGCGATGCCAGTGGCCCCCACAGCACTCGCATTGCTGGCTCGTGGCGGCACGTACCGCTCCCTTGCCCCGCTGCTGGGGCAGACCTGTTGGCCTTCTGCCATCCGCAGAGGGGGAAAATTGCCCTTCAGGATTAAATGAACGTGCACCCGGCAAGCACCGCAGAGACCCGGGCTCCCTGTGCCCGCTGAGCAGCCGGGCACTGGAGCCTCCCACAGGGCTCTGCCTCTGGGAACATCGGCTCGGAGCTTTTGTTTAGGTATTTGCCTACCTGCACCGAGGAGTAGCTAGCCCAGCAACCCAGCCCGTGTGATACACTCTGTGGCTCAGTCTGTTCACGCCAGGTGTTTAACCTGACCACACGCAGTGAAACCAGACTCCTTCTACGAAGCATCCATCCTTTATCCCCGGAAGACCCAGGGCGGTGTCTTGCCCATCTCATCTGTGCAGGAGCTCTCATAGCACTCGCAGTGAGAAGGTAAGCGAGCGGCTTGAGCGTCTGCCTGCAAAGGACCGTTGCAGAGCAGACAGCGCGGAGCCGCTCATAAGGTTTGGTGGCCGGGCTCTGCTGCGGTGGGTGTGCGGGGCTGAGGGGACAGACCTGCTGGTGCTTGCAGCTGATGAGGCAGCCCTGGTTGCTCCACCATCGGACACGGAGCATTGCACGCATTGGTCTGTTGTGGTGGGAGGACGGTGGGATATCAAGGCTCCTTGAGATCTTTGCAGACCGGTGAGCACGTCCTTTCGCTGCTGGAGGGAGGCCGGTGTGGGGCAGCGCAGCAACAGCTGGTGTGGAGGTCACAGCACCCAGAGCTGCAGGAGCAATCGGAGATGCACTGGAGTAGGCAGAGAGTGAGTTTTTCTCTGGCTGCTGAGAGCATTTTAAGGTGCTGGGCAGCAGCACGTTGGTTTAGGACAGTAAACTGTTACGGTGCCATTCTCTGCTGCTGCTGGTCTTTATGACTCACATCTCTTCCCCCATCAAACCTTTTCACATTCTTATAGACTTGTGAAGGCCTCCTGCAAAAACATCATGGAAACCTCACATCAGCAGGAGGTGGGATCCACGCATGCTGCCGAAGCTGCCACCCGCCTGGCACAGGGACCGCTCCGGCTCTGTATACCTGCTCCTGCGGCCAGACCGTGGCGCAGCGGGGAGCTGGCAACATCTGCAAACAGCCCGGCCTCCCAACGCAAGCGCTTTCTGCATTCCACTCTGTGTACTCCTCAAACTCTGCCACCAGCCCAACGAAATCCACTCAAAGGCTTCAAAGGGCTGAGCGTGTTTGCTGTCCGCGGGGGACTGGCAACGCTTTCCCTTTTGACCCGTTGCACTGGGACCGCTGGGCAACGGTGTGCGGGGTGGAGGCTGCGCCGGTGGGGAGCACGGCCCCAGCAGAGCCGCGGCTCTGCACAGCCCCACACCGCTGCTGCTGGTTTTCCTGCTGAAATTTCCAGCAGCTCCGGCCATCTGGCTGGACTGGCAGAACAAGTCTGGAAAGACCGTGCGTTTGGAGCCGGGTGCTGTTGTGCAACTGCGCGTTACGTTTACATATGCGCCAAATGGCATTTTTAAAGTTGCTGAAATAGCTCGCCTGTATTGTGGTATCCCTGGAGAGGCCGCTGCCTTTGCGGCCAGTGGGACGCCTGCACCTCCACGGGGATAATCTGGGCCTTCCCTAGCAATCCGCGTGCCAGCCCGTGCAAGCTGCACTGGTCACAGCAGGGCCAGAGCCCGGCTAGCACTGGAGCACTGGGGACGGCTGCTGAGCCCCGGCACCGCTCCAGCCCTGGTACCGCTCCAGCAGCAAGGTCTGCACCACCACCGGGCTGCCATCACACACCTGGGGACAGAGAGCCCAGCACCAGGGTGCCCCAACCCTCCATCCAGCAGCTGGCACACAGGGTTTGGCCCTGGACAGGGTTTCCCTGGCTCTGTTCCTCCCTCAGTTACGGAGGTGATAAGCACCAGGGAGCCCTGCTCCCCAGGGATGGCTGCAGCCCAGCGTCGAGGGCTCCTGCTCGCGGTCTGATAAAGCTCTATTGCGGCTCTGGGGCAGGCGGCGAGGGCGGTGCTAACCTGGTTTTGACCCAGTGACTTCGCCAGCATCACCGGTGCTGCAGTGCAAACAGGAGGCAGTCGGGGCACGGCATTTACCCATCCAGGCAGGCGTCACTGGGCTGCGCTCTCCTCTGGAGGCAAAGGAGAGGGCGTCCCACCTCTGCACCTCTTGGGACTTCCCATGCCCTTCCCCTGCCCCACAGCCTGCACACCCCGGTTGGGGAAGGAGCACCAAAACGCAGCGAGCTTTGAGCGATACCTCTCTGGAGAGAGTGAGCCCTTACATCACAGCCTGCCATGACAGCCCTGACCCTGGGTGTTTCTCCCTGGTCTCAGTATCGCTGAGATCTGGGGGATTTTTCCTTTGCGCCCGCATCTGCACTTCCAATTAAACGTCCGTGTGCTCTGCCGTGAAGGAGGCTGCCGTTTGTTATGAACATAAAGAGTGACCGATAAAGCCTCGTGGCACCCTGCAGATGCTCACGTGCAAGGAATTCCCTTGTCAACAGCTTTGAACTGTAAAATAATCACCCAGCCCTGTAAAACTGTACTGATCATAAACGAACTTTGTCATGTTTCTGCTAGTTTCTTTGCTCCATAACAACGGCATCACGGACAAACACGACGACGTGCCCAACAGCAACGGGAATGAAAAAGAAGTCTTCCAGGAGCCTCATTTAACATTACATCTGATTTTCCAACAACTTAATGAGGCAGCCAGGGCGTCTGCAGGAGCAAACACCCCACCCAGCGCTTCTGCAGCACAAGGTGAGGTCTGGGCAGGGACAGCCCCAGCCCCAGCCCCGGCCCCGGCGGTTTTGGGCAGTATGCCCCAGGGCAGAAAGGTTTCCTCGGAGCCAGAGGTTAAATCCAAGTCAAGGGAACACTTCTCCCGTGAACACCTTGGTATGTGTAGCATCCACAGCACCCTCTAGCAACCCGTCGCTCTTTCTATCTTCCCGTCTTGCGCTACCCGGGGGTGGGCGACAGCACACAACGAGCTCTTTGGCAACTTCATAAGTTCACACCTCTTGGGGGAATACTACCCGTTCTCAATCAGTCGTTCCATTCATATTACTGACTTCATCCTGCCTGCTTTGTCACACGCTCTTTGCTCCGTGGCAGTCACCTTCTCCATCAGCGCCTTTGTTTGGATGCCTTTTCTCCCAGTTTTCTTTTGGCTCACCCCCCCCTCCTTCCCTCACCAGCTCCCTCTCCGGTGGGGTTGCATCTCAGAGCCTCCACTGCCCAAGGTTTTCACTTACCTTCTCCACGGGGCTTTCTGGACTGCGGCACTGATACGGGGCCGCTTGCCAAACAGTGCTTTACACATCGTTTTCACACCCCAATCCCCACGCCTCTCAGTCTGTGTCTGTCTTAAAGCTGGTGCAGAAATCAAACCCCTTGGAGCATCAGCTCAGCTCCAGCAGGCTACCCAGCGCCTCTCCTTGCTGCTGGATTGCCCATTCCTCTGCAGGACCCATTCAACCTGGCGACAGATATGCATCAGCTGGGGAAAGCTCAGCCCAGCTACCCTCACAAGCCACTCATGGAGCAAAACGCTGTCAGCACGAGTAGAAGAATCGAAGCCGTTCCCACCCTGAGCGGTGAGGCACTGCTGGGAATTCAATATTTCGGAGCAGAATCTAAAGAGGGCTCAGGCACTTGGGGGTGTTGAAAAGGACTTGCTGAGCAGGAAGGTGCAAAGGGGATCTCAGGATAAAGCCTGCCTATTTTCTCTCCCAGTTTTGCTAAAAGAGAGCATCGCTTCCGAGTCTGCGCGGAAGGGACCAAGCAGTCTTTATGCCTCCTGCCCTCTTCCAGCTTTGCGCTTCCAGTTTTGGTCTGGGGTAGCTAAAACTCACAGGAACAAAGAAACTCCATGGGAAGGTTTTTATCGGAGCGTCCTGCTCTGGCTATAAAGGCGAGCACCAGATTGCTTCTCTGAAAGCTTTTCCACAGCAGCCCACGCTTAACTTACGTGAAAAAAAAATGGGTGCCAAACCAAAACCAGGCACTTTTGAAGGCGGTCAAAACCAAATCCCTGCGCTGCATCTTCAGAAGGGCCACGCTTTCCCACTAGTGCGCTCCGAGTCTCCCTCTGTTAGCCCTTCACAATGAAAGATCTTCGAAAGCTTTACAGCGCCTGCCGCACGCCCTCCCGCCTCCCCCTCGTGCTTTACTGACCCACAGGCTCAGTGTCCAAAACGGACGGGGTTTGGCTTTGCCTGGCACTCAGCTCCTAATTGGTTTGCTTAACACTCGGCTGCTAAAGTTAGCAAAGGATGAGGAGTAAACTGTGCCGGACTAAGGGCAACATCATTAGGGCATCATTAGGAGGGCGAGGGCACGGGTCCCCCCACCTCCTAGAGCCTCTGGCTGGTTTTGGCCGATACCTGGGGCTTCATATGAAACACTTGCCTCGCCACGTTCAGGCAGGTAGAAACGGAGATCGGCACTGCGAGGGACAGCAGGAGGGACACGCCACTGCCGCCAGCCCGCGCCCCTGCCTCCCGCAGCCCGCCGTCTCCCAAACCACGGCAGATGACGGCTGGGGAATTTACAGACCACACGGCTGCAATGAGTCAGAAGAAATGGTATTTAATTATGGTATACATTAAATTAAACGTCATTCTGAATATTCGTCTCCCATTCGTGATGACTTATTCACCGTAGGGCAACTCCTGCTAGTCCCAGCTAGGGTTAGGGTCCCACTGCGCTAGACACCGTACAAACACAGACCAAAAGGGCCTCTCTTGCCCGAAGGAAAGCATCCAGTGTTCTTCATTTCAGCAGCGGTCGTCCGTCCACGGGCACCGCTGCTGCTCTCCACCTCTCTAGATCACTCTCAGCAGCTGGCACACGATGCAAAGCTTAAGCAAAACGTACACAACTGGGGAGCATCGGATCCATCTGCAAAGGGGAGCAGGTGTGGAGGAGCTTGTCTCTCACGGGAGGGGAGACGGTGCCTTTTACCGCTTCCACAGCTTTGGGGGGTAGGGCTTGCACCCCTAAACCCCTTCAGGGCTCTGGAGGGTGTGGAGCCCGGTGTCCTGAGCGGGTGCCTGGCTGGGATGTGCCCTCACCGCAAAGGTGGGCTCATTCACAAGCTGGAGATCTCGCGGCGAAGCTCTTCCCCCACGAGCCGCCGCCAGGCGAGACAAGGCAGGCAGCTGGTGGGGACCAGCCCGGCACCCGTCCGCCCAGCCGCAGCCTGGAGGTAACCCCACGAGGACGAGAGCACTGTGTTTATTGACAGCGGCGGAGCCAAGAAGGCTCATCATCAACCTGCTAACAGCGGAAAATAAGCCACCTGTACTGGCCGTTTATGGGGCAGGAGACGAGGCAGTAACTGGGCACCCGGCCCCTTCTGCGCCCCAAGGAGGGGAGAACAGGCAGACAGACTCTGAACCCCATTTGAGGAAGCGCCCACCAGAATTTCTTGCAGCCTCATTCACCTCCGTAGCAGCGAATGCTACGGGATCACTTGAAAACTGCTGACGCCGAACGCTTCCCAGCGGTCTGGATGTGTCGACCGGGCTGCTGAGCGCTTCCCCACCCCACAACAGTCCGTCTCAGAGCCCCCAAAAGCAGAAGGGACCCTTGAGATCTCCGTAGCGGCAGCTGTCCCCACATGGTCCTGCCAGGGCTCCGCTCCGCTCGCCCTGTGCCCGTCCTTCACGTGGGATGTCACCGTGCAGGGGACACGCGCGTGACTGTCCTCTGGCAGAGCAGAGATCGGTGCCGCCAGACCGGCGGCCTTGCACAGGCCCAGCTCTTGCCTCGTGAATGAACTCATTTAAATGGAGATATACAAAACCAAAACCATGCTCAGCTCTGACCTTTACCAAAAAAAACAAAAAAAGGGAGAAAGAGAAGAGATTCGGGAACAATATATACAGATAGGGGAATTGCACTTAATTACAGTAGTTTACATCCATTGGACAACATTACTTCTTTTATATAAATCTCTATGTATAGGAGCAGGGAAGGGTGAGGATGGAGCAGACTGTACCTATATTTACAGTTCAATTGGCTCAGTTCAACAGCACATGCAATTCCTCCTTCCGAACACCAAGTAACAGACCCAAGTCCCTCTCAGTGCGTCGAGTGGAGGAGTATAACTTAAATATTATCCATCTTCCCCTTCTGCCAGTTCCCAGTACAGCTTGTTCCTTGGGAGAGCCAACGGCCTCTTGGAAGGCAAATACTTAAGAAAAAAAATCCCCAAGACACGTCTTGGAAATACTGCGCGGAGGGAAGGAGAGGCACGGTCCCGGGTGGGCACCCCGCAAATCCGAGCTCGTCCCCATCGGAGCGTGGAAGGGCGACGGGGAGCCTCGAGCCTCCGGCTCCGTTTCGGGTTGATGGGCTCCTCGCTGCGGCACTGGGCTTCGCTCTGGCGACTCCCCGGGCTCGGCGCGCGGGTCACCGGCGGGATGTTGTGGAAAATAAGATCCCGTTGCTATGTGCAAAAGCAGCGAGGTGTGGAGCATCACCAGGCTTGCAGGGGACACTGGGGAGGGAGAGAGCGGCACAGTGAGCGGCAGGCAGGCAGGAGGTGAAGGCAGCACCGCGGCGGGCTCTCGGGGGCACTGCAAAGCGTTTGGAGGCACCACCGCCCGCACCACCCTGGGACCTTGGTGGTGCCGCACAAGCCCTGCTCGGCCACGAGTCCTCCCCAGCAACCCCGAGGGGGAGGCAGTGGGAAAATACTTTCTGAGCCAGATGTTGCCACCCTCTCCCAAAAATAATCATAACAAAATAAGGGCCTGTTTGGGCCCGGGCTGTTGCAGAGATTGTGCCACGCGGTTCGGCAGCGCTGCCAAGAGCAGCCAAGCGTGAGGGGCTTGCGCTTGGGTAGGAGCGGGGCTGGGGACCGTGCTCACTGCCGTCCCCCAGCGTTGCTGTCACCTCCGGGGAAGGAGCCGAGCAGCCCCCGACGCCACCTCGGTCCCACCGCAGCAGCCCCTTCTCCATCCCTCGGCAGGGGTTCCCCCACCCAGGGTCCCCCCAGTCGCTGGTGGGGTGGGGGGCTGGGAGCCGCGAGTGACCTTGTGGGCTGGAGCGCACAGCAAACATCGTAACACGGAGATAAGGAGACGCCAGGAGCCTCCCGTGACATGTCATTAGGGACGGGCAGCGGCTATCAGGTGTTTGCTAACGTAATAAAAATGGTGGCCCGGCCTCAAGCGTTGTCAAAGGGACCGGGAGGTATTTGCCCCTTCCAGGTCTAAACAACAACATCTGATAAGCGATCTGCAGCGCGGGGCTGCGAGGAGNCTATCAGGTGTTTGCTAACGTAATAAAAATGGTGGCCCGGCCTCAAGCGTTGTCAAAGGGACCGGGAGGTATTTGCCCCTTCCAGGTCTAAACAACAACATCTGATAAGCGATCTGCAGCGCGGGGCTGCGAGGAGGCAGCTGGGGGGGGACCGGGGACATCCCGCCAGCCTCCATCCCCGCCGGCAGGACCGGGAGTAGCCGGGCTCCACCACGGAGCAGGATTGCCGCGGCCGGCGCGGGGGCTGCGGGGTGCAGAAGAGCCGACGGGGAATGGCGGCAGCTGTGCTTTGCAGGAGGATGCCTCTCCTCTTGCAAAGAGGGGGTTGCGCAGGGAGCGACCACACGGCCCCCCGCATTTGGGGTTTCACGTGGGCTGTGCACCC
>VZSC01007535.1:5625-27302 GCA_013398225.1 Steatornis caripensis
CCCGAGCGTCCCCGTCGCCGCCATGGCGGAGCAGGAGAGCCTGGAGTTCGGCAAAGCGGACTTCGTGTTGATGGACGCCGTCACCATGCCCGAGTTCATGGCTAACCTCCGTCTGCGGTGAGCGCCGAGGGGACGGGGCGGGCGGGAACGCGTCGGGGTGAGGAGCGGGAAAGGCGGTGGAGCTGCCCCCCTCCCTCTCCCCGCTCCCCGGCGCCTCAGGGTGTGCGAGGGGTTGGGAGGTCTCGTCCCCCCGCTTCTCCCCCACCTCAGTCTGGCTATGGGGGAGCGGGGGTGCTGTGCCGGTTCAGTGAGCTGAACCGCGCCCGCCCTCACGGAGCTGTGGGCAGCAGCCCCTGCCCCGCCGTGAGGTGACCGAGCCCCGCAGCGCAGCGAAGAGAGGGAATTTCTGTGAAATCGGGACTCTTGGGAGAGCAAAGTGATGGCGGGGAGCACCAAGCCCTGCCTTTGGGTCCGCGGGGGCTCTCTGTCACCCCTGTGGAAACCCTCCCTCTTCTGCTCGCAGACCTCATCTTCGCTCTCCACCTCGCACGCCTGCTCTCTAACAGGTATGCTGTGCTGATACGCGTGCAAAGTTGGGATGGGAAAAAAAAAAAAAAGCAATAAAAGTCACCAGGTCCAAGGTTCCTCCAGCCCTGTAGGAGCATTAGAACCATTCGCCGGTGCAGGCTCGCTGCTTTAACGTTTCATTATCTTTATGGTTTTATTTCCCTTCTAGACGCGATGGAGGACCTGCGTTTTCATCCCTGTTTTCTCTGTGGAGTACAACTAAATCCTGAGCCGCACTGATAGCGAGGACAGCCGGTGGGGACCCTAAGTCTGCGGCTGTCTTTCACTTTCCGTTATAAAAGATTCATGTGAGCTCTTCCTGATAAACTCTTAAACTCGTATGCCCCTGCTTGTGCAAGGATTTGATAATTACCAAAGGGAAGCCTTTGGGATAAAAATGTGACTTATTGGCTGTGTGTCTCCCCCCAGCTTTGCGTTCTTCTCCTGCCACTTGCATTCTGGAGAAGGAGGTTGAAATGAGTAACTTGTCAGGCCCGTGCAGTTGTTGGACGCAGCCGAGAGCATCTCTGGCAATAGCCATGGGGAGAGAGGTGGGCTAAGCTTCCTCAGCTGGCGTAAAACTACTGAGGAAGGAGAAAATGAAGCTCTTTCAGGCAATTGTGATGTCTGCTCTGGATGGAATCTGTAGATTTTGAGGTCTGGCTGCTTCAGCCTCCGAGTGCTCGGAATCTTTGCGCTACATGACTAGCTACCAGGGTGTACCCGTCTTCTGTGGTGCTGCAAGGTTGGGGCTCAGATCCTGGCAGCGTGACATACAATAATAACAGCTGGTGTATTTGATACTATTTTTTCTTTTATATTTTGGATTTCTGTTTGGGTATAGAGGGCATTTGTGTTTAAATACCAAGAAAAACATTGTGAACAGTTGAGCTTTGAACACGAGGAAATGTCAGATTTAAATAAATTTTGTGGTGCCTCTAAAAGCTTAAATTTGTTTCTCATTTGTGCACGCCATGGCACTCTAATTGTATTACAAAGGGCTTACAAACAAAGTCTGTTTAGCAGGAAACTCGCATATAACAGTTTGTTCTTGGGGTTTTTATTCTTTGATTAATGTGTACTAGAAATCTAAATAAAGTGTTGGGAACGGATTTTTAGGTAGCTTAAAAATCAGCGTAGCATGTTGGTTGCGTTCAGGAATCAAAGTAATTAATCAAGAGGTGCCTTGCACGGGTAGACTTGGCTAATTTTGTGTGAAAGAGGATGAGTAGAACAAGCTAGCAATTCTGGACCTTTACAATTGATACGTAGTTGATTTTTTTTTTTTTTTTTCTGTCCTGTTGCATGCTGATCGTGCCCAAGGATGTTGTCTGGACATCCCTGCTGCATGCAGTACACCATCAGGTATCCCCTTAACTCCAATACCCTGGTCATCGGTACTCAAACTCAGACTTTTCCTTGTGGTGCCAATTCAAACTCTGGTTTCTTTTGCACGAGAACGCGTGCATTACTTTGGCCGTAATCTGCAGTTTGCAGGCAGACTTCTGCCTGCACTTCAAGGTTGTCTTGTGTCTGTGCTGTGGGCAGAATAATCTTTTGTTAAAAAAAAAAAATTAATTTTTCTAGCCTTGGTGCTATCATCCCCTGACTTCAGGCGTATCTGCACTGGGACATTCGGGAAAGCTAATCTGAATTTACCAAAAGCGTGGCTTTTCAGTAAAATTGCTGAACTCTGCTAAGCCTGGTTTGTCGCTGCCAGTAGAGCTGTGGCCCTGGCCTGCTGACCCAGCTTCGCTGCTGGTGTTACTACAATTCTCAAGCAACATTTACTTCTCTTATTTTTACTGCTTTGGAGACAGTAAGTAACGCTTGCTGCTGATACATTTTAAATTGTGTCAGCCCCAAATTACACCCGGGGTTCTGACCTGTTCAAGGATTGATGATGTCATGTTGTGTTTTGTCATGTTGCGTAGATGGCACAAGTCACCTTTGTGCTCATCATGTGCTGAACAGAATGGAGAAATTGTTGCTTCTCTGTCATTAACTTCGAGTGGCGGGTTTGTTCAGTTTACACTTGCATGGGCTCCACCCTATTCCTTAAATCCAACTTCCTGCCAGGGCTATTTTTGTTTGGGGTCACTGGTTGACCCATGACGGGTTGTGCTGGATTTAGTTCCCCAGTGAGCCCAGATGTGGGTGGAATTGAAATCATATGAGTTTCGGTGCATGCAAGGATATTTCCCCAAGGATGTCTCTAGTGGGAAAAAAGAGAAACAGTGAAGTTGCACTTTTCATTACTTTAACATTTGAATTTAGTGATGTTGGCATTGGCTCAATTAGTGCGACTGATTTGTTTGTCGACGTGAGTACCCGCCTCGGTACGTGGATGGATGCAATACATTTCCCAATCCCTACATTTCATACCCTGTTGTTTGTATGTTCGTGTGACTCAGCAAGGATATCATAGTATTTTTTCACGGCCATGTCTTACAACTACTTAATGAACTGGCCATTTCATGTGAACACTCAAGCAATCATGACATGTTACACAGTAATTGTAAATTAAAGTCATCCGGTCCTTGAATTCCTTAGTTCTGAGTGGGCTTCATACCAGCATCCGGTTGTGATTCAGAGTCATCAGAATAATTAAAATTTAAAAAAAAAGGCAGGACTATTGGTACAGTTAGTGTGGACTCAGTAGCTACCTTTGTTTCTTTATAGAAAACTTCCAAAGCTTTAACAGATAGTTGTACCTTAAGTGGTGGTAAGCATGTATTATTATAAACAGCCGTATTTTAGCACTTTGCACTTGAGCAGATAGCCTGGCATGCCCTTTAATCAGTTCCCTGTTGACCTCTGTGGGCAGGTTGATTACTGCAGTGGCAGCTGGCATTTTGATTCCTATCAGAGGACATGCGATTAATTGAAAGACTCCTTAAAACAGGGAATCTTTTTAATGTCAACCAGCTCTCAGATCCTCTCACTGGCAATCAAGGGCTAGTATTTAGCTGTACTCAGAGTGTTACCCACCTGTAACCTAAGGGAGAATGTCCTGCTTTGAACTTGTTAAAACACACTCAGTGGGTGGCTATGACTTAAGGTGACTGTGACTGTTCCACAGCAGGTGGAGCGCGGCGGTGCTTGTGGAAATGGAGGAACGGTCTCCCAGGAGTTGCTAACGTTTTGCAGAAATTGTGGCATAGACGAAACTTGGGATGTGAACTTTTGAGTAAAAGAAACACAAAACTGTACATCACCTCATTTTTCAACATGCCATAATGAAAATGTCAAGTGATAAAAGTTATCCTTTTTAATTTACTTCCTTGTGAGGAAGAGGGCAAGAAGGTTATTTTTCACAAGTATGAAATACTCTGTTTTATATATGATTTGTATTATCCTGCAAAGCCCACTCATTGTACTGTCCTGTACAGCTGGCATGTATCTTGATAAACAGATGAAAACTCCGAGCTTTAAAAACTATCTACGGCATGCAAAGCAGTAGCTTGATTTCTTGAATTATCTGTTCTGCGCTTGTAGTGGTAAGTTCAGGAGTAACTTCAGAATCACTTCTCCTCACAAGGTCACGAATGCTTTGCAGGAGAGCAAGACGTGATCCCCGTCATGCTGGGCGGAGAGGTGATGTGGATAAACCCAATGCCTCTTAATCAACTGGAAGTGAAAAGCCAGCTTGAAATGCAGGAATGAAGTAGACTATTACATATCGCAGCGGCAGGGTAGAGTTCAGGGTAGCCCTGTATGAGCTGTGTGCTCAAGGTCTTCCTGTTCTCACATCCAATTCGTGAGCAGGTGCTACTTGAATCATCTTTTCCTGATTTCTAGTGAGCTGCTCTTTCGTAAGCGTTGTGCAAATCCCCTCCTGAGAACATAATAGATCTTTGTCGTGGTCATTAAAGAATTCAGGGATGCATGAAAGGAAGACTGTGAGAGCACATGGAAAGGTGTAATGATCTTAAAATGAATTTTGGGTTGGTTTTCCCCCTTTTTTTTTTTTAACCAGTTCCTGCATGAAACCCAACGTGGAAAGCTGTACTTGCTGCTCAGATAGTTCCTGGTCATCCCAGGCTGCATGAGCCTGAGGATGTGGTGTGAAGAACTACAGTTTAATAGTCCTTTTAGTTGTCTCCCTTCACACATTGTGTTTTCTGACCTCTGAAAGCAACACTTAATAAAAACACGGCTCTGCATTTAGTTAAAAATATGCAAAAGTGTTTTTTCTACTGTTTCTCAGCTACGTCTTAGAGTGCAAACCCCAGCACTTTCAAAGCTAGCCTAGATTAAGGCAACAGTTCTAAACTTATTGCAGATACTTTTGAAAAACTGCTAGTTGTTATGATTAATAATATTTTTGGTATCAAGAATTTGTAAAGAAAATCTGGTTCTCTTCTGAGAACTTTCTGTGTTTGCTGCTGAGGCGAGTGTTTGCTGTGCAGGCAATGGTGAGGCATAGGCTGTACTCCTATAAAAAGGTTGTAGCAAACTGAAATGGAGAATTGGGCTTCAAATGCTGAAGAGGGGTATCTTGAAGGGATTTTCTTGAGACATTTTTGTGTAGGCTATACCGTTCAGGCCTCTCTCTCCAAAAAAAAAAAAAAAAAGGACATCTTTTTCTTCCAGGTGATGTAGTGGATTGAGTCTGCAGTTTCTGTCAGTCTTAAAAATGATCTGGTGTGTGTTTTGGATGACTGGTGTGAATGGATGTCAGCCTCTTGGGTTTACAGCATGCTCCTGTGGAGGCAGGGTTGGATACAAGGAGCTGAAGATGGTGCCAAAGATGTATGGATTTCGTAACTGCCCGAGTGACCTGGAAAGGAGCTATAATGCAGTTTTTAGTGGACCCTTTCAGTAGGTGATATTAAAGGGTGTTTTTTGGTGTAAACACACAGATGTTCACTCGTCTTGCAGTTCTGAAAGGCCAAGCTCTTGTTCTGCAATTCAGTGTCCAGAGATCTGGGAACTGAGTTATTTTCCTTTTATCTGTCCTCAGCAGGTCTGGCAAAACATGCACAAGTTCTGGGGTTGACCAAACACTTTAATTTGTTCCCGTCTACAGAGGATCAGGGTCCCTATAAGTACAGTAGGAACAATTCTTTCTCAGCAGGTATGTGGATCATTGATAGCATTCAATTCTTCGTCTGTATAGCACCCTTTCTGCTCTTCCGTTGGCGTGGTCTTACTTAAAGTGTTGGAGCAAAGGGGTGCTTTCTGTATTGTACTGATATTTGTACACTGGCTTTCTTATCTTTTGAGCGCCATCTTGAACATTCATATTTTGGGTTGAAGTTGTGGTGGGAGAGGTCTTACTTCATGCTAGGTAGTAAAGTATCTTTAATCCTGATGGAGGAAATATTATGTGAATGCTTGGCTTCATTCGTGCTTTTGGTAATGAAATATTCATGCTTAATAAACAAGCTTTTCATGCCTTTAAGCCATTTTCATTTCCTCATTTTAAATAGATATGAGTATTTGAATTGTTCGTGTGGTGTTGAATTAAAAAGCTGCTGGGAAGTCTCTGCTTCCTTCCTGGAGAGGGGTGCCTGGCACCGCAGACGCGGCAAGACGCTCCTCACTGCTGCTGGGGCGGTCAGCAGTTAAGTCTCGTCAGCTCTTCTTGGCTTGTTGAGAATTGCTCAGCTTGCAGAGAGCAGTCTTTTGTCAGAATTTGGAATGAATGGAATGAAGATTCCCCTTAGTCCATCAAAATTTGACTTATGAGCTTGGACAGGGTCCAGCTTGATCTTCATAGATGGAACAGGCCATCGATCTCACTTAAAAAGGAAATCCGAACTACACAAGTAGCAAAAGGGAGGATCAAGGCCTGCTTTCCAGTTTCTGCAGGGACTTACCGTTCAGCTTACGGGAACCGATAGCTGCTACAGGTGGGCTGTTTCCTGACGGCGTTCAAATGAGCGAAGCATTGAACGAGATGATGTCCTGCACGGGATTTGTTTTGCCTCCATATGTGCTGAATTTATATAGTTTCACTGAATCTTCTTTTGCGCATCTGTGCTCCCCTGACTTATGAATACCCTCTTTTCTCAGAGTGAAGTTTTACAGTAGTCCTTTTATAGTAGTGTGGGTGAGGTGGTGTTTAATAAGTTTAACACATAGGTGTTGAATAATATACGAGGTCAGATTTATGAATGAGATTAGTCTTTTGGGATACGTTACAGTTTTAAATTCTTACGCTGGTGAAGCTGTGCACCAGAGCTGCTGGTCCCAGCTTGCCAGCTGACGCCAAGCTGTGTTTATGGTCCTTCTCAGAGCACAGATAACAAAATTTAATTCTAGCTAGCTAGCACCAACTGGGGAGGGACGTTTGTGTCATGTGGCATCAGGTGTGAAGAAAAAGCCCTACAGAATCAGTTTTGTAACCAGAACTGTTTTGAATTAGCTCAATAGGAGATGCTCCTTATTACATCTTTTTAAAATAAATTATTTTCTTCTGCTATTTACACAAAGGATATCTACAAAAAGTCAGGGGCTAATTTAGAAATTCCTCAGCAACCTTTTTGCTTTCATCCTTGCCTCTTCTCTGCAATTATTTTGTAGATTCTAATAAAGTCCTGAAGATCCTCAGAGAGGGCAGTGATGCTGTGAAGCAGAATCCTCTTCTTTTTGACTACCACACATTTGAGATGGCTTGTCTAACCTGCATTGTTTTAAGTGACGTTATCATCACCTTCTGAATTTCACTAGCTAAAGGTTGGCTTTAAGATCTGCCAAATTCTTACAGAAAATATTAGCTAATATTTCCGTTGAGTCTCGTGGTGTCCTTTAGTCGAGTCCTTTCTATTGACTTTGTTCAAAAATCTGCCTCTTCAGATGGTTTCGGTGATCTACCACTGACCCTTGCGTTCCTTTCAGGCTGAGCAAGCTTTTATGCTACCTGAACGTTTTAGTCATGCTTACCCAAATTCCTTTCAGAGATGCAGATCTCGCTGTTACATCATCACTCTTCTTTCTCAGTCCCTGGGTCATGATTGCATCTTTTCATGGAATGAAGAAATTCTGAGGGGGAGGGAGAAGAAAGCAGATGTCTGAACACAGGTTTGCCTGTTGCCTGTAAGGGAGCTGTGTGTCCCTTTGTAGCAAATGCTCATTTCTGGTTCTCAGAAGCAGAAATACCATTTCTAGAAGAATATTTCTGTTTAGAAATCTGTTTAGGCTGTTTGGTTATATCCAATGAGATCTCAGCTCACACTACTGCTATCAGGTACTGATGTTTCTGTCTGATTAAACGGACCAGGAGAACTAAGTATTTGCTGTGGTGCTTTCAAATGCTAAGAGAACAGCTTGGATATGAGGCTGGTCTGTCTTTGGGAGTAAAAATTGGGCATTAAATAGATTTAACCTGTTGGAAAGACTTTTTTTCTTCCATTAAACTGTTTCTCAGGTAACCCCTCTTTTTTTGCCTGGAATGAGGTTTTTCTCGTTCCTGGGATTTGCTTCAGCTAGTGTTCTTCTCACCTGGTCTGCATGGGGCCCAGCTGCTGCAAGCTGACAGGGGCCAGCGGACCCCGGTTCTGTTTGTGAGTTGTGGTTTACACAGACACCAGATAACATACTTCCGGAGCCCAGCAGTTAGAAGCTGAGGTAGGAGGAAGGGGGGATGTCATGTAAAAGACTTTTTAAATAAAACAGTTGTTAATGATCAGCCAGAGGACCCACCACGCTCACCATAGACAGTCTTGCAGTGCTCATCAGTAGAAGTGTGACCCGTGCTGGTGCGCGACCATCCGTTCTTGCTTTAACTCTGGATGCTGATAGTACTTTTCATTCTGTCCCCCCCTAATTTCAGAGCATTTTTCTATGCAGACTTTAAATTTTCTGCTTGACCAGTGTTGCAATATTTGTGTCTCACCACTATTGTGTTCTGTCCTGTTTACCTGTCTGCTGAAGCTTCTTGCAGCACACATTTCCTGGTTGCTGTGGTGTTGCTAGCTGTCCCTTCTTGATTTAGAAGTTGGCAGTGGTCTGCCCCGTTGCTGCTGTTTACCTGCTTTGGTCTGCCAGCCTTGAGATACGTGAAACTTCCGACAACAGTTAGTGTGTGACTGTTGGGCTGGTCTGGTCTGGAGCATTCTTTCCAGAAAAATGTACTGTTTGTTGAAAATAATGGCATTAAACCAGTTATGTGGTCCCTAGACAGCTGCTTAACCTGCCATGATGTAATTTCTCATGCTTGGATGTTCTTTGCTGTACTCCAGCATGTCGGTTGTTGACTCTTGCTGTCCCTCTGAGAAGTGTTGTCCCACTTCACCCTTCCTTTCTCCTCTTGCTGACTTCCTGGCTATATATTTATAAATGTAGCATCCTCTTGGTCATCCTTGGTAACCTCCCTCTCTCATCTTGCCTTCAGTACCTTCTTTGTACAGGTGGACACCTCTGCCCAACTTTCCCTCTTGCTGAAGTGTCTGCTCACATGCCTTCAGCTCTCCCAACGGCGGAGATGTCTTCTCTGATCTGGGTGGGATCTTTTCAGCCTTGCCCAGTGAGTCAGCCAGAGTTCCCTTGGGCTGGAGCAGGTGAGCTCTTCTGGACAGCAATTCGCTTTTCCTGCCTCAACTGTCTGACTTGGTCTTCCTAGGCCTTTGCATTCGAAGTCAAACCGTGCTATTTCCCCTGTAGTGTACCATACCCAAGTCTGAGCTATATGCACAGCGAAATCTCTTGCCTAGAGTCACCTGAGCACTGAGCGCACTCTGCTCACTCCTTGCCTTATGCCTTGGCAAAGCCCTCTTTCCCACGTGCACTTGTTCAAATTGTGTCTACAGAGATTGTTTTTGCTTTCTGTTGTATCTGCTTCACCTATCTCTTTGCCTCTTTCCTGTTTGACCTCAGAAACGCAGCTTATCTCCTTCCAGTGTTTATCAGTTTCTCCCACAGCACTGATCTGTTAACATGTTTATCTGAGAACTTTATGATGAGCATTCGTGTACTTTTCCCTCAGTTGCTCCTTTTGGCATAGCAGAAATGCCATATAAATTTCAACAAAGACACTGCCTACTCCTTAAATGTCTAATTTATGAAGCCTACACAAACTTTGTTGTGGCAGGAGGTTTGGTATGCTATAACCACTGATGATCGCGTTGATATGTTCAAGTAGCTTCCTCGTTCCATGCTGGATCCATGCCTGCAGGAGTTCACGTGCTCTTGGGTTTGGACAGAGCCTGGCTCGACACTATCCTGTCTGAGGTTGTTCAGGTAGAGAATAATTTGCTTACAGTATCGTGATCTGTTCCCATTTAAGGGTGATGTAACTTAATTTTGGAAGTCTGAAGGCTCACTACCTCTTTCTGAGAAATAAAAACAAAGAGAAGCTTTGTAGCAGACTCTTTGCAATGTGTGGTCTATGATGTGCTGCAAGAGGTGAATGTTTAGTTTAGGGTAGTGTGTCTAACTCCATCTCCAAAGCATAATGTTTTAAGTTCATATTTTTGTGTTTTCCCCTGTACGCGTGCGGTCTCGCACGCTTTATTTAGATCAAGCCAATTTAAGTGGTGGAATTTCTGATGACCTTAGAATAAGTCTTGTGGAACAGGGCTCCTGATAAAAGGGTTTTCAGTCTCATTCTGATGTTGAGCAGGTGTACATTGCTACCCTCAAATGAATTCTACTTTGGGGCACCAGCTGAAACTTCCTGCAAAGGTTCCCTTTTAATATCTGGCTTCCATTATAAGCTTCAGACTGGTCAGTGCCTTCATCATTGTACTGTGTTTTATGTATGGTGCCCAGGACAAACTCTCAGTAGGGGAACTAAAGGGAGCTCAAGCAATTTACTACATCGTCCTGTCCAGGAAGCCAAATGGCCCAGGAGTAATGAGAACCCATATTTTAACGGCTTACTGGATGGCAGCAAGGGATGTCTCAGATNACAAACTCGCAGTAGGGGAACTAAAGGGAGCTCAAGCAATTTACTACATCGTCCTGTCCAGGAAGCCAAATGGCCCAGGAGTAATGAGAACCCATATTTTAACGGCTTACTGGATGGCAGCAAGGGATGTCTCAGATGAATAGCAAAAAAACCAAACTAAAACAAAAAATTCTTTTTTTTCCCGCTGTATGAACAGCACAGCTTTCTTTCAGGAAAACTCTTCTTAAGGTGGTAAAATCTGGCATCTCGGCCTGCAAAAACTCCAGTGGTTGTAAAAGCCTCTACATCATGGTTATCAAGAGCACAATGAAGCTTTCATGTGGCTAGACATCTCTTAGATGTTTACAGTAAAAGTTTTGCTTTTATTCATATTGCTAAACTTCAACTAAATAGGTTCGTTTGTTTACAATAATGAATGATAAAGTAAGTTTCACCTTCAAAGGAGAAATCCAGCTACTGTTGTTTGAAGGCCTCTCTTCCCATGCACTGTTTATAAAGCAACTGGATATCAAGTTTATAAACTTCCGAGGCTAGAAATAGTGCCTTCCACTTCTTCTTAATACCAGCTTCTTGGCGTTTTGTTCCTTTTTGATCCTGGGTATAAAGACCAGGGGAACAAATGTAAGAAGACTCAGAGAGCTGTAAGTATAACTTAGGCCTCCAGAAAAATCCCAGAATACCAGAGCCTGAGCACCAGGAGCCTGCAAGTGAACTTGCTTAGGAAAATTTTTGCCCCTCTATACTGTGAAGAATATTACCTCTTTTGTTTGCTTCTCAAAACATCGGAAAGATGCTGTGCTGCTTTTCCTTTTGGTTACAGGGACATACGTACGCCAGTGTTCTCTTAAAGCTGGATGTAAACACCTCCTTGGAACAGTAGCTATTAAACTTTGTTGAAAAGTGCTTAGCAATGACAAAAAAATGTTATTTCCGAAAGGATTTCTGTAGCACTGAGGGTTTTTTTTTTTTGCAAAAGAAAGTCCAAATTTACCACAAAAATGTCCCTGTAACCTCTTATAATTCAAAACATATTACTTGCTTTTCAAAAGCACAGGCAAATTACCAGGGAGACTTTCTAAAATAAGACTGAGGGTTAGATGTATAACTTTGTGGACAATGCTTCTTGATAATAAAGTGTTTCCTTTTTTGAGTTTTGTCTGTGTTGCAGTAAGAAAGTAACTTTGCTTTATGTGGTTTATGTACTGACCTCATTTAGGTGAAGAGAACGCTAACAATGTTTGTGTATGCCTGCAGGCATTGGAATGTAAAAAGGAGTATATTAGCTTTCCTTTTTTTTTCCCTATTAAATGTAGCATTTATGCCTCTAGCAAAACAAACAATAGAAATCTTGTCTTCGTTTGTTCTTAACTTGTTTTTTGGGCCGCACCGCATCCTGGCTTTCAAGGATGCAGACATTCCTAAGCTAGACATCTCCAGTCTCTGGCAGCTAATTCTCTGAATCTTTATTAGTTATACTGAATTGAAACTCCTTTGAGGAAGCGCCAAGAAAAAGTAGATACGTGTAAACCTTTTTAAGCCTGGTATAAAACTATAAAATCTGGGCTTGATAGGAAGCTGAAGGCAAGTTGAACAGTTTTGAAATAATTGAGAATGTTTTGCTTAATTTTTCCGATCAGTTGATAGAAAACATGTTTTCCATTAAGGGCTTACATTTTTAGAGACGTAAAGGGGGGGCTGCTTATTGTCAAAACAAGTCTTGTTTTTAACCAAAACATTTTGGCTGCCTTCTTTCTCCTTAGGTACTGTCACTCCATTCCTGCGGGTAGTGGAGGAGTGGCCACTGCCAGTCAGTCACCCCAAATGCCGGAAGCGATGGGTGTTGTGGGATTTGGGTGCTCAGTGCTCCTTACCCCAAGGAGCAGGGAGTGCTAGGCTTCCAGCCGGTAGGCAGAAGTATGAAAGCCAGGAAAGTGTGACTGTGGACCCTGATATTTTAAAAGATGCTATGCGTATCGTCCCTATCATGCAGGGAAGAAGTAGCAATGTACATCTCAATGTTTTCATTTATTTGAAGAATGTCTGATTATTTTTTCCTGCTTTTCTGTTGGGTTTCTGATCTTTGACTCTCTCTTGGAGGAGCCAGGGTGGCACCTGCTGCTCTCCGTACAAAGGAACAATTGAAGCAGCTGGCTTAGAGCAGAGAGATCTTCCCTGTTTCCATGACTTCCTTGAGGTGATGACGTTGTTTTGTGGCTCTGGTGACACACCACAGGCCATGATTAACTTTAGAGGCCAGTTCGGATTTGTTGCTACTGAATTTGGGGAGAAAACTCTTTAGTAAGTCTTGGTCTCCTCCCAGGAGTGTTTTTCCATAGTGGATTCGTAACTGGTATTTCAGGTGCTTTGCTGAGAGGCTGTTTACTAAAATTACTGAGTAGACCCTATACAGATAGACAGATCAGAGTAATTTCACTTGCTTTATGGTACAAACTAGCTTGGGAGCAGTAGAAATGTATTGTGTAGCAAACATGGTAGTTGAGTCATGGAAGCTGTTGAATTGGGTCGTAATTTTTTAAAATGTTAAACTCCATCTGATACGACATTTGAACCTTCTGCCTTTCCTGTGTTGTCCTTGTACCTAGAAAAAAAATAACATAAGTTAACTACAATAAACTTTGTGAATTTGGAAGACATTTCATAGCACCTTGACTAAGTTACAAGAAAAATTTGCTAGGGTTACATTTACTAACATACGTTCTTAAACCGAAGTAAATTGCAGGATGGAGGAAGTTAACAGGTTCTTACAGAAAGACTGGCGTGGTCGGTAGGTCTGGCTTATGTTGTACTAGGGGTGTGGGAAGACTTCGGAGAGCTCAAACATTTTAGTAGCGAGGATTGCAGGTTATTTTTATCAAGACACTTTTGCTGCCTTTTTGAAGGCTCCTCTGTACCTGTATGTCGGTTATGTGTCAGGAATCTTGTGCTAGTAGTAATTCCCACTCCACTTTCCCGTCCTTTGTGCAATGCCGAAGTATTTTTCACCCCAAGTGCCAAATTCTCAGCTGTCTCCATGAGCACGGTAAGCCCCATAACCAATCTGGGAAAGCTTTCAGGGGGAAAAAAAACAAAACCTAACCCTCCAGCCTTTCATATGTAGATGTATTGGCTTGTCTTAGCCCAAAACAGTTTAAGATAAATGAGCAGCCTCTGTTTACCTTAATGAGGCATTTGATGCAGAAGCCGATAGGGCTAATGGCCAGATCCCAAGTAATTTGCTGTGTAGCAGTGCATACATTGTGCCCATCCATCTGGTCATCACTGGGTGTCCACGTGGATAGTGGGAGCCTTTGGTACTCACATTTTGTCGTTTTAGTAATAGAATGCAATGGATATTTTGCAAACTAAAAACTCCTATCGCGGAAGACAGCGACTTCTTTGTAGTTTTGACGTGGGTTTTGCGACTCTGTGCGCTCCAATGCTGTGAGTGCCAAATCATCCCTCATTTTTTTTTTAATGTGAGGAGGAAGTAACATAAATAAACGTCCTATCCCGTATCATGTACAAACCAGCCCATCTACCAGTAAGGACACTCAGTGTGTGTGTGTGTGGTGAGTGAGCAGCACTGACAAATTCAACCATTCACTGATTTGGTTTTCTACTCTCTGACATTTAAGCCCTTGGGATATGCTGTGGTTGCTTTCAAACTTTTCGTTACTGTGATGAAAGCTAAAAACCTCTCTTAAGGGTGAAGATGGTTGTATTCATTTTACTCTGTTTAAAAAAAAAAACCTGATAATTATCGTGAGACCCATGAAATAAATCACAAATGCCAGTGGTGAATATTATTTCTCAGTCTGTAATCTTGCCTTGTGCTTACCTCCCTGCTCAGTGCTGCTGTCACTGCCACCGACCCCTTGGGTTGTCTGGTATGATCTTGTATTAACTTGTCTTGCCATAGAGTTTTTGCACCAAGCATCTTGCCTTTGAAATTACATTTTTCACTCAGACTGGAAGAGTGGAGTAGTTCTCAGTGTCACTGCAATTTTGTGTGAGCATGGAGAAGGTATTGGCAACAGAAGGATTTTTGTGGAGCAGGTCATGTCAGAGTTCGCTTTCACAGGAACTTGAATGTTATGTAAGAACTGAGGGCTTTCAGCGGGGGATGCCCCTGCCCTTAGGTGCTTCCAGGTGCTGGTGCTAATACCTGGAAACTGATTTGGCTGGAAAAAGGATCTGTTGCTTCTCTGCTTGGCATCCCCAAGAGCCTTCCAGGGTGGGAACTGGTGGCACAGGGTCATGCTGGGAGCCCTGGGACTCCTGCTTGCTCCTGGTGACAGATCTCATTCCTCCCTTAGCCCTTCCCACCTCCTGCTCACTGATGCCCCCTGCTCCAGCCTGCCCATCAGAGAGCTCGTAGAAGGTATCAATGGAAACACTCTTTTCTGAGCATATTTGTGTTCACTTTTTCTTTCTGGCACAGCTATCTTGCGCGTCAGTCTTCAGAAATGTTCTTAATGGCCTTGCTGTTTAGCCAGCACTTGACCCCCTGGAAGCCACAGAAGTATCGTTCGTGTTATGCAGATGCAAAGCCTTTGCTTTGCTGTTACGTTCTGTAATTATGCACGCCATTAATAATTTTCTGGTGCTTCTGGATCCCACTGCAGTGTTTGTCACTCTTTTCCTTTTGGATTTCACATTCGCAGTGTAACTAGCCATTCTTCATGTGGCTTTGATTTTTCCTGCTTGATTTGCCTTGAATTACATCATAGAGAAGAAATTGAAATAGTAATAATAAATCACCTTCCTATTAAGTTGATAGTATCTACTTGTCTCGATTTGCCTTGCTTTCTTACCAAGTGTATTTTGGGATCTCATGAAAACTTATTTGTTAGACCATACTTGTGAAGATACTATATGAGATTGTTCCTCTTATTCCAAATATAACCGTCCTGTGATCTTAATCAACATTTGCTTTAAATTTGTCCAGCTGGAAATGCCCTGACAAATTTGGCCAACACCAGTGTTAATGTGAAGGTGGCTTTTTTTTTTTGTTAGGGATTTGTGTCCTTCTTTTCTCTGTACAGATATGACTGTGCTAGGAGAGCGGTTTGGGATTTCCTCCAGAGATGACTCATATTTGCCAGATCCAGGTATAGCAAAAATAGAACACGCCATTACAGCGTGTATTATTTAGGCTACTCAGTATTTTATCCAGTAGTCACTGAACTTTGACTAGGTAGCCTTTGTCTGTGAGTTTGCTTTTTCTTTGCCCATTTGCCCATCTAAAGACAACCAAAAACCCAGGTGAAGTTGGAGTGTGTCTCCATTAATGTTTTTGCTGCTACCCTGCCCTCCCATCTCCCTTGATTTTATAACTGGGAGTGGAAGTTGCCCAAGGTCATCTTTCAGAAAGCAATAACGTGTTATTCCTGCCATTGACTCTACCTCTTGGCTAATTTCTGTAGACCTCGGACTCCTGCTTGAAGCAGCCTGTGGGAGTATTGGTGGTTAATTAGCGTGTGCCACACCAGTCCCAGTTTTTAATTTCCTCGATAGTCCCTGGGTAATCTCAGTTTCAATGATAGTTTCGCCATTGCAAAACTCCAGCTGCAGCCAGGACCTGGTTTCGTATTGGTGAACTACCATGTAGTTGTATTTCTTGGGGGCTGTGCAGATCTCAGAGCTGATGGGATGGGGCATGAGAACTGGGGGAAAAACACTTTTAATCTGTAAATGGTGCTGTGCGGATTCCCCAGAGAGCAAGAACTGGTCTGATCAGGTACACAAAATAATACCCCAGGTACACAAAATAATACCCCAGCTACTGGCATTGTGATCTCTTTCGAGAGCATTATCTACTGAAACATCCAGAAGGAAGGTAAAATTTCCTCACGCCTTATCCAAAGCAAAATCTTCCTGCCAGAAAACTCCTCACCACTAGCAGCATCTGCAGTTGGGTCTTGTGTGGGGTTTTTCAAGTACTGGTGTGATGAACTTGAACACACAACTGGAATGAAAGTGAAAAGGATTTGTAGTTGCAATTTTTTTGTCTGCTCAAGACACTCTTTCCCATTCTTTTCCATTCCCCAGCATTTTGTTGCTAACATCTTTGTTGTCTGACCTGTCTTGTCCTTTATAAATGGTTGGTTTGGAGCCAGGAGCAGTTGTCTTTGCTGTACGTGTGTCAGACAGATGTTTAAAGAAGAATTGCTTTTGAAATTAATGAGAAGGTCAAATGGGAGGCAGTTGTCTCCACTTCTGGATTAAATGGGTGAAGCTAAACACTAGGGTCTAGATAAAAGTGTGAGCTATATATTTCTAGAATGAGATCAGCCTGGTTAGGATGCTGCTTTTGAGGTTCCATAATTTACAGAGTTACTTCCTAATGTTTACAGATATTGCTTCCTAAAAGGAGATCGTTATCAATGCTTTAGTGCTCCCTCCGGGCTCCAACGATGGGGTGACCTGTAGGGAAACCTAAAACGGGTTCATTCTTCTCACTTGAAATTGCTTCTGTTGAAACAGGAATAACTCTTTGGATAGGGAAGGGTTTTTAGCAGGATCCTGCCTGCTCGGTGGTGGTCCAGCTTCCCTGGAGGCAGGTTGATTGTGTCACCGGGAGGGATGGTGCTTTTCAGCCCTGTGATTATTAGGTATACTCCACCCTTGAGAGCTCCCACTCCTTTTGCTGCTCTTCGTGGCCGGCACAGACTAGCGTTACGCCAGAGCGTCGGCATGGCCTGCGGTTGCATAACGTACTGCAGTGGGCTAACCAGCTTTAGCAAAACAGTCATCTTGGACAGATGTTGCAGTGAAGCAGTGATTAATCGGGGAAACATTTTAACAACCTTAAATGGCAGTAAATTTATTTTGGCAGGTGGAGACTGAGGAAGGCATTGCTGCCATGTAGTGGAGTGTTACTCTTCAGAGTTAGATTCACATTTTATCTGCCATAACACTTTCTCATGCTGTCTGCTGACTCGAAGTTTTACCAGAGCAAAAGCTTCATTACTGAAACCTCCTTTTCACGGATCTCTTTCTAACATGCTTGCCATTCGCGTGAGAATGCGGAATGACGTTTTTTCAGACCCTCACTAAACATCGGAAGTACCATTGCTTCTTGCTTCAGAGAATGCAGTGCACATGCTTATGGATGAAGAATGAAATATCCTTCTGAATGGACATAGGAGAGCGACAGCTTTATTCTAAAGTTTGTCTTTTCAAGGCGCATGAACTGGCATTGCAAATAATACTGAATATCTTCAGTGGGATAAAGCAATATATCAGCCTGCCAGACTGAATTTTGTTAATATTTTTGTAATAATCTTTCTGAAAGTGAAAAAGTAACTGAGTTCAACTGAGAGATTTCTTTAATAACATCCCGAATTAAGATTTGAGCTTTTTAGATTTAGTGAGACAGTGACCCACATTTAAAAGATCCTTGAGAAGCGAGTGATAAGAGAGAATTGATTGATAATTTTAGCGACATTCAAGATGTGAATTATTTTTTATTAGATAGCTCCAAATTCTCAGCAGCTCTACTGTTTTATTTTATTTTGAACAGGTATTTAGTTTTGACTTCAGGAGGAGGTTGCTGGCATTTCTCTTATTCTCTTATTTAAACTGTCCTTGTTGGCCAACAAGAGTTATTGTTGGTACATCCATACATTTCACGGAAGCTTATTTTACTGAGAAAGCTCTTACCTGAACCTGAACTGTACATGCTCTAGAAAACTTTCAGCCTCTCTGAGATTGTAATGGTTGGGTAGAAGGACTGAAAATGGCTGTTGAGTGTTTATAAAATGTTATTGTCCAAGATGTAGGCAACCTGCAGTCACAGTGACAGCGCTATTTTTGGTTACGGCGTTGTCCTGTGTCCTTAATTCTTTATTTAACCAGCAGAAGTGGTGACAGTGTGCTGTTTTCTTACCAGTGCTGGACTGAAAGTAAACGTAGTCAGTGGACAGGGATCCACCACCGAAGACTGTGTGTTAAAGTAAAAAAACAATAGCACGTACTTCATACAGTCAATCTTTCTGCAAACAGACGAGTTGTTAGTCTGGCAGGGTGTAATTCCATTTTCCCGAGTAGTTTGGTTTTCTTTTGCTTGTGTGTGCTTAAGCTTGTCACTAGTCTTGTGCTGAATTGAGCTTGACTCTAAGGTACTTTTTTGAGTATTTCAAGGGAAGGTTATTTGTGAAAAGACACTGATTTGCTTTTTATCTATAGTAAATGCAGGCTATCAAGAGAACTTAAAAATACTGAAAATGTAGGCACATCTGTACAGAATTTTCAAAGTCACATTTTATGGCCACATGTGATAGTTGTAGTTCCTAGTGCAAAGAACCAGCTGGCAGACACTTTTACTTGGGGTTTTTTAATAAAGTATTAAAGCATATCATACATCTGAAACAGCAGAGAGATTGATATGGCTTAAACAGTTTATTAAGTTTACTTAAAATCTTAAAGTAACTCTAAGTTAAGGCATGTTGATTTCTTCAGAAAGCTTTTGTTAGTTTGGATAGAGGCCATATTATGTAAGATGTAATTCTTTGGCCTCAAAGTAGTGATTTTAATGAGGAAACAGTTTAAAGCTTAATGTGGTCTCTGTTGTGGCAGTAACTTTCAAAGTGTCAGTGCAGACAGGACTGACACACAGGTGAGGAATGTTTATAAAGGCACAGTTTCCTGATTTCCTATATCCGGATAGCTGTGTCTCATTTCCCTCCAGTTACCTTGCTGATCAGTGACTACCTTGAGCGCCAACACTCAGGAAAATGAGAAAAGAATCAGAAAAGCCTTCTGTTTTTATGTTACCCAAAGTGCTTTGAGGCTGCAGCTTGCAACTCCCGTGTGTCAGGTTCTTGTGGAAGAACTCGAGAGGTGCCTCGCACTCAGTGTGGGCTCTGCTGAGCAGTGGTGCAGCCCGAGAGGGATGTTTTGTGTGGTGTTACCCCGGACAAGATTGGGTCACCCTGCTGTCAGAGATGTGTTCAGAGGAGAGAGAGATTGAGTACTGCTGGCTCAGTAGTGACAGCTGAGGTGCTTTTAAATCCTTTTCCCTGATACTGAGAAGAATTGTTAAGAACCTCCTTAAATTCCCTTTAACCAGCCACTTCATTTTCCTTGTTTGTTTTTTTTTTTCCTTTGCCCTAAATGGCGTCAAGGCAGGCTGGAATAATGTGTGTGGAATTGACAGGCCGTTTTTTGTTGCATACAGTTTTCCTTTGAGATGACCTTTAAGCTTTGTGTTAGTTGCATTTCCATTTAGGGAATCCTTAAACTATTTGATATTATTGGGGGGTTGGGGGGAGCTTAGATCGAATCAGAATTTTGAATGTTTGTTTTCTGATAGTAAACTGCTGCCTTCTGTGTCCTCCAAAACTTCACACAGAAAATGCTTAAACTGGACTGCTTTCGGAGAGGTGGCAGCAGAAGCAGCTCTTGGGGTGAGAAAGTCTGTGGGGCAGAGCAGGGACGTACGGAGCACAGCAGCAGGTAAATGCTAAGGGCTGGTGCCCTGCTCCTGTTCTGCTCAGCTGCAGCAGGAGAGAAGAGGAAAGGTCTGGCACTGCAAAGGTTCCGTGTTCCCTGAAGTACACTGGAAATGCAGGATTTCTCAAGATCCTGGACACATTTTAAGTTTTGGAGAAACTGTGCCTTAGTGCAGCACCAGGGAAGGTTCTGGAGAGCAGCTCCTGTCTGGGTCATTCTTGACCCCTTCCTTGCACATTCAAATTCTGGGAAAGCAAAGCTTGATGAGAACTAGATTGTATGAGGAGCAGCTAAGGCTTTTGCCTGTGCTCGCCAACACATCTTGGAGTTTCACATTAGTGTCTAATCTTCTTTTGGAAACTTACTTCCTTTTCCTCCTCTTAACTCGTTTTATGATTTGTTCACATAATGTTTCACTTCTGTGTTGAACATAAACTTTGGTTTTCTCTGAGTTCTCCAACATTCACGTCCATATCGGTGAACATGGATTGAAGATGGTCCTGGGGCTCGGCTGTTGCTCTCTTTGCCACCATGGGCATCTGCATAGGAGGCAGCTCATCTCACCCAAGCCCTCCTGCTCCACCTCTGTGACTTCCCTCCCCGGCCCAGGAGAGCATGGCAGGAGCAGTCATGGAGAATGCTCTGGCATGAAGATCCCTCTGTCCTAAGAAGTAAGAACAGATCTGCATTCTAGTTCGATACCTGTGTGAAAATTTCATGGCGCTTCTCAGCACTAAGACAAAGTAGACACTGTTACCAGCAGTGGAGGAATTCACCTGCTAAAAGTGTTTTTCCTGTTTAAAGCTTGTATGGGACTCTGTCTGCAAGATGGCATCAACTGTCATCCTGGGAGAGGTCAGACTAGGGTTATATGGTCAAAATACTTGTCATATATTTACTACAGGTTTACCAGGCACTACAGGGATGAACCAAGTGAATGAGTTGCTGACAGACCAGCTGCACAAGCCTTGGAGAAACCATCTGAGGGGTTGATTTTCAAAGTTAGGCCTCTTTTACTGAAGGTACCAGCCTGGCACAGGCTTATTTTGCTATGGAGAGAGGTACAGGTCTTTCTGCTGGAGGGTTTTGTGGTCCACAGGACACTGGAACTAGTTTATAACTATTTATATTGTATTCGTTTCCTTCAGATCTATACGGGATGCTTGTTCTTTTAACGTGCTGCTTTTTATTATGAATATGGATTGTGAGGCAATGCCTGTAATTGCAGCTCTGCATGGGAGTGCCTGGCAGCATGTGTCCTTCTATAATGTCAGACTTTTTAATTTGAAACAGACTTTTGTTTGGATGCCTCACTGAATAATCTGTCAATAGATGAAATAATACCTTGATCCCAGAGTAAGTGGTGCTGCCAGAAACCCCGCTTGCTTGTCTGGCTGGTTCCATGGTCACAGCTAACGAACTGTCTTTGCTCATGCTGCAGCTCATTTTGCTCCTCAATTGCCTGTTCTGCTATAGACCAGCACACGCTGACCGACTTGAGTTAGTTACCGATTAATGTAATGTATACAAAGAACTGCTTGCTCTGCTGTTCTGAGCCCAAGTCTGTCTGTGCTTGGGGTTATCTCATTCCTCCAATGCTCCTTGTGAACCAGTGAGCTTGCTGGGGGGATTTCATGGTGGGAGCACCAACGCAGACCACCTGCCTGGCTTTAGGCTGACTATGGCATCAATCAAAGCCTAGCCGGACTTCTCTCGTTATTGCTTGCAGTCATGGTGTGAAGAGAGTTGTGTCTAACAGTTTTTCTTTTCTTTTTTTTTTTTTTTTTTTTTTTTTTTT
>VZSC01007535.1:27411-72103 GCA_013398225.1 Steatornis caripensis
TTTTTTTTTTTTTTTTTTTTTTTTTTTTTTTTTTTTAAATTAAGGTTGGGTACAACGTGAGGGAGAGACAGGAGCACGAGGGGGCCATGAGCCAATTGCAGGGTTCATGAAGCAGCAATAAAGGTGCTATTATAAATGAGCAATGGCTTGTAAAGGGTTGCAGTCTGCTAATGTAGGTTACTGGGTTGATACCACTGATTTAATAATGATTCTTTACTCTGTTTAGATATTTTGATAGTCCTTTCAGTTTGAATATGAGGAATTGGTCCCTTGTGAATTTTTGATTATTTCTCTGGGTGGTTTTAATAGCTGCAAAAGCTGTCAAATACCACTCATCTGCACAGCACACTGCTGTTTCCGATCCAACTATGAAGTTAACAGCCTCGATAACTGCAGTGGTGTTGAAGTAATTGTCATCCAATGAGCTGCGATTTGAAAATGGGTGCTACTGCTTGGCTGGTGTGGTGGTATAGTTTAGAAGCTTTTACAATACTACCTTCTGATACCTTTGTTTTGTTATATACTGCTTATAGCTCGTTAGCATGTGACAAAAATATCACACGTGCCCATCTCCGTAGCCTTTGTGTCATAATTACACGTTTACGAAGCAATTGATGCTGTGGAGAAACTGAGAAGTGTGGCAAGAGCCTGTGTTTAAATAACCAGTTGCACAGTTCTGTGCAGTTTTTGAACATGCCGTATGGCGCACGATGTAGGGTATTTTGTGTAGTAACAGTTGGTCGGTATATTGTGAAGCCTATGGTATCGTATGATTGTGGTAGTCTACCCTGCAGAGGCTGCGGTTAACAAGAAGAAAGGACCGTCTGTTTACGAACCTTTGAAGAAAGTGTGTTACGCAGTCAGTGCGGTCTCACCTCGCTGCTCATGCCAATGGAGCTTAGTTCTGTATTCATTGAGATCTCTTTGGAAACAGAGTTAAAGCCGATGATCGAGGAGGGGTGTCAGGAGCAACTCGATCTGAACCAACCCAGTTAAAACAGGAGTACGAATACTGCCCTCGTTTGGGAGAGGGGATCAGTAAGGAAGGAAGCCAGCAGTAAATGATGAAAAAGAAGCCCACATTTCTGAGAGTCTCCCTAGTTTGTGGAGGTAATGTTTTATGTTATGTGTACTGTTACACTGTTTGCAACTGAAATGGTGCTTCACGTTGTCAGTAACACCCAGGCGTTAGCACTGTCTTCTTTTCCTACTTAATGAGAGAGATTGGGGGGCTTAAAAACAAGATAGTCAAGCAGCAGCAAGTTAATATTTAGTTTTAGTAATATCTGTTATTTTCTGTACATTTAATCCTCAGTTGCCCTGGAGTGCATGATCTGGTTGCAAATTAACCGCACCATTGATAAAGGTGTACGTGAGCTCCATTCAGAAGCAGGTCTGTCCTGGCAGAGCCCAGCAGCCGAGGCGTGGTGCTGGGAGAACGTGCCCGTGCTGCTTTCGGGCTGGGGAGTCGTATTGCTGTTTCCTCACCCTGTGGAACTCCAGCTAATGAAGCTGCAGAGCTGACGTGGCTCAGTGTAGAGCTGGCTTTTGGCTTTTGCCACCATATTCTCAGAGCAGGGACATCAGGGAAGAAGCTGCAGAGATCTCCTAGTGGGAGGTGAACCCCATCTCTGCAACATGGGCACCATAGAGGAGCTACTGGTGTTAAGATCTCTTTATGTAGTCAGTGGAAACCTGGTCAATGAAGTTGATGAATCAACCCCAAAATTTCACCTGCCTGAATGTAGGCATCTAGTGGAAGGCTTGTGGTAGCGTGCCGGTTAACCCAGGTGCAGGGCTGGCAGGCTGGAAACGCAAGCGCTGCTCTCCACAGAGGTTTGGCAAGCTGGCTTTGTCCTGCGGGGCTACTCAAATTAAAAAAAATGTAACCTGGTATACGTTAAGGTGCCCTGTGGGAGCAGACGTGGTGTGTGGTGCAGAATGTGGTCTGTTGGAGAGCTCTGGGAGCGTGTATGTGCAAAGACCTGTTGAGAAAGATCCCTCTCCCAGGACTGCTGCAGATGCTAGGCAGTGTGGCTGGCGAAACATCTGCTTGACAGGGAGCTAGCAAGGACGCTGTGCTTGTGAGCTGCCTTGCATCAGCCGGCCTGTGGAACAAGAATCTCCCCGCAGTGATCACAAAGGTGATGCAGATGTTGCCGAGGTCGCCTATGTGTACAGGCAAAATTCATAACATTAGTGATGGCACGAATGCGGGAGGTGGTGCTCCTCCTGACGATGCCTGGATCACCTCGTGAATGAAATCCAATTATACAAAACGCTGAGCCATTCATTTACAGATGAGTAATGTGCTGTAAATTGCAAGGTCATGGATTGGTGGCAGAGGAGGGTTAGAGGACACTACCTGTGCTGTGTGATACCAGCCACCAGTTCGGTGTGCTTCTAAAAACATTCATGTGGCTCAAGGATTGCAGCGGGAGGAGATGTAGTCCATAAAGACAAGGAAATGTTGGCATGAGTTATAAAAAATTAGCAGGCTTTTGCTTTAATAACCATAAACAGTTTTGTTTCTCTGTAGTTAAAATAGGATAAATTAGAAGAAATAGAGATGGTTATTGTGATGAATTACTAGTGCTTTGTGGAAGGACAGTAAGTAAAGTTTGACTTGTTTAAACTAAAAGCTGAAACAAACCACCAAACCTGAGCTGATGGAGTTACACTTCATCTGTTACCTCCTCTCCTGCCAGCCTTCCTTCCCTACCCGCTTCTCTCTGCCCCCTGTCGACACCGAAAAAAGGGGAAAGAGAAAGAATTTAAGGAATAGCACTGGTAAAGCAGCGCTAGATGGCAGAGAGGAAATTGTGAGTTACTGTTGCTGGCTGTTTGCAGATGTTTGTTTGTTTTAAAATTGACCCTGTGTTTTAGGGCTTTCACTTAGTGTTTGCAGAGCAGGAATCCTTCGTCCTGGCACACCGCTTTGGCTACTGGGTACCTGTTGTTCTCCAGAATTGACTGAGCCCCAGCCCAGAGGAGATATTTTCAGGGTGAACTGCGTCTTCAAGCGGTGTTAAACTGTTTTGGATCCCTGATCTGGCTTGCTTGAGGTTACATCAACAGATTTGCACTGAGGAAAGGATTTTTCTTGTATCAGGTTACCGGAGAGCTTAGAAGGGTTTTTGTGTGGCCTGTTTCCTAGAACCATTGGCATTTTCACTGCTGAACTGTAATTCTTTTAGGACTGAGACAAAAATTTCATTACACAAGCAAGTAGCTTCAAAAGACGAAGTTTGCTTGCATGAGAGAGAAGTAGAAGAAATAATTAGCTGGTTTTTATCTGCTCTGACCTAGGACTTTGAGAGAAGTGAAGGGATGGTGTTAATAACTGTCCTTATTTCCTGGCATTTGCTTATCAGCATGAATGACCTGTGCACCGCAGCAGCAGCTTAAAGCTTCTGATTTTTCTGTATGTAGGACTATTTCCTTAACTGTTAATGCGAGTCTGTGCTCCAGTTAAAAGGCCAAAGACTGGGCGCTCCAGATGAGTGTAGATATGAAGCGTCAAATTCCTTTGTTCTCCTTCTCTAGGCACGAGGATGCGAACGGGAAATAACTAAGCTCTATTTCTTTTCCTGTAAGGCGCTCTTGAATATATTGAGGAGGAAAAGAATCATTTCATAAATAGATTCCACTCTCCATTCGACAAAACCAGGATTTGTAGTAGTTTTGTTGGCACCGCATGAAAGTGCTGTGAACAAAACACTTGAACGCTGTCCTTATCTGCAAGTCCATCAAACCATTTCATTGTTTCCCAAAGCTGTAGATGCATTTTCTTCCTGGATTGTATGAGTGATCATTTTATTCATCAGATTCAGGTAGAAGAGCAGGCCAGAAATGTGTGCAATATCTGCTAAGAGGAGCCTTGTCTAAATATAAACTTTAATGTTTATTATATATATGTAAAAAAGAGCATTCAAATACTATACTTGGTGTGTATGCTATATTTACACACGGAGTGGTGTAGTAGTGACTGTTACATCACAATATAGTAAATATTTAAAATGCAAGTAGTAAGGATTGTATGTGTCGTGCGTTTAAATTCTTTCATTAATAGGCGTGGAAAACAGTGTTGTGCTTGAGCCAGATCTGGCCAGAATTTCATTAGATAAGGAAAGGCCACTTTGGGGTGAGGGTGTCAGCTTTGCTGCTGCTTCTCATCTGGTAAGGGTGCATTTTACGTGGGTTTTACAGAACTGAAGTAATGAGGTGTGTATATTGATATTTAATGGTTGACGGTTGTATTCCACTATGGATGGCTATGAGATGCCTAAATGTATGGATTGCTAATGCTTTCCAAATAAGAATGCAAAATATCTCGAGAAGCTTGAAGCCCTCTGTTGTTTTCAGAAGTCCTTGGAAGACTGGCAATGGACCGGTCTCCCTCGCTTGTTTTGGCCTGCTGGAAGATGATCGCTAAGTGTGTTGGGGAGCTGATATGTGAACGTGTCTAAGTTTCTAATTATTAGTAATTCAGTACGATCTGTGTTGTTCCAGCTGTACAGGTATTGATGAGAAATCCCTGCTGCAGAAGAAACGATTGGATGAATGTGGGAAGGATAATCCAAACCTCGTAACTTAAAAAAATAGGAAAAATAATATAGAAAGAATTTGTCCATCTAATAGATGATTTCGTATATGTTTTTAGAAGGTTTAAAGAGATTGGCCGTTTGTGAGTGCCAGACTTGATTCAAAGTGTATTTCCTTGTGTTTCATGGCAGCGTGTTGCTGTTCTGCAGGGGCTTAGCAGCTGACGGCTCCCAGGAGCGAAGGAGAAACATAGCTGCATTTGGAGGAGGATGTGTCATAGCTCTGAACTGTTAATTAAACTGATTTCTAAAGAGATGATTAATCTGAATCAGGCTGACAGCAACAGTAATTTGAAAACCTGCGCTGCTGTTATTAGAAATAACAATTACTTTCAGTTGTTATTTGAAGCTGCAACACGTGTGTCATAGCCGTGGAGCAATGTTGTTTGGAAGGGACCAGCCGAGGTCACTTCATTGAACGCCCTGCTTTTGGCTGGGCCACCTGCTTTGTTACTTGTGTGGAAAATGAATGCGATAATCCTGGAAATAAGCAGCGGTGCAGTTCACTCTGCTGCTGGTTTCGAGTGTGTAATTAGATCTGCCAAAGCCAAGAGTGTGCACTTGACCACCACTCTAGGCTAAAAGTGCGCTTTCAGTAAGTAATCAGTGGCTGAAAACTTTGTTATTAAACTTTTTGATAAACAGTGTAGCGTTGCTCTGACTTTGTGTGATTGTCACTACTGCTCATTACCCAACAAACGATACTCTACAGAAGTAGGAGCCCGCCTGACTTATTGGGCTGATCTGTCGTCTGAAAAGACCCTGTTTTAAATCGTTTCACAGGGCTCTGAATTCCACTGGCCTAGAATTAAAAATGCAATGGCGTGGTCAAAGTGATCTTGGCTTGTGGAATATGAGTTGTGGATATTTTACAGATTATCTGAGTATTAATTCTGGGCAGTTTTTGTGCTGTCTCACAATATTCTTTGAATAGTCTTTCAACTTCTGAGTGGGAGCTGTCTTGACTGAAAAAATATGTAAAAACTAAAGGAAGTAAATGAACACAATCTTTCCAGTGATAATTTAAAACGATAAAATAAGCAGCATGCAAATGAAGTAATCTGTTTTAATAATCAAACCCTTTGAGTCCTTTTCCATATTGCTAATGCTCCCCTTGCATTATCGTCGTTTAACAACTGAGTATAGTTGGCATTTAGAAATTCACTCCCTTTGCAGTGAATGATGAATGCATAAATAACAGCACTCCTACTGCTCAGATGTTTTTCCATTCAAAGAATGTAAAGTGAAGTACTTAACTGTTGTGCAAATTCACTTCCTTATCTTGCCTACCCTGCCCTGCGTTTCCATATCCACAAGGATGTTTGAAGAGTTCCCTGTATGGTTCCTTCTCTTCTTCCCTGTCTGAAGTTGTCCTTTCAGTGAGAAGGAACAAAATCCTGATGCTGAATCTGCCAGGTCAGTCACACTTATGACTTGAGGTTGAGGTAAAAAACCCCACTTATTTCTAAACCAAACTTTCTGCAAAATATTAGTTGCTCTTTGATTGGAAGACCAAACCTCGGTGTATTTACTAGGCCTTTTCAGCACTGATTTGCATACTTAATCTTGTTTCTATAGGGCTTGAGGGTTTGGCCTCTAGGGCACCTGCTGCTCCATTCTTGGTAACAGGGAGAGACTGAGAGATGGGGAAGAGGGGATTTCACTGCAGTTCTGGTTCAGATTGCCAGTAGGTAACATGAAGCTTTTCCAATACAAAACAGAAAATACAGTAAAAAAGTCCCACAACAAACCTGAGACAAATCTACAACCAAAAAGTGGGAAGCTTTTCCTGGTCAGGCATGCTTTCGGGGAAGAAAGAAGAAGAAGAAAAAGTCCTTGCTTTCAGCCTGAATAGTTAATGGACATATTGTGCTGAAACGTATTTGCTTTGTGATTTGCAAACTTAGTTTTCCCGTCCATTGCTTCTGGCTGGCTCTTCACGTTAGCTGGCCGAAGTTGTTGGTATCTGTCCCCCAGGGAGTGGTGTCAGGGATAATCTGGATTTGGGATGGCCGAGATCACGGCTGTCCGTCATGGTCCCTTCGGTGGACGTGGCAGAAGGGAATCTTTGGCAAAGGAGCTGGATGGGCAGCTGTAGGTGGAATATCTTCATCTGCTGCTTTGAGACTCAGCCGTTTGTCTGCCGAAGCCCTTAGTTGGTGATCTAATGTGCTGCTAGGACAGTTTACGAGCCAAAACCACAAGAGCTGTGTTAAGTCGCAATATGCTGTAAAACACATAAATGCTTAAAGAAGTCTGCCTGGTTTCATGACCAGAAAACAAATGCTCCTGTTCAAGGACTACATTTTCAATGTTTGTGTTTAGGTGAGATGCTGCAGGTCACTGTAACAACTCTAAAAGGAACCCTAATTACCCAGAAACATAAGTCATATTTGTGCATTATTTGGGTATTTTGCATTATTTTTGTATTATGTGCGTGGCCTGTGTTAGTACAGATAAGGCGTCCGACTTTATTTTAGATCTAATGTTACCAAAGGACTAAGCAAGCGTTTGGAGTGCTTGCAGATGGTGTACTGTATTTTAATACTGCAAGATGATTCTTGGGGTTTTTTGAGCCCTGTATCAAAACAATGCTGTATTCAGGAGACTCCAGCGGCATTGACAGATCAGCACTGGGCACGAGCTTAACCAATGCAGAATATTCCTTTCCAGCAGAACAATGAGGCATCTGAACATCAGCATGTCATGGCCAGCTGACTGCAAAAGGAGTCTCGAAGCATCTGCAAAGAAAACCTGTGAAATACTGTGACTGTACCTTGACACCTAGGCTTGTGGAATAAACTGGGGTGTTGTTAGACATCGATACAGAGTTCTGTTGATTGTGCAGAGTATACAGAAAATTGGGAAGGCAGTATAGTATACCATGTCTGTGTAAGAAAGAGCTGGCTTAGAAAATAAGGTTGAAAGTCAGTGCAGTGGCTGATGTGGCTTCGGGTTATGTTTGTTTATTCAAGGATGGCACTGTCTCAGGGTCACCAGCAGCAACGTGAATGGTTTTTGTTTCCTGAAGTTACTGGAGAAGTCAGGAGGAAGCAACAGGGTATCAGTCATGGTCTTTGTTTTTCTGCATGTTTCTTGATCTTTCTGTTGATTGCTGGATTTTATAGTTCCTTCAGCATCCCCTGAAATCGAGGTTGTTATTCAGAAGGATAAGCTAGTCCTTGCCTGGACGCTATTCAGACAAACCTACCATTGCACAATTCACGCACTGCTGAACCAGGGCGATGAAATCAGACGGTATGTTCTGCATGATACAAATCTGTCCAGCCACCAGTCATTAGTCTGGTTTTTGCCTTTTGTGCTGCAGTTTTATCCACTGATATATTTGAAGGTAGCGTACCCTTTAACACAGTGCTGTATAATCCGATGAACAAAGCTCAATTCCCAAAATTGAAGGCTGAGGTAATCGTGATGTGGCAGGTTACAGTTAATATGGACATGGAGTTTGGAAGGAGGAGGTGGTGCATGAAGGTAAAGCATCTTTTTTTAAGTACCTGAATGCTGTAACATCAGAGTGGAAGGAGCATGATGGATCATGAAGTCAGTTGCTGGTCAGTGCAGGAAGCCAAATCTTCTAAATGCATCCATAACATAACTTACCAATATCCAGCAAGGCTCACTAGTCCTTGCAGCTCCTCTTGAAATGCTTTTCCAGGATTGCTCCCCTGACAGCAAGCTCTCAGTTTCAAGCCTGTGTTGGCCAGGGTAAGTCCATTCCCGTTTTGCTTTTGTATGGGCCTGTGTAGTTTTTTGTTTAATTAGCTCTTCTGGCTACTTGGCAAGGTGATATTCATCTGCTGATGCAAGTTATCACTCCATAAATACATCTTTTCCTCCTCCTCAGTAGTTTTATGAGTCTTATGCATTTAAGTTAGTTCTCTTACATGACAAGCTCTAGGCTCTTCTGCACACTTGCTCCAGTTGACTTCATGTGTGCCCGGAGCAGATAGAAGGACCTACTTGACTTTGGAGCTTTTTGCTATCCTTTTATACATTATGTGCTTTTATTTGACAGATTAAAAAATTAGAGATTACAGATAGATGGCAGTCTCTGGTTTGTTTCTGTCCCAAGCCTGCTCTACTCTTTCCTGGTTAGATAGAGAATCATAGGATAATTCAGCCTCTGGAGGTCATTGAGGGCTCAAAGCAGAGTGATATGATTATTGCATTAGAATTTTACAGTGTTCCAGCCAGACTTTTCACATGGAAAGTGGAAGTGTGTTTTACTGCCGCACGCAGAGAAATCAGGAGCAAGCTTTTTCCCTCTACCTGTGCTCGATGGCAACTTTCTCATGTGTGTATCGGAATAAAACCACAAAGCATTATGTTGTCCCTGGAAGCATTTCAAAGGACTTCCTTTTGTCTCATTAGCTATTTCAAGTCTGCTTTCGCCTTCTGCTATGCTTCTAGAAATGTAAAAAGAGTACGCAGTGCTTCCCTGCTGTAGGAGAGACAGCTCGGTCGGTCTGACGCAAATAGAAATGAAAGTTCAGTGACTCCTATGTTTAGTGGTTTGGCATTTTTTCCGTGCAAGGTTAGTACTTTCCTATTTCTAGCTAGCTACATTTCACAGTTTTAGCCTTTATCCAGTGTTCATTAGAGCTAGCTTAGCATCCATCTTCCATTTTCCTTTCCCCGACCTTACCTAGTGGGTTTGCAAAGCTGCATAGATGACTCAAGGGTTAGCTGTGCTGGAGCTGAATCAACCTTGTCAAATTACAGCCAGTTTGCCTAAATGTTGGTTTGTTGAGGAAGATGTGGCACCAGTCACTCACAGTTTACTATCTTGACCACCACTCTAGGCTAAAAGTGCGCTTTCAGTAAGTAATCAGTGGCTGAAAACTTTGTTATTAAACTTTTTGATAAACAGTGTAGCGTTGCTCTGACTTTGTGTGATTGTCACTACTGCTCATTACCCAACAAACGATACTCTACAGAAGTAGGAGCCCGCCTGACTTATTGGGCTGATCTGTNTTTAACCTTATTTCCAAAGCTGACTGTGAAAATTGCAGATGAATGAAGTATTCCTCACCCTGCCCTTTCTGCTCCCTCCGTACAGGAAAGGAGTGGTGCAGAACGCGCGCTGAATGGCATTTCCTATTTTGTTAAACTGGCAACATCTGAAAACTGAAGCCTTGCAGGACAACTGCAAGCAAAAATTTCACCTGTGCATTAAATGAACTTAAATTCTGTTTTTTCTGGCCCTTGGGATGGATGAAAACGTTGTAGACATGCATACTCAGAATCGTGACAGACTTGGATTGTTTTCCTAGCACAGGGAGGTGACACTGACGGGACAGTTTTTTGGTCTGTTTTTCCAACTGCAGCAAGAATATTTTAGCTATAGCCCTGCCAACGCAAATCCTGTTTGAGTTCTCTTGTGACGAGGATGATTCGCTATAATACAGTTTATGAGCAATTTACTGAAAGACTTGAAAGTCATTCTTTCCTGCTTGACAGCTGGGTTTATTTCAAGATTTACCTGAAATAAAGTCTTGAAGTAGCACTGAATTCTCAGTCGAGAGACCTGGTATCACATATAAAAGGCACAATTGTCTGACACACACGGGTGAAGTGTGCTTAAGCAAAGTCACCTTACTTCCCAAAGCATGAGAAGAATAGTTGTTCCTTTGTGTCAGTGCAGCTGGCTATACATTCTTGTGTTTAAAAACAGGTAAGTACGATTTCGCTGCCAGAAGTCTACTTAAACCCCCTTCCTTAGTGGGCGCATCCTAAAGGCCCATCCTTGACTATCCATGTATATCTGTCACGAACACGCATGTCTTCATGCGTGTTTGCAATGAGAATGGAGTCAAAGCCTGCAGTAATGGATTTTTAATGTATATATCTGGTGGGAAGAAATAGCTGAGAACTGTGACCTCCATTGGGGGAATAACCCAGATCACACGGGGTGTTTGCAACAGGAAAGGGGATTGTCCCTCTCCTGCGTGCCCAGGAGGTGTGCGGCTGCTAGGTCATTCTTCTTCCCATGCCAAAAGAGGAAGGAAGAAAAAGCAGTATGCTCATACTGAGTATTTCAGTTTGTCTGTGCTTTGGAGTTAATTAATGAGTTGGAAATAGATAATAATTTGAAACAATCAGCTTTTATGCTTTGACCGTCAGTGGTACTAGGTTAGCTGTTGACTGTCTAGCACAGGCCGATCCATCTGTAGCATTCCTGTATCTGTCCTGAATTACTGGCTTTTGCTTTTTCTGTTAATGTTTCCTTTACTTTAAGCCACTGCTGTACAGTTAAACCGAAAGTCAGTTGATGGCTGTGTTGTGACTTCTTGTCCTGAAGACGTTCTGTTTCCGCAGCATCCGGAGCAGGAAGGGGTGAGACCAAGGAGCTTTACTGAGGGAGCACCTGCTAACGTGGGAAAGCTTTAGTATGTATGTACGTATGTATGTGAAGCAGAATATAATGACAATCTGACCAGTGGTGAGAAGGGAGTTGTTCCAGATGAGAAGGTTGTTTCCCAGGAGGAAATGATCCCTAATTCCAATAGCTACACTTCAGCTCTCTTAAAGTAACAGAAGATGAGGTGCGTGGTGACTTGACGTGATTTTTCCAGCAGTTGCTCTGTTCCTCAGATATGAGACAGATGGAGGGAAAGACTGGCAACATGTGTTTCTGAAGAGCCGTTTCACACCCCAGCGAAGCCAGGCCTGTGATCTCACTGCAGACGGTCCCTGGTAGCTGGCATAGGTTATCTCAGAAAGTATGCTGAATTCTAGAAATAGCAATAAGCCTGCAGTGCTGCCTGCTGTCTGTGATCCCGACAAGTTTCTGTTTATCTTTCGGTACAGAGGAGTTACCATGTAAATGATTAATTAGAAATTCCATTTATAATTTGAATTGCAGCATTTGGAGTGGCGATTGCATGGTAGGGTGCCTTTGTTTAACGGTCGGCGTTCTGCAGATGTTGTTTTGGAGTATGGGTTCCAAGTCTTGCCAACTAACTCTTTTCTTTATTTATACTGAGTGCATTTGAAGTTGCATCATTTCCTTGGTAAGAACAGTTTTATTTGACTGGAGTGTTTGTCAGGTGGGAGAAATCCTAAATGTGAGTGCTCTCTGGTGGTGAAGATTGCTGCTTCAGTTTTCTGATTTCTGCAGTGTATTTTCCAGTGGCAATTGGATGTGAATGTAGGATGTCTGGATTTAAGGATTTTTTTTTTTCAACTCCCTAAAAAGAAAAACTACAAAACAAAGTAAGAGCCTTTTTCTTTCCTTGGCAGTCTTGGTTTCTAGACTGTCTGTAATTTCTATCCCTTTAAGTGATTTATATTCTGTGACCTAACGGTTTATATTTTCTCACTATCCATCTATGTTTTAACAAGGTAATCAAAACTTGTATAAAAACTTCTCATGAAAGAGCTGATGTTCTTCATCAAAATAACACACAAGGATTAAATGCTGTGACTTTCTTTTTGGCTGCTGAGCTGGATTTCAGATGCCAGAGTAATAAGTGGAAAATTCAGAAGACACTGATGCAGAAACTATTCAGATAGCATCATTACGGGGAAGTCTTTTCTTCAAGTTGCAGCACAAGATGATGTGATTTTCGTGATGCACAGAAACCGAGGTTTGACCGCGCGGGGGTGTCGACCCCCAGGAGCAGGTTACAGGGGTTCCCTTGGTCACGTGTGCTGTAGATTGCTTTTAAGAACAAAAATCCGCTCCTGTGTTAGACGGTCAGTTCTGAAATGATTACACCCTCCTTTATGTTGATGAGCTTTCCCTTGCTGGGTGCAATGCCCCGAATGATGAGCCTTTCCGAAAAGCACTGGATAGCTGCGTCGTCTGGTTTTGTGACCTTACCTTGCAGTAGAACAGCAAACTTAACACAGCTTGTATCTTCAGTTTGGACTGCCGTCGTCCGTTGTTTTCTTAAGTTTTCATGAGTTGTTGGGCAAGGAAAACCGAGAATCTCACACCAAAGCAATGCAGCTAGAAAAACAGCAACTGCTGTTCTTGGCCTGCTGCTGTGATGAGCTGCGCTGTCTGGTGAAAAGAGGCTTTATCAGCAAGGAGGGGCAAGGAGCGACAGCTCCTTTTAGGAACATCTAAGCACAGCTCTGGAATTTTAACTCTGGTGGTAAGAAAAAAAGAAAAAAAGAACAGAGAGGTAAATGAGGATGTCAGTGGTTCACTCCGTATCCTTAAAGCCAAGCTTGAGAGGTGCCTTTGTCAAGCCCAGAGCTGGATCCTTCTTCCTCGTCTCCATCTGCCTTTTGCCACAGAGATTGAAGACACAGCTTGTCAGAGTCTAGTGAAAGCTTTTAAAGCTTGACTTCGAGGCCAACATAAGATCTGCAGTCTAAGCAAGCAAGCAGTGTGTCGAACTGCTGTGTGTGGCAGTGTCGCAGCTGTAACACCCGGAAGCCGAGCTGTGCCCTGCTCGGGGGGGCTGCTCTGGCGCGGTGAGCGCTGACCGGTGGCGGTGGGGCGGGCTGGCAGAGCCAAATCTGTAAGGTTCTGCTTGGGAGGCAGTCGGGGACACTGAACTGTCAAGGGATGAAACTTAAACTGGGCTCTGCTACTGAAAGTGTACATTATTCATTACTTAAGGAAGAGGTCAAAGTATTGGGTACTGTGATGGTGACTTGGCACGGCACTGCAGTACTGATGTCCTTTTTTTTTATTTTCCCCTCGCTTCTTGGCAGCTAAAACCAACCACCTTAACCTCTCTGTGTTGGCCACGAACCCTTTGGTGATGCATCTGCCTGTACAGTGGAGCTTAAAACTCCAGAAACTGCTGTGTCTTTATTTTTGTCATTGGTAGCGCCTTCGGCGGTGGCTGTGTGCCTGCTGTGCAGCCACTTTTGGAGAGCAGTCTGTACGTTCTCCATTGGGCGACTTGCTTTTTTCGAATGGCCCGGCTCCGAAAAGATGGGAAGGATTCTGCTGATTTTGATGTCCTTGCAGTGGTTCCATTACATATGTATGTCCCGGTGTGATTTGATCTCCTTAATAGACACGGTGTTGTGTGTGTTTGGTTTTTCTTCAGCTCTTCTATGTATATGTAGAGTCCCTCGTGTACTCCTGAGAGGGCAGAAGAGGAGCAGCCTGGTATCTGATCTCTTTGCACTCCCGTGTGTCTTCTGCTGCCTCTTTGCTGCCTTCCCAACACCACGATTCCCAACTGCTTTGTGCTTCAAAGAATTAAAATTAGGGATGGCGAATGATGAGGACTGGGTGTGTGAGGCTTCCTGTGTACCTAAGTCTGTCTTCTGGTTTCCCAGTGAATAAACTGTTTCTTTAAGAATTAGCCTGTACTTCTGTATTTCATACCAGGCTTGCTTAGTGCTGTTGCCTATGTGTTACCCGTCATTTTTGTTGCAATAGTTAACTACTGAGCTGTAGTTGGCATTGCTAATTATAATGGCCTTACCTTTTCTAAAATATTTTTGGTAGCTTTCAAACAACATGCATCTCTAAAATATGGAATATCTTTGCATTTTAAGCTCACTAATTGTCTTCTGTATAATAGCCAGCCCAGCCTTAAACTGAAAAGTAAAATTACTAAAAAGAAAACTGGTTCTGTCCTGGCTCAAACCAGGACACTAACATCTTAGGAAATACATATCAGGACTGCCTTCGATTAAAACTGAGTGCAGGAACAAAAAGACCTTTTGCAATCCGTGGGTCTTTTTAGGGAAGTATTACTGGAGGAAGCTGGAATTAGAGGCAAAATCACTTTCAGAAAGTGGAATGCTGGTTGCTAGATTACATTTCTTGAGTTTTATTACACCTGCTAAAACCGAACACTGCCAAGATGCTGCAGAAAATTCTCAAATGAACAATAGAAAATGTCAGGCCTGTCACCACATGGGGGTGGTAATAAATTCAATAAAGTAGTGCTAGGATTTGTGCCGGAGTCCTCAAGGATTAGTAAGGCCCTTGTACTCTACAGAGGAGTTATGGTGCCATCTAATGTTGTAAGGTTTAGATACAGGGTGCAGACAGGTGTTTAATGGTAGAAATGCCATGGTTTGCACCTTGGTCTCTGAATCTGCTGTCGTCATTTCTCCTCCTGAGACGCAAACGCCATATGAATTCTGCAGCTGTTAATCTGAAATTCCTTCTGTGCTCTTCTGCAGGATGACTCTTGATAAGATGTGAATTTCTTTGGAAACGTCTTTTCATTTAAACACCTTTTTTTGTTTGTTTGTTTAAAACCAAGCATCAAATTATATTGTCTTGTTTGCAGAAAGAATACTAAGAAGCAGGTAGGGTTTAGGAAAGGTGTAGTTTAGGGTTGTTTTCACACGTTCTTAAAAAGCTTTCACTTCAGGTTTAGCAGCAGTGATGATATGAAAGTGCTTTCTAGTGAAAAGGATGGAGCAGAAGCTAATTGCCAGAGCTGAAAGGCTGTAATTTGCTTCTGGGCTTGTATCTCTGTTTACTTTCTTGCAAATGCGATTAGACCTCAAAGTGAGTGCCTTCACAACTTCTGCTGCTCTGGCCTGAGCTGCGCTATGGACAACTGTAGAACGCGAAAAAAAAATTGCCTTTAAATCCCCTTTATGAAGCGGATTATATGAACTCATCACAAACTCAGGTTTACTTATTGTCACTTGTAGAAACAGTAAATTATATTAACTTAAATCTTACTAAAGAATTTCGTAGAAACATTTTGTTTCTGGCGGCATGTTAACGGCAACAGAAATACCTGAATATGCAGAAAGCCGGCTTGATTGCATCGGCAAAGCAGAAGTTTGCTATACTCAGAAATACAGTCGATGTTTGTATCTCGGTCACCTGATCGGTCGTGCATCTGTAAGTGAAATAGCAGTAGAAATGTCCTTCGTGGGTGGTAAGATTCAAAGGTAGCCCTGATTCTTAGTGCTTGTAACATCACGTCTCTACATAATATGCCAACATGCCATCCAGGTCATGCTGCTCAGATAATGTCCATAGTCAATGTTTTATTATACTGTTTCAGTACGATGATGGATTGAAGAGTTACCCTGATGAAATGGGCAACTTGCGTGGAAGACGTATTCTGAAGCTCCATGTTTGACTAATTCCCTTTCTCCCTTCTGTCTCACCCCGGTAGGTTTGAGAAAGGACGGATTTATACGTTTATTGGGGAGGTGGTCGTTTCCATGAATCCTTACAAAAACTTGAACATCTATGGGCGTGACATGATTGAGCAGTACAAAGGAAGGGAATTGTACGAGAGGCCTCCTCACCTCTTTGCAATTGCTGATGCCGCTTACAAAGCGATGAAGAGGCGATCAAAAGACACCTGTATTGTAATATCAGGTAAGCCAAAAGAGCTTTTCATTATGATGAGCACTTGATCTTTGTGAAATTCTAGGCAGAGAAAGAAGAATGATTTGGGTAATGACAGCATTTTATGAAAGAAAACGTCATTAATCTTGAAACTGCTTATTTGCATTTGAATCCGTGTGTGGAGACCTTAACAATTATTTCGTACCGAATTCAAGAGCTGGTGTCAGTCATTAGCTCAATCTGTGCATGCAAAGTGATAACTTGAACATGAGTCCTCTGCTTGCTCTGCCTGTGTGAATGGAGAACAGTGAGAACAGGCTTCCTGTCTCTCTTTGTGGAACTGCTGACTTTTATCCCTCAGATGACTGGCCAATGTTTTGTTTTCTGTTTCGATGACCGGACTGCTTGCTTGTCGTGGCTCTAACAGTGGGAGCAGTGCTTGTACCATGAACGGTGGCTGTCTGGATCCTGGCACTTGGTTTCCTTGATGTTCCCGTGCTTTAGCAGCTCTGAAAAGCGAGAGACCCGAGATGGTGTGCTGAACAGTGGCCTCTTGTATTGCAGTTCCCGGCACTGCTGCTAGCCAAGCCTCTGCGTGCCAGTCTTTCTCCTCTAACAATATTCCTTTTGATCCTCTGTGTGCCAGGCCTTTTACCGACCTGTGAAATCTTACATCATAACTGCTTCTAAGTCAGCATAGCAGCAACATCCAGCCAGGGTTATGGCTATGTTTAGAAAATGTTCAAAGTGCACACAAATAAGATTGCTTTAAAAAGAACAATAATAAAATCCCCAAACAATGTCTGGGTAGAATTAAGATATATTGTTCAGTGCTTTGCTTTGCTTTTTTTGATCTGTTGTGTCATCTTTGTACTTACCCCCTCAGGTGAAAGCGGGGCTGGGAAGACTGAGGCCAGTAAATATATTATGCAGTACATAGCAGCCATCACAAACCCCGGTCAGAGAGCAGAGGTGGAAAGGTAAGGGCTTTGCAGAAAAATAAGTGACATTATTTTATTTATGGATCTCTTTCTGTGGACCATGTAGCACCATGTTATTAGATGGTCTCTTGTACTAATTACACTGATTTTTACAGCATTTAGCTGACTTCTTCAGATACTACTTTTACTCCGGGAATTTTGCAATATTGATTGCTAAAATTATGTAGAAAAGTTTATTTTGGAAGTTTTAGCTCTCAAAATAAAAATATTATCTAGAAATTATGTTTCCTGTGGCAAGTTGCCTGAAATATGTGTACATTAGAATAGCATGTTGAGTGCAAGGAGCATATTCCATGACCTTTCAGGCTTTCACGGTCTGGAATTGCAAAATGTGCCTGTCAGCCTTAGAGTAAAAGTTTTTGAGCAAAGAATGTGGCGTTCTGCTGCAACAGACTTAGTACCTACCCTGAGAAAAACTTTGAAAATTATTTGCAAAAGAGTTCAAGAGATTGATTTCAAAACTTACGTGTGTAAAGAAAATGTATTTTTGATGTTATTTTCAGTGGGGGGATCTGATCTTTGGTTCCCATTTGCTTGGCTCTAAGGAACATTACTGAAAGCTCCCAGCAGATTTCCCATGGGATTGCAAACGCCATCCACATCTGCCCAAATATGTCAGCAAAGAGCATCTCTGCTGTTACTAAATTCTCCTCTAGAAATGCCTGTGAAAAAGAAAAAAAAAAATCAGAGTTTGAGTATTCAGGTCTGGATTTACCCTGTTCTTGTTTCTATTTATCCGTACTGCAGAGTGAAGAACATACTGCTAAAATCCAACTGTGTGTTAGAGGCCTTTGGCAACGCCAAAACAAACCGTAATGACAATTCCAGCAGGTTTGGAAAATATATGGATATCAACTTTGATTTTAAGGGAGACCCAATAGGTGGGCATATCAATAATTACTTACTAGAAAAGGTAAGCCACGCTCACTTTTAGAGTTCGAGGCTTTTGTGTAGTTACTTTTGTAACATCTGCTTTGCCAATGGAAAGGTTTTCCTTTCAAATGTGTCATTATGTAGGAGGGCACAGAATCTCGTTTAAATCTAGGGCTTCGTTTTTCTCCCAAGAATTACTGTAAGTTACTGAAATGCTGCGGAAGCACTGGCACTGCCCTGGCCCTTTACCACCACTGCTTTCAGAGCTCACCACGTAGGGGACTAGTGTTAGTCAAAAGCTTATGTGCATATAGGTGTATGTACTTTGTATCCAGAATTAAAGCTCAGATTACTTTAACGCTGTAAAACTCCTTTATAAGTTCCCGCATTGAGATCTCACTGGTGAATAAAAGGAGAAGATACCTAGGGCTGTAAATAGCAACGACGTTCTTGGGAAGTGTTATTCTGGACTGAGGCCACAGCCTTGTGTGATATTTTGGTAACTTTGTTTTTATGTGATCCTAAGCATAATTTTTTTTTTCAGGTCATTAAGTGGTGGCTGAAAACATTGGAATATGTAAAACTCTAGAGAAAACTGGGCTTGATCTATTAACAGCTCTCGTTATGTGTGAGACGCATGTCTGGCTTTAATTTGTATGTTTGACCACATCTGCTAACATGGTGTTTGTTTGTGTTTTTTACTTTCCCCATTATTTCCCTGAAGTCTATTTTCAGAATAAACGCTTTATTTTAAAAAACAAAACAACAAAACCAAACGTTTAATGTGGTACTTTCATGCAAAAAAAGGGGTGTTGCTGCAGCTGCAGTGACTTAAATCCTGATCATTTATTTAATATTCTTGACTTCTACCAAGTTAAATTTTTTTCCATTTTGAAGGCAGTTGAGGTTCTGGCCCGAAGACGAACAGTGAACGGACAATGACTTTGCACTGCAGCAGGAACACATTCCTGCTTAAAGGTGTAGCATAAAACAAGAATATGTTGCTTGTTGACCAAACTTCTGCTGCATTTAACTTTTTTTTTTTTTGGGTCCTATTTACACTGATTTGGAATGAGTGATCTGAAGATGGAGCTGTGGCTCGCTCCCTAAAACAACGCCCTTGTGTTAGAGCAGAGCGTACGCTCGTCCGGTGGCTGGGCGCCGTTGGTCAGCCTGTCCTGGCGTTGTAGAACTGCTTCCCTTAAGACCCGAACTATGGCCCATGGAGCATTTGTTTGTAGTCAGAGCCCTATTTTTCATTTCCAGTGATTAAATAACTCTTAAACTAAAATGACGTTTTATTTGACTCTTCCATGAAAGCAATTCTGTAGTTGCCATATGGGATTCCTGGTTGGAAGTCGGACACTGCAGCAGTTAGACGAGCTGGCCTTTTTGATTATAGACTTCAAACTCCATGGTCATGCCTAGCTAGTAATGTTCCTAACAGACTTATTGTAAGATAAGATTAGTTTGGAGGTGTTTGAGCAGTGGTGAACCGATGCATCAGTGTCTAAGGGGAGGTGCTGGGGAAGCAGGCCATCCACATCCAGAAGTGCCTATCTTGTGTTTTGTTTCCCCTCAGTCTCGTGTGATTGTCCAACAGCCCGGAGAACGAAGCTTTCATTCTTTTTACCAGGTTTGTATTCGTTTGCTGAAGCAGATGACTTTTTACGAGTTTCCCAGACACGGTAGGCAAAACACTTAAAGCTTTCACCCTCTTGTGTGTTTTGCAAAGGGTTCCCTTGTTGCATCTTGGGTGATCTTAGGTTCTTTAGTTCTTTGAAGAGGCCTGGTCTAGGGAAGGAGCATGGGAACATTTTTTTTTCTATCCTCCAGTCGCATATTAACACATTTGTAAACTTAAAAGGAGGCTAACTAAACAAATATGGTAGAATATTGGACTTTGACTCACTGTGTATGTAATAAGTCTAATCCCTCTATTTTCTCTTGAGGTCTTTAGTCCATATGGAAGTAATTTTATGACACCAAGTTGACTTTCTTGGTGGGGGGGAGCGGTTGTTTTTAATGTCTTCCATGTTGTATGGTGTGTCCTTTGGGGAAATGGTCATCCTGTTAGCATAACCTTTATTCTCACTGAGGGAAACGTAGGTTTGTTTATTTTTTCCCCACTTACTCAGTACTCCATGATAGCACGTTAGCACCTTTCTCATGAAAGTGTCATTTCCGTATTGGAAAGTCTCTGTGTATAGCAGAGAAGGTAAATGTGCTTGCCAAGACACATCTGTGGCATGTTGCAGATGTAAACATGTCTGGTCTGTGAAGAGGCTCAGGCTTGTTTTCTAAACAGTTGTGTCACTCAGAAGGGCAGTCATTAATTTAATGTTTTTGATTTTGCTTGTCCAGCAAATGACTAAGAAACAGAAAAAGGAAGGCTTTTATTTTTTTTTCGTTCACTGTTTCTTAAAATACTCTTTGTGCAGCTCCTCCAGGGGGGTTCTGACCAGATGTTACGTTCTCTACATCTTCAGAAGGATGCGTCTGCATACAACTATATCTGTCCTGGAGCACAGCTAAAGGTGAGGGAGTTAGAGGTAACTTGTCTTAAAATTGTTAAGTGCTTCTTGAAATGCGTAAAGTACTGCTGAGCCAGCAGAAGCTGAGACCAATATTTACAGGATGAATATGGAAAGGTGACACCAAGGTGTTATCTGGCCCTAGAAGACAAAGCATACGTGTACTTGTGCATACTGCATTGTGTCTGCTTATAAGAAGCAAGAAAATGTAGTAGGAGAGACATCGCCTTTGTTAGTAAGTGCCGGCATAGATATTTGACCAGTGACAGACTTTTTATGCTTCATAATGGGTAACTTAAGCTGCTTTCTGGACCAAAAAGCCATAAGGACTTATTTTTTCACAGTAAGAGCATTTAAGTTACTGAAGTGTTCATTCCTCATATCTGACTTATCCTCAAGGGGACCTCTCAGCAGGAAAGAAGGGAACAAACCCATAAAGTTTTTAGGACAACGAGATCCTGAAAACTTTAAATACATCTGGAGTTGTCCTTAGTGTTGTGCCTCTGAAGCAGGGTCCAGACAAAAGGCTCCCTGATTTCCTGACTGCTTTCTTGAGATGCTCTTTGGCAAAGAAACCCGCAGACCTTCTCAGATGCCTTTATCAGTTTCTCTAGAAATCTGCAGTGAAAACAAACCCAGATGATTGGGAGGGGAGGGAGGCAGAGGCTCAGCTTGAGAAAGATGGTGACCAGAAATTTACTGCTGGTTCTCTGCAGCTTCTACTCAGAGGGTCTGTGACTGCACGATTGTAACTGTTGTTCTGATTTTTTTGTGGATCGCTTCTACTCTTTCACAATAAATTCCACTGGGAAAGTACTCAACTATTTAGTGGTGCTGTGATGGATTTCTGTATCTCATTGCGGCTAGTATACCTGCGTGTCCAATGTGGGGTTCAGCATAACAGCATACGGTATGGCATTAGAATAAGCTGAGGAATCTTCTGACAGTGTCTTGCATCTGAAAAATAGCAAAGTACATACCTGTTTCCCATGGGCTTGAAAAAAATCTTTGCTTTCCATTAAGCCTCTCACGTCCCAAACATGTCTTTCCTCTCAGTGTTCCATCAATGATGGTGCAGAGTTCAAAGCAGTAGCTGATGCCATGAAAGTGATAGGCTTCAAGCAAGAGGAGATTCAGACTGTCTACAAAATTGTGGCAGCCATTCTTCACTTGGTAAGCTCTCTGCCCGCAGGTATGCATAGGCTTTTCTTCAGGAGGGGTCAAGCCGTATACTTGTACTTCCAGCAACTCTAATTTTCCTGCTGCAGAAGCAGTTGGAAGATCTGTTGCCAGGAAAAGTGTATACAGTTGACACCTTCCAGTGGTGAGTGAAATTCCTCGATGAAATAGGACACGGCAGTAATGATGGAAGATCACATTTATTTCTGCCTATTCCAGATCCCAAAACAGACATACCACTAGGTACCAGGAGCTGTTAAATGTTCTGGAAAGGAACTGTAGGAATGGTTTGGGTTTGGCAGGGAGGGGGTATGGAGCTCTCCCCTCGCTCTCCTTCTCTCCTCCCTTTTACCCTTACACTTACCATCGCCACTGTGATTTTGCTGGAGGGATGCTACTTCATGTCATGGTTGTGGCTTGAGCACAGCTGGATACAGGAGACTTTAATTCTCCATATTCTGATGCTAAGGAAATCCTTCCTTCACCCATACTCTCTGGAGACCCACAGAGGCTCCCCCTCTGCCCAATGTCCTTACACCTCAGATCTTAGATTTCCTTGAGGAGGGGGGCACTGCAGGTGGGCAGGAGGAAGGTGGCAAAGAAAACGGTAGCTTTTTTCCCATTTTTTTCGCCTCCTTGGAGTAGTTGTGCCCCAGTGCTGTGGAAGGGACTGGAGGCAGAGTCAGGCCATGCAGGCAGGGTGTGAGACCACTCCTGTAAATAATCGGGTGGTATTGCTGCTTAATCCTGGCACTGCAGGTATTCAGTAACAAGGCTGTTGTGGTAGTGAGCTGGCAGTCCAGTCCTATTAGCCGTGCTGACTTGTCAGCTTCCCCAGAATATTCACATTACCTTTGTGGGCAATAGCATTACAGTAAGAACTGCAGCCGAGCATTCCTGTGGCGAGCTGCAGTGAAGATGAAACCCTGCATCCAATGTTTGTATATTTAATGTCATTACCCACTGCTGGACTCTGTATCTTGAGACAACGTTTGATGAAACCTCTGGAAGTCTTTGTTGTAATTTTTTCCCAAAATCTGAGCTGAACACTGAGCAGAAATGCTTTTCTTTGAGACAGGCTTTGCTGCTCCCACTGCTGTTGGAGCTCTGTGGGTACGTGGATACGCAAGGCCCACCCCTCAAATGTCTTAGGAGATGTGCTGGCTTGAACAGCAGGTGGCATATGGATGAACTTGGGGTGTACTGATTCATGTTCATAAAAGATGGGTTGAGAAATCTAGTTTCTTGCTACTTATTGCAGGGGAACTTGAAGTTTTCTGTGGATGGTGATACGCCTGTAATAGAAAATGGCAAGGTTGTGTCGATCATCGCAGACTTGCTGTCAACAAAATCTGACATGGTGGAGAAGGCTCTTTTGTTTCGAACTGTAGCTACAGGTCGGGATGTCATTGACAAACAACATACTGAACAAGAAGCCACCTATGGTAGAGATGCCTTTGCAAAAGTGAGTTTAAATTTCCTTTCTCCGCATCTGATTTTGTATGCGACAGTAACTCAGATGCATTTCTTTTGCTTTTGCCTTTCGGTTGAGCTGTACTTGGTGCAGCAAAGAATGGTGATGCCTGAGCAAGGCATTCAATACTGAATTGCCTTCATAATTGAACATTTTTCAATGCCTGGCTGGATCAATAAGTATAGTGCTTGCTGAGACACGGGAAGTCTGTACTTCATGCAGATTTATTTCTGAATGTATGCGCTCCTGCGTTCTATAGGGGGATTGCAGAGCAGCACCATCGCTACCCTTCCCTGGCTATGACACAGCATGCACCACAAACAGCAGTGCTTGTGGTGCATGAAAGAGGGCAGGGAGCTGCGAGCCCGGCTCGCTGGCGTCTGCAAAAGGAATGCGTAGTACAGGGCTGAATATTTTGTGAAGTAAGATTCTTGACTTCATTTAGCAGTTAAAATCAAAGAGTAGAGAGTGAAGCTGTAACACCTAGAACTCAGGTTGGAAACCTGAAGTGCTGTCTTTTTTTTGGAAAGGTGGGTACTGATGACAGAAGGAGTGACAGTTATCCTTCCTTTGCTAAGAAATCAAACGATAAGGGAAGAACAGATGAAGTTACGAAGATCCTTGATTATTAACTTCACATTTTTTTCCCTCAGATTATATGTTTGCACAGCCTCACAGTACATTTTGAACATGTAGACTTAGGAGATCCCTGTACCTACAGAACACTTGGAAAGGTGAATAGGAACATTTTACTGCCATTGTGTCAGGTTGTGAGGTTTCTATAACTGACCTCTCACTTGCTCTTCAGTATTGTTAAATAATTCTCAGGAATGGAAGTTATTAGGCAGCTGAAAAGCAGACTGGAATCAAATTAGGGGAACCGCTGTACCTAGTGACCTCACTAGGATTTAGACTTTGTGTAAATGAGGTTTGGAAGAAAGAAAAAAAAAAGTATTTTCATAGGATATTTTGTTCATGTCAGTAGCTGTTCACTTTTAGCAGACTCTTATCTGTAGCTTTTGTGTAGTTAGAGCAGCATCTTGAATTAAGCTTTGTAGCACCACGTGTTGCATTTACCAGAAAGAACCGAGACAGATGCGGACAAAACTCCTCAGTATTTATTTCCTGGCAGGCTATATACGAGCGCCTCTTTTGTTGGATTGTGACGCACATCAATGATGTGATTGAAGTGAAGAACTATGACACTACAGTACATGGGAAAAACACTGTCATTGGCGTCCTGGATATCTATGGCTTCGAAATATTTGACAATAACAGGTGAGCCACATTGTTAAAGCCCAGGGCTGTGCCTTCTCCTTTCCCAGAAAACTCATCACCTTTTTTTCTTACATTTTTGCAGTTTTGAGCAATTTTGCATTAATTACTGCAACGAAAAGCTACAGCAGCTCTTTATTCAGTTGGTTCTAAAGCAGGAGCAGGAAGAGTACCAGCGAGAGGGAATTCCCTGGAAGCATGTGAGTGCTGTGGCAGGGGAGGGAGAGGTCGGTTTGACATCAGTGCACCAGCATAAGTCCCAAATCTAAAGTTGCTCCACATGTACACTCCTGTCAAAGTCAATAGGACATCTGTGTCCACGCCAGCTGTACTGTCAGACTTGCTGTCCGGAAATCAGGCTGTGGAAGAAGCTGACCAATTGTGTCACAACATTTCTTTGTTTGCCGTGGTTTGGAAAAATAACTGACTCCAGGTCTGAGTTAAAACATATTGCGGCATCTCTGTGGTGCTGCACACATCACTGTGTGTTTCTGTTCTGAGTGCTTATGGATTTTGTCTAGTTGTAGGTGTACAGGTGTAAAAATCATTAGGTGTCCTGTCGAAATTCCCTTCATAATGCTGAAGACAAGGTGTGCAGTTTTCACTGTGGTGACTGTGCACAGCTGGATTTTAAAAGACATTTTAAAATGCGTTCTGTAGCAGTTGATTTTTAGTAGAGGTCTCGAGATGAGTGTGAGGTGTATGACTGATCACGTTCTCTGCTGTTCAGTGGCAGAAGAGTAGTCTGCTTAATTCTGAGTTAGTGATCAACATATTGAAAGCTGATTGCTTCTCCTGGGAGTGGCGGGCCCCGTTCTTTGTCAGACATGTGGTGCTGTTCTTCAGTGGCCGATGGTACTCCTCTTCTTCACTAGCCAAAGTCACAAATACACCCACTCTTTGTGTGTTACAGATCGATTACTTTAACAATCAGGTCATCGTTGACCTGGTAGAGCAGCAGCACAAAGGGATCATTGCAATTCTGGACGATGCCTGCATGAATGTTGGGAAAGTTACAGATGAGATGTTCCTCGAGGCTCTTAATAACAAGCTAGGGAAGCACGCTCATTTCTCCAGCAGAAAGGTAACGCATTCCTCTGTACCCTCAAAACTTGCTTCCTTTCCTGTGTGGTGCCTTGTCAATTTTCTAAGGCGTAATGGAATAAGGAAGAAGACTTGAAGGGTGGTCGTGGTTGGAGCCATTCCCACCAAGTGTGAAATGAAATGCCCGAGAGCTGCAGCAGCTCCTAACTGTGGAACAGGCCGTCTGGTCGGGGTTCAGGTAGCGCCTCGGGCAGCCCCGTATCCGGCAGAGGGAGCTCAAGTATGTCCGATGCAGGATCAGTTTTATTCCAAGCATAAAAGAAGCCTGAGCTTGTGCCTTGACATATCATGATGTCATTTGTAACCAATTGATGCGCAGTTTCAACCCACGTGACGTTCTTCCCAGCCTGCTCTAATACATAGTGACAGTGAAATTATTGACACTTCTGCCTTATTACAGCACTGTGATTTTTTTTTCTTTTTTAACTGTCATTGGCTACAAAACACGTTCATCTCAGATCGTACCTGTGATCATCCAGGCCCCTCGACTTGCTTTGGTTTTGGTACAATGTACAAATTAAAAGCCTTGCTTTATTCCTCGCTTGGCAGCATATTGAAAACACTGTCAGCAGCCTGGTTAATTTGAGAATCTTCCACTCTGAGTAATCAAATAAAGGCCTTTAATTTGTTGATGTCTCTCTACTCAGAAACGTTTGAAACACATCATTCAGAATGCTGGTTCCCCCTTCTCCCTCCCACCCCAGTACCGTATTTTATGTAGGTCAGAAACACAGAATTAGCATGGTGGTATAAGATACTTGCTAAAGGCTGCCTCCAGGGAGGCTGAATGTAAACAATAGATCTGGATGTGGCTTGTTTTGGGTAGAGGCTAGGACGAAAATAAAATAACCACTTCTTCCTCCCAGTGCTTTCCTTAAGTGCCCTTTAGCTGCAGCACACCTGTCCTCTCACCTGCCCCATGCATCCTAGCTGCAGCAGGGGGAACCAGAATCTTGCTTTTCTCCTTAACCGGGGTTTGAGTGCTTAAGTGCTTATGCTTGTAGCCTGTTCTGAGTAAACACCTGAAAACAAGTGTCTTCATGAAGCCTAGTCTGGGTTTCTACACTTGAATGCAAATTGTTTCCTTTAGTAGTACTAATGGTTGTGTAGTACTAACAATTGTGAATAGTGAAGCCTGGGGGGATGGAGTCTTAAATCCTCTGCAGTGGGGTGGTGTGGGAATTGGTCCAGTTTCGGGAGCTGTCTGGTCAATAGATGTAAGCTGGTAGAGAAAAGAGATGAGTTCCTGTTCTGTCCTTGATCCCATGTCTGCTGGTGAAGTGGTTCCGTCACAGAGAGAGCAGGTAGTACTTTGATACAGTGGGGGAGAGGACTGGATTTCATAAAGCATGCGGGAGGCTATCAAATGAAAATTAAAAAAAAAAATAAATCTGTTTGAGTCCTTACCTTCAGGAGTCGCTTCACAGCATAGGGAACATTAAAAGAAAATATTGCCAGTTGCAGCATTCCTCAGCAGGGGGTGGCGTTGTCAGAAAACTCTTTGCACAGACTAGGAGGGAAACAAGGAATGCTGCTATAAATAATGTTTATGGAAGGTATGATGTATCTTCCTGGCTTGCTAATTTCTAGTTTAAATCAATATAGCCTTGAAAAAATTGACCCATAAAACTCTCAGTATCATAATTATCCCCCCCCCCATCTTTGCAGATGTCTTTTGCCAGTATCTCAAATACCTCCCTCAATCCCACCTGGAACTGCAGTGGGAAACCTGATCTTTCTAAGCCAGCCTCTTCTAGCTTGAATTAAAACAAAAGACTTGATTTCATGTCATCATTTGCCTTTGTAGACTGTAGTAGTTCTGCCCAGATGCTATAAAGTTCAGCGTAGATCGAAGCTGTTCCTAAAGAGTTAAAGTAAGTGCGTGATATGTTATGGGAACAGCTCCCATCTTTCAGCCTGAGTTAATGCTTCACTGCTCCCCTGTAGAGCATGTTGCACAGTGGCTCATGTGGATAAGCTCTAAGGGGCTGCCGTGCCCTAAATAGTCATGTCCTAGTTTGTGTACTGCGAGTCTGATCTGCTGCTCTCTGCTTGGTTGTCCTGGCGAAAGCCAAACAAACCAGGAGAAATACTGGCAAACACTTCCACTAGGAGTATTTGTGGCAAAATGTTATTCCTAGAGCACGGGTCGTCCCTCTTCAAATGTCTAGTGCTAATCTACGTCTGTAGACATGCTAACTATTCTGATAGTACTTCTCAACATCACAGGTTCATTTTCTCAACCTCTTTTAAGTTCTGATATTTTCAATTTATCTTATACTTGCAAAGGATCAAGCGCAGTGAGACAGTCTATGAATTCCTAAATCTTCAAATTGTGGAAAATGTCAGTCTCAACAAACTGATTGCGAAGGGAGGAGTATGAGACGGTCCCTTCTAGGCCGCCTGACCGTAGTATCTTCCAAGACACTAAGCAATAGCAAAGGTGAGAAAAGGATATGGGACAAACATGTAATGATAACTTGATATGCTCCCGGTCTCCAGTGACCTGCAGTCCAGGAACCTCCTGAATCAGGGCTGCTGTCCTTAATAGGGATTTTGGTTTTGTTTTTGTTTTGTTTTTTTTAAATTGACAAGGAATTCCACAGCTTAGATGTGAAGATCTCCTTCCTTCCCATTTTCCCCCTCCTCCCTTTTTGCTTTTAGGTGATGTCTGTTGCCTCCTAATTCTTGAAAAGCAAAACACAGTTCACTGTCTTCCACTACATCATCTCCATGTCGTTTGTCATCGTCCCCTGGCATTTCTTTCTTGACCTGAAGAGGCTTGGTTCATTTGGCCCTTCCTCCTGTAGCAGTCAGTCAGTAGTGTTGATTGGTTTTGCCCTTTATCAAGCCTCTTCCAGTTCTCCTGCGTCCTTTTTGAGATGGAGGGTAGTTAAGGTACTCCTTGGGTTGGGAGTGGACAATTTGGGGCCCATCATTTGCTGTGAACGCTGTCTTTTCCCTGTGTGTATCACGGTATTGGTGTTGAACTTCATTTGCTCTTTTTTGATGTTCCTTCAGCCTCTCTTGTCTTCCTGCAGTTCTTCACAGCCAGCCATTGTCTTTCCTTCCCTGAATAATTAAGTACCGTCAAGAAGCTCGATCACCTTCCTATTACCCTCAGATCAGAGCTCATATAAGATGATGTTAACAGTGTCAACCTCAGCACAGGTGCGGCAGGACTCCTCTTTCCATCTTTCCAGCAGTTATCAGTGTGAGGACCCTTTCTCTTACCTTTCATAGCAGCTGAAATTCTTTGAGCTGTTTGTGAGGAGCCTTGTGAAAAGGCTTACAGAAATCCAAGCAGACTATCAACTGTACCAAAACACTTGCTGTTCTTTTCATTTTTAATAATTTCAACTGATTTGCCTAGCAGACATGAAGCTCAGAGAGAATTACTCCTTGAAAAAAACCCAAACAACCTAGCATCATGTTAAGCCACTTTCCAGTCTCTGCAGTACTGGATGAGTTTTAACGGAGAAGCTTGCGCAGCCAACCGTGTCCCATCTGGTAGCAACAAGTTTCTTCATTTCAGTATGTTTTTGCTTGTCTTATACATCTTCTGTTGACATGTTGGTTTGAGATGTATGTTTTGAGTGGTTGAAAAAAGGCATTACATCCTCCATAGGCCCTTGCTGGTGAACACAGCTGCAAAAAGAAAAATGACTTTGTTTTCCTGGTATGGCCTCATTTCTTCATGTTCTCTGTGTTCCTTCTACACCTCGGTCATCTATCAGCTCTGCAGACCCTGGCGTGCTTCCTGCTCTTGCTGTGCTGCACGACTTATACCTTCGTGACCTTCTGTGTGCCTTGTTACTCAGACATTTTGGTTTCCTCCTTGTGATTTTTTTTTTTAAAAATATTTTATTTTATTTTTTACATCTGTTCTGTCAGTTTGAGCCAATCTATTTTCTACTCTTGGTCACAGGTGAAGTTTTTTGGAGGACATCTTCCTGCTTCTAATAATCTCTCCTGCCCTGCAGTTTAACCATGCTAATTTCCTCTTTTATTTTCCCAAGACTTCGTGTGGATAGTAGGTATTCGCTTATAGCCCTCGGTGTTTTTAAATGGTGCCCATGCATCCTGCAAAGACTTAATTCCTCTACTTGCCCTTTTTGGCTTAAAGAAAAAAAGCTGCATTTTTATCTTTTTCATCTTTTTTTAATTAAACTGATCTTGATGGATTTTTTTGGCTTCCGTTACTCCTGATGGGATGCGTGTATTATGGCCACTGATACTGAGTGGCTGCCGCATGGGCTCTGGGACACCTTCCTTGTAGTGTGAGAATGTGATGGGAAGCCTGAGCTGAGAGCAGAGGGTTGGCTCTGTGACCACCCTGGGTGGATCTGCAGGGAAGGGGTCACTGTTTGGGAGGGGTCTTAGATGATCTGGAGTGATTTGGGCCAGAACAAGCATTGTTACTGTAACTGTCGTATTTTGATTGCTTCGTTTCTTTGCTGAGGAAGGATATTGTAGTAGGATAAATAAATAAAGGACGACTTGGGAAAAAGGCATAAATTAACTCTCAGGTGCAATGTTTCTCTACATGCAGAAATGTTCTTTTTGCTTAATGGTGTTTTTGAGATAGTTTCAATTTTTAAACAAAACTATAGGCTCTTGCAGCTGGCTTTTGTACTAATATATGGTCTTACAATGCATCCATGAAAAAACACTATAAAGCAGCGTTATAGCTGGATTTCACAGCTACACGTGCATATATAAAGTGAAATCACTGTAGTTTCCATTTCTGTTTCCAATGCACATTGCTCTTCAATGAAACTTGAAAATCTATCAGTGATGTTTTAATGTACACGAATTTGTTTTAGCTTTGCGCAACTGACAAAACGCTGGAGTTTGACAGAGACTTTCGAATCAAGCACTACGCTGGAGACGTGATGTAAGTTCCTTTCAGAAATAAAGTTGCACCTCCTATTTGTGTCTTCTAGCCAGCTCTGAAGTGGTACAATATTCTGATTTAATGCTGCTTCTGGTATGAACCAGAATAGCTGTCACACGGAATTACAGAGCACAGCAGTTGCTTATCAATTAAATCTTTTGCTGGTTACTTGCTATACAGAATATGATTTTGTACTTGGAATTGAAACAAAAGGAGAATAGGAGGGGGTTGAGAGGAGAGCAGTGCTTCAGAGGAAAAAAAGGAGGGGGGGAAAAAAAGCCAGCACTGTTTATGCAAGAAAGCTATGCTGAGCTAATAAAGTCTGGTTTAGACATCTGTTTAGTGTGTTTATATAACTCTCTAGCTTTACATTCTCAAATTAGTTTAAGCAGACTCAAAATAGCGGGTAGTGTTAAACTGAAATGAGTATAGTGCAAGGAGCCTTCCCAGTGCAGGCTGAAAAGTTTTCTGTACCTGAAGCCTACAAAAATGGCTGCAGTACGTGACAGCAATACAAGGGAAGATTAAGCAGCAGTGAAAGATGCCCATACGTTAGAAACTGGGAAAGCTGTTGTCTGGAATATCACTGGAGTGATTTAATGGTTTGGAGTCGGTGTAACGCCCAGTGCCAGCAGAATCTAAAGGGAGTTAATGAGGAAATAATTTAGGATTTCTTTTACCTTGGGATTAAATTTACCTTTAATTTACAAGGGTAACCAGTGGGATCATCCTGGAGCCCATTCAGGGCAGCTAGATTTTGCTCTGGAGCCTTTTCTGAGCACTTGCTGATAGACCTGCCTGATTCCAAAGCATTTTGCCAAGGAGGAGAAGATCTAAGCTGCCATATTAGAGGGCGAACCTTCTGCGCTGCCAGTGGCTGAAAAATGTTGTAAAAGAAAACCAAAATGTGGAAATATTTGCGGATAATATTTGAGCCTGAACTGTGTTATGTGGAGCAGTAAGATTGGGGGTGGCTCTGTGCAGGGATTTGAATGTCGTTGGGCTCTGGATCCCAGTGCCTGCAGTTTAGGTGCAGAGTTCCCCGGAGGGGACCTGGAGCTCAGGAAGCAACTGAGTGGGAGTCACTGTCATGGGGGATTTTGGACCTTTTCTTTGAGGACAGAGCGCTGTCTTGAGTCCTGGAGAAGAGATGAAACTCTGAAATGGTAATCTTTTAGGGTGGTGTTTCTCTGGGAACAGAGGAAGGAAAGAGTCCAAAATTGTGTGCGTGTGTGTCTGTTGATTTCCAAGAGGGTTCTCTACTTACAGACCGGTCTTGATTTCAGGCACTCTCCCACTAGAGAATCTTCCTTGACACCCAGAGAGGGACAGACTAGACACACTGAAAAAGCAAACTTAATTTCTGTGGGCTTTAACACAAACACATGCTTTGAACCTTGGAGGCAGAAGTTATGAGTGTAACTAGGAATGTGGGCCATCTACAACTTGCTTAAGCCCTGCTAGGTGCCTCAGCTGTCATGATCTTCACCTGCATAGTTCAAATCGTTTTCTCAAACTGGATGTACATTGTCCTTGCACTGGAGGTGGAAGGCTGGGCAGAAGGATTTCGGTCTCACACAGTGCTGATGCAGCAAATTAGTGCTAGGTTGGGACACAGAGGTGGGTTCCTGATTAGCATCTGCTGTGTCGGTAGGAGTGCAAGGATGCTGATTCTACACCAGCAGCTCAGAGAAGGACTTTGCTTCTTTGCAATTAACTCTGTTTTACTTTTTTTTTTCAGTTACTCAGTCACTGGATTTATTGACAAAAACAAGGACACTTTATTTCAAGACTTCAAGCGCCTCTTGTACAACAGGTAGGACTAAAAATATTAATGAGGTGAATTTAAATCTGATTTGTCCGTATCCTTTCTTTATAGAGTGGATGCTAGAAGACACTAACACTTTCACTGATTCCGTCTTTACTATGTGCACAGCACACGTGAACAAACACATTGCTTCGGGATTTGATCTTTGTACTTCTACCGTGACCTGAAGGCTGTTAGTTTGATTTTTCAGGATAAAGTCCTTATTCTTTATATGTTGTTTTTGCTCAGATATAATCTTTAATTTAACTAAGTTTAAAGTGTTTGTTTGAACCCGACTCATTGCGCAACCAAGATAGTTGTGCAGAGATTATCTGTGCTGCTTGATTTGTGATTAACCAGGTTTTTGGACCAGTTGCAAGTGTACCATTTCTGATCCCTCTTTAATCAATGATAAAGATTCTGAGTAGCACTCAGGTCAACAGCAGATAGCATTGCCCTAGGCTAGAAGTGTCTGTTTTGAAAGAAAGCTTAGGGGTGAGGGGAAAAATGGGCAGATGACAGTGACATGAAAAATTTAAACCATGTAGTCATGTGTTATAAATACTAATTAGGCAAAATTAAATACTAATTAGGTAAAAGTTGTCTTTGTCAAGCAGATTTGAAACCCTACCAAAATGTGTGTGTATATCCAAGTGCCCCGGAAAGATGTTTACCTTGACAGCTGGCATTAAGCATGTTCTGATTCTTTTGTAACTAATGGCGTATCTCAGCCTCTTGGAGACTTTGCGCAGAGGTGGAAGTCAGCATAAAATCGCCTGCAGCTGCACGGACAGCTCTGCTTACCTGGTTTAAAAGCTAGTACAGCTATTAACTTAGTTTACAGTCCTGTTATGTTTACTCAGTGTACTCCCTTGAACAGCCTTGCTGTTGGTGTTTTCAAGACTTCACATTAACCAAAAACCTGCAAAATAGTCGCTGTCCCAAGGTTTTATTCCATTTAGCCTCTGTTTTCCATTAAGTCTGTGGTAAAGGCTGTTCACAAAGACCACTTCCAGCATATTAAAGCATGTGAAAGATTGGCTATTAGATCGCTGTAACTGCTTTCAGCTTTTATCTGTTGCAGAGCTCCTGCCATCCGCCATGGCTGTTGTACCTCACCTTCAGCCCTTCAAGAAAATGTAGACTAAAACATATAAATTATTTTATATATCAAGAGTGGTGTAGAAATACAGCTTGAAATCAGATACTGAGTTTCAAGGGAGGATGTTGTGGGCTATGGTCTCACTCTTTTCTGTTTTGATTAAATTCTTTGTGTCAGTAAGGCAGACTCTGCTTTTGATAGATTATTTCTGCAGGATTTTTACTATCCCATTACCACACATCTTTATCCGAAGAGGAGAATACACTTGTAATTTTTCCAGAATATTCTGTTGTAAGCCTGAACCGTATGTTGCTCAAGAGCAAGAGGTATTTTGCCCAAGAATGTCTCATTAAGGTTTGGCTGATACATTTTGAGCTGAAAACAGCGGTAGATCTGGACAGAAGCAAGCTGTAGAATTTTGAATTTAGTGGAAGTGCTGTTAGACTCTGCAACTAAAGAGACTGTCTTTTAGCTCTAACCCTGTGTTGAAGATGATGTGGCCTGAAGGTAAACTGAGCATCACTGAGGTAACGAAGAGACCTCTGACAGCTGCTACTCTCTTTAAGAACTCCATGATTGCACTAGTGGACAACTTGGCATCAAAGGTAAATACTTCTGTTTCAAAATTGATTCTAGCTTCTGATTAGTGGGGTGCAGCTTCTCTGTGGAGGGATTGTCACCTTCCTATCGCTGCAAGCAGTCGGGAAGCCGAGCTGATCGATGGCAGGAGAGCTTTGGTTGTGAGAATGGGTGGCTGTGAAGATCTCACAGGAGAGTTAGCTGCCATCCCGATGTAAAGAAGGTGGCTTTTAGTTTCCTCTGTGACCAGTGTGCCTTTCACTTGTAGGAAAGCCAGTCTCTCTTAGGCAATAATTATTATATCAAATAAATAATCATCTTTAACGAAGCTCTTCTGGCAGAGGGCCCAGAGGATGTAGTTTCATGGTGGAGAGGTTCTCTCTTTCTGGCTTTCAATGCCAAGTGACTTCTATGGAAATACAGGCAGACGTGTGATTTCCTTCTCTCCTCCTCTTTGCTGTGTCAGAGGGTGAGAAGTGAAACCTTTTATTTTATTAAATAATTAAGTTTTATAGTAGAAGATATTGCTTTGGGAAGCACCACTTTGAAGAAAGGTAGGTAAGGGAATGAACTAGGAAAGGGGCTGTTTGAACGCCAGACAGCTGAGCAGCAGGGTGAGGCAAGCAGTGTGATCCCTTGTGCGAGCAGAGATTACGAAGAGATAGTTGGGTGTTACTGATGCCAGGTGACCTTGCGGGACTGCTGGCATTTTGGTAGTGTCGTGGAAAGGATGTGCGGTCCACAAGATATGAACAGTGAGCCCAGAGCAGTGGTATATGTTAACATTTAGAGACTTGTGGTAGCAAAAAAAAAATGTTAGTGGCCCGAGATCTGGAGGGAGAATGTGCATGCAGATGTGGTACGGTTGGGAGAAGCTTTGTGGAAAGATGAGCCTTGTTCTAATAAGGCCCTGTGAAGAGCAGAGCAGTAGCTGAATTTTTTGCTTGGCATGGCAGCCACATGGGTAACGAAGTCTTCATCAGTGCGGTATTGGTCAGAGCACGGTTACACAGTACGGGCTGTGCACAGGAAGAGAAAGCTATCCACACCAGGAATACTACAAGAAACAATATATTGCTTCATGTTTTTCAGAATTAGGAGGTGAAAACACACTTGCTTTGTATTTTTGAGTTCTAGTCCTGGAGTGGATTTAATCTTCAGCAGTAAATCTGCAGGAAGGTGTGTGAGCCCGAGCAAAGCTGTCTCGAGGTGCTAGCTGCCCTTCCTGGCTGAGGAACGAACCCCATAGCTCTCCCTGGTACTATTTGAGGAAGGGCTGCTAAGAGGATGCCCTTGTTAGCCAAGGCAAAGGCCAGGCACCATTAGCAGAAATTGAGAGAGGGCATCCCCCACTGCCTGTGCAGCCAGAGAGCTTTCCTGGATGGCAAATGGAGAGCTGTTGGGGCTGGAGAAGGTGGCTGTGACGCTGGTGGAAGGGAGATGGGGACAGACTTTAGTCTGACTTGCCAAGGAGTCAAGATTTACCTGATCTGTCAGTCCTCTAAATAATTTGTTGGCTAGCCCTGACCTAAATTTGGGTATAGAAACCTCAAGAACCAAGAAATGTTTCTCCATGTGTTCTGAAAACGAGTAATTGGGGAAGGAAAAAGGTCCTGATTGATGCCGCTTGTTGTTACTGCAGTTTTCTGGCGTGCAGAGCAGTCACATCATCTCCTGCCCTGCCAAACGCGTAGGGAACCTGACGCACCGCAGTGGGGTGCTTCAAGCAATGCAGACAGAAACTGCTGGGGTTGTTGTAGTGGAGGGCTATGATCAAAGGGAGATAGCAGGGAGCTGTTGGTGGGGAGGTTTGGCAAGCGCTCGTGGAAAAACTTCATTTGCTTGTTTACTGGAAAAACTATTCCAGGGCACCTGGTATTTGTAAAAATAGAATGGTCAGGAGAGTGCCGTGCACTGTGGTGATTTGAACAATTCCTGCAACTCGCAGCAGGAGATGCAGAGTTTAAATGGCACATTATCCATCTTGAGTCAGTAGGTACCAAAATTCATCGTTGAAGGCTGGCTGACTTATGTGAAGTGAGTTAGTTTCAGTCCATTTATTGTTGGTATCTCTGTCACAAATGCCAGCCTTTTCCAAGGATAGACCCTAACCAGGAACAGTTTCTGAGGCAAATTTAAGCTTGTGAATTCACTAGGAGGTTCCTGTGTGTGTCTCAGCATAGTCCTTTCCCGTTCTTTACCTTCCCTAAACTTTCATTGAGAAACCTGTATTGAAGATGTGTTTTTCCTGATTTTCTGTTGAATAGTAATGGAGAAAATTGTCTTGGAGCATTGTATTTCCCAGAGAGTTACAGATCCCGTTAAAGGGAAGGCTCTCATTAAACAAGTGCATCTGTCAGGACTTAACAGGGGCTCTGGCCAAGCAGGAAGGAGCCAAGGGCTGTCTGTCTTGGTTGTGCCGTGTTTTATGGCCAACCTTTAGCGTGATGGAGGGCTGGAACGAAGTGGTTGAAATTTGCACTTTGGAGCCTGCTGTTTAAAAGTTTACATGGCTAATACTCCTTGCAGAACAGCGTTTGTAGGTACTTAAGTTTGCAAACTAAGTTATGTAGTTGAGTTTAGCTATTTTTAGTGGAGATCCTGGCTGTTCTACATCTGAAAAAATTTGGTGAGACCCATCCTGAAGTCAAGCCTATTTTACATTAAAGGGTCTACATTTTGGTGTGTCCTAGAAAGGAGGGGTTGCTTAGATAAGGGTCTGGAACATAATCATTGTGTACTTCAAACAGTAGAACAGAGCGCAGAGAAATTGCTTCTGTTTGGCCGTTCTGCCCTGAGGAACTCTTTGAGGTGGCTTTTTGGACAGTTAATAATGTGTGTGATATTAGCAAGCTAATAACTGGACATTCAGGCCATGCATTGCTAGATACTGGTTTTGCACAAATAAACGGGATGCTCTGCCTCTGAGTCATTGCTAGTTTGGATGCTTGTCTCAGCTCTCTTGCTTCTGCTGGGGGCTGGAGAGCGGGTGAGCAGTTGCTGTTCCTGGGCTGGTAACACCACTGTCTCTTTTGGGGACACTGCTTGTTGCAGTTGTGGGTACTGTGATGCTTCCTTTGGGTCGTGTTACTCATTTTTCCCGTGCTTAACTTGAGACCGGAGTTGCACTTCTGGGGACCAACAATGACAACATCTATGTGTCTTGACTGCACTTTGGACCCGGCGGGACCTTTTTTGGGAAGCCTGTGGTAACAGCTGATGAAAAGAGCTCTCTGAAAATGACATTGCACAAGCGGTGTTAGCTGCTGTGGTCTGCGGATGTCAGAGCAGTAAGGTTCCATAGGCAGACGTAATATCAGTTCATGTTTTCCTCAGCTGTTTCTCAAAAGACCAAGATGAAGATAGATGAATTTTGTTGCAGTTTGAGCTGATGATTTATTAACAATAAGTGGAGTGTGCCCAGTATGTAAGCGCAGTCAGTGCTGCTTTTCTCATCTTGACCTCCCATTCCACCTGGGCTGTTCCTGCTTGCTCAGTGTTTCTCTCTGTAAACCATTCTAAACCATATTTATGTGCTCTGTTTCTGCAGTCCTCAAACAGAATGGTTCTGTCCTAGCTCAAACCAAGACATGGTCCAGGGGCTCTTCTTCATTGATACTCAGTTGGCCTCCCTGGAAAGCTGCAGGATTTTTGGCAGCATCAACAGCATCTTTAAACTTGTCATTTGGAGGAATAGTGTCCAAAAATACTAATTTGGTGGGCAGGAATAATAATGATATCAGAAACAAAGCTCAAAGTCTGTGAATACAGTACCTGCAGCATTAGTTGGTTTATTAACTTTTCCTGTATTTAAAATAACCACGTTTAAAATTCTGGTTTGTTGGTATTCTGGTTTAAATCTGGAATTTGGTGATGAAGAGTTCTGCGGTCCCTGAGAGGAAGGGGCAGGTGGTGTGGCTATTAGGGTGGCAGATGCTTCTGTTGCGGTCGGTAGCATAAATGTGTTGTTAACACCGCACAAGCAGTTCACAAATATGGTTTTAACTTCAGCTTGTGTATATACATGTCCATACGAGTATGAAGACTCAGGAAATATGTTTTTGGAGGATGCTGAGTTGAAGTGGCACTTATCAGTAGTGGTATCTCAACAATACTGCAATCCTCCAGGCTTACACTGAGAGTCTTTTGGACAGAAACCTCTGGTAGGCAAAAAAAAAAGTGCTTTTTTTTTTTTCCCGAAAACCAAAGGAACCAAAACAAAAACTAGCTTTACAGACTCGCCATGTAACATTTCTCAAGCACATGTTTTACTGCCCATGCTGTTCTCTTGAGGATTTGGTCTTTCTGTGATGGATTACTTGGAGTGGCTTTTCTTTTAAATACTGACATGGGAAGTCTTTTGGCTGACATGGCTGTAAATGATGAGCCGCTCTAGGAACTCTCTCTGAACATGCATCTCCCTTCCCCCCCCTTCTTTTATTTTCCCCCGCCTTCGCTGTAACTCCTTTTGTCTGACTCTTCTTTCTTCCATGCCTCTCCTCTCCTCTCCAGGTTGACAGGCTTCATCTTGAGTAAGTTGTAATGTCGTCACTGTGACTGATCGGACATAGCCAGCACAAATTTGTCAGTCCTGTGTCCTGTCCCTTCTCTCATCTAACGAGCTATCAACTATGGAAAGCAAATCTCTCGAGGAGGAGTTTGTTTAGGGTGCAATGACTTTAAACTGATTTGTTTTCTTTTTAACACTTAAAAATCTAAAAATCACTCAGCTTGATTTAAAAACAAAAGTAAATCGGTTGCATATTGGCACCTAAACAGCTCTCAGAACTGGGGCCTTTGTGTCTCTATTTCGGTTCTTCCATTTATAAAATGCAGCTTCCAGGCTTGACAGCCTCATGGTGCAATAATGGGAGCTGCATAATTATCCCCCTGAAGAGCTGAGGCTGGTGGGATTGTAAAGCATGGAATAATCTACTTTAGAATTTACCCTGGTAGCTGTCGTTGCTGGGAGGCGTTAATTACGCTGTAATTGCACTGACAGATGATCTGTGCAGCAACTTCCGATTTCTGTTTTCCAAAAGGGAAAACCTTGACTTCTGCCTTTTCTATCAAATGTGGGTACAGCCACTCCTCTTTGCGCTGGGCTTGAAGTCACAGGTTTTTTGCGCTGAGGTTTGTTGTGTTTTTGAATGGCAAAGACACGAATGACAGCCCAAGCAGCCAGCTTTGCAGTGGTGAGGGGAGTTTATGCCTTAGCAGTAATGAATAGCTGGGGACCGGACACTGTAATGTCCGTACTGAACAAGTGACACCATTTCCCTTGAGGCAGGTGGCTGGGATGCTCTTTCTTGACTTCATGCTCCTAATGACGACTTGAATTTCATTCCTGTGTCCTCAGCATGTTGCAGTTCCTGTGGATCAAATGTAGAATATTTGTGATATAGAATCATAGAATTATTTTCATTGGAAAAGACCTTTAAGATCACCGAGTCCAACCGTACTAACCATCTCATCGAAGGATTTATATTCATCTTGACATGAGATGCAACGTAACGGTATTGAGGGCGGATCTGGCATGGTCTGGCATTGTTCTGATGTTAGTGACCCTGTTGCGCTCTTAAGGGTGGCTAACGTGTGGATGGAGAAGTGACCCAAGCTGAATATTAGCAAGAGGGGATGGGGAGAACTGCAGACCGTTCCCCTTCACAACTGCAGACTCTTCCACAGCTTCTAAGTTCAGGTGTAATTCAGGGAGTTTTGTGTATATCCTGCATTTTCCCTAAACAGCTTATTTCCAGTCATATGGGAGACTTGTTCTAGCAGATGAATGACCTGGCCTTTGTTTCTTGCCATACAACTGAGTGATTACAAGACCGAGCTTATAAATTGGAGGCATCAGGTCCAGCAAACTCCTACTCCTCATCAATTACAGGTGCCATGACCACGTCAAACCTACTTCAACACTGATCTGAAGTTGAGGAAGGGCTGCTTTACCTTCAGAGTTTGACACAGTGTCTGAGAGAGTGCGAAGAGGACCGATGACAGCTGTGTTCCCATGGCACAGCCAAGCTCTACAATTGAAGGAAGAATCATCGCCCACACAGATTGCGAGTTCAGAGAGCTGGTAGGAGACTGTCGAGTGAATAAAGACCCTTGTAAACCTTCTTCCCTTCACTGCAGAGATAATTTTCAGGAGAAAGCCTAAAAAGTTAATATGCAGATCTCTTAAAACTCTTTACCAGCATGTTGCATTTCACCATTCTGTCCTTAAGGAAAGGAAAACAAATAGAATAGGTGTGGGTGGGGAATTAATCATGGCAGAAAAAAGTGCTCAGTGTGGTGGTGACCTCGACAGACCTCACGCAGAACAGAGCTGTTGCTCGGCCTGGTGTCCTGGGGGAGCTGTGTCCTTAGTGTTCCTTCCTTTCTTGAGCCCACTGCTTCCTGAGGACGTGAAAAGAAGAGCAGGATGAAGAGAGCAATGCCCTACCAGAGGGGGTTCGGACGCTTATTTGGAAGCAGGGCAAGTTTGTCCGCTGCGTGCAGCCTTACCTCAGTCTCCCTCGTAAGCAAAGGAGCCAAACAGGACCGTGAAGGAGCTATCCCTGACGCACTTCGTGGGGAGGGATGAAGTCACTAGGGAGAAGGGAGATGATGTAAGAGCGTATATTGCCCACGCATCCTCCTGTTTACCTGCACGCTCCCCATACTTACTTACGCGCTCCTGCGTTGCTGCCTGGAGGGTCGGCAGCACAGGGATGCTGCCAGCTCTTCTGTGGTGGTTGGCTTAGATTTTGCTCGCTCTCCTCGATGCCGTATATTCCTGCCCTAAGGATAGTCCTCTGGGAGAAAAGCACAGCCTGGTGCTACTGATCGCATTCTTAAGAAAGCCAGCAAACATTCCAGTCCAGCACCTTCCCCAGAAGATCCAGTGGCTCGTATCAGTTTCTAGGATACAAGACTCTGCTTTCCCAAGGCCTCCATATCTCAGCCCGTTCATTATTCATACTTAGCCTATTCGTACTGATTAGTGAGTGGAAGCTCCGAGTGCCTGTCATTAGTGCTGCGTACCTCCAGGGTGTGTCAGGACTAGCCAGGATATTCAAGGATGGTCCTGTTTCTTTGATACTACTGAAGTGAAAATAGCAATTTTGGGCCTTTCATATTATCCTGAGATTAGGTAAGTGACCTAAAATCATAGAAACTAGGGCTAAATCATAGACAAATCATAGAAAATAGGGCTAAAGGAGACCTTGGGAATTTGTCTGCTGTTTGAGGGCACCTCTGTCCCTGCCTTTTCTATGCAGGTGCTTGTTCAGGCTGTTCCTCTGCAGTCATGGAGGTTCTTCTCCTTTCCGCAGGCATCCTGCTCCCATTCCTTGTTCTCCTGATGCCCAATTTTAATTTGTATACTGTAGATAAAGCCAGCGCTTCTTTGTCCTAAAGCTGAATAATGATATTCATTTTATCTACTCTTTAAGTATATAAAATCTAACATCAGGATGGTTATGTGGCTTTTCAGTCCTTCGAGACTAAAACCGTATTTCCTCTGGGTCACATTTTCTGATTTTTGATCTTCCTTGTTCTTCCCTGAACTCACTCAGCGCTGTTCGTGTCCCACTCGAAGTGCAGTGCCCCAAACTGAACGTAACATTCAGATGAGCAGAAACCTGTTGGGGTTTGGTTTTTTTGTCTTGCGGTTTTCCTGTTCCTGTGCCCCTTCCTTAGAAAAACATGAACTTGGCTCGTGTTCAGCTGAAATTCCTAGATGTATTTTTTTAGCACTAGTGTCAAATGAGGTTTTCAGTCTTACACTATACACCTATTTCTGCCTAAATGTGGAACTTTGCATTTGTCCTGACTAAGTTAATCCTTTTTTTTTGGTTTTGGGTTTTTTTTTTTCTTGTTGTTCCCCCCCAGATCACTCCTCCCATTTGTTAACGTTGCGGCTTCTTGCACTCTGAAACTGCATATTGCCTACAGATTTAGTACCCGCCTTGTGCTCCTTTGTTCAAATCACCATTGAAAGCATCCGGTAGTACTGGAACAGAACAGAGTCCTTTGGAAAACCCTTGGGATTACCCTTTTGAGAAGGGGCCTCTGGTTACTCAGAGCAGTTTCACAGATGGTTTGTTTCACAGCCACCTGTTTCTTCTAGTCCAGGGGAAAATTGCTGAAATTTCATTCTTAATTTTCAGTTGTGATTATAAATGTTGATATCTTCTAATGTTAAGATTTCAGACAGGCTGCTTGTCTGCCTTTATCATGATGTTAGCGTTGCTGTAAACTGATTTTGGAAATGCTCTGGTTTAGGTGCATCTTTGACACGTCCTCTGAAGCAAGTCTCTGGGCATCCTGTGACCTTCTGAGCTCACTGGGATCCTCGTTTGAGTTCTCTCCTTGGCTAGTGATGAGACTTGGTGGGCAGTTGGCTCTGCCAGCCTGCAAAATATGTCACTCCTTTTGCAAGGGCTACTTAAAAAGTAGTATATCTTGAGGTTGCAAGAGTACGGTTTTACCTTGAAAAACTAAGGCGAGCCTTTGTGACACTTACTGCTTTTCCCACCCACCAATAAAGTTACAAGTGGGGATAGCAAGGGCTAACAATGAAAAGAAAGAAATAAATGGACTTCAAAACCCAGTGTGATGAAAGCACATAAATTTAAAAGACTTGTAGCCTCCCTTTACAGGCTGGTGCTAGTTATAGACCATGTTGGCCTAAATGAAAGTTGCCTTTAGTCTCATAAAAATGAAAGTAAACATCACAAACAGTCTAGCAGGACTGCACATGGGGCTTATCTCATGGGTGCGGGCTGGCTGGCAGCGAAAGGTGTGCGACCCTGTGGGATTCTCACCTGAGCTGTCCCTGTGAGCCCAGCCAGCTCTGGGCAGGACCGCCCGGGCTGTACTGGGTGGGGTAAAGCCATCAGTCCCCCTTCAATGTTCTCTGCCGCCTGCACGTCGGAGGTGGTGCAGAAAGAGGAACTCGCGTGCTGGTGGCTTGTGGAAGGTGTGGTGCTTGTGGCGTGGAACTGGGATGGAAGGTAGCGGGGGGTTTTGCCCTGCGCAGGGTCGTGTTCAGTGATCGCCATCATTCAAGCATGTTGCCACAGGCTTTAGGGGGCTTGATTCAGCACAGTTTAAATATTACGCAGTAATCCATGCTGCTTTTAGATGTTGATACTGGAAAAGCCACATCTGACCGTCAGGGCAATGAATTACGTTGTTTGTTCTGTCTGTTCTGAAGACCGTTTTTGTTATTGTCAAAGCCTGTAGAGAAGGGGGATGTGGAGCTGGTTGTGATACAAAGCAAAGGACAGTGGAGCACATGGATCCTGTAGCAGGTGTCATTGCAGTGTCCTGAGGGGAGGAACGTGTTACGTGCCACTCTTGTCATTTCTGTTCTAACCTTGTAACTCCTGTTAAGCAACCAAACCTCATTCAGATGACGGGGCTGGACTGACGTCTCAGTGTTTCCATGAGGAAACAGTTGTGCCTGCACAGACTCTTTGCTTTCTGAGTGAAACTCGGTTTGATTTGTCCCCTTAGGAACCCTATTATGTCCGTTGCATTAAGCCCAACGATAAGAAGTCACCACAGCTTTTTGACGAGGAGCGTTGCAGGCATCAGGTCGAATACCTTGGCCTTTTGGAGAACGTGAGAGTCCGCCGAGCAGGCTTTGCCTACCGCCAAACATACGAGAAGTTTCTTCACAGGTAAGAAGGGCGCTGGCGAGTGACTCAGTTCAGCTCTTTGCAGGACAGCTCGGAGGTTGGAATGAGCCGTGCGATTTGGCTGTCTCCTCTTGAGTGAAGCCTTAAGTCCTCTGGGCTTGTGACCCTCGCTCTTGAGCATACGGGTGGTGGTGTGTTTGGTTTAATACCCGCGGCTGGGTGTGATAAAGGCTGAGTCTAACAGGGACTCCGGTTGCTCTCTCGTTTTGTGGCAGCAGAGGCCTTTAGAGGTGCGTGTGTGGCACTCAGGCTCGACTTCTTTTCTGCTAAAATCCATTTGCTGTATTACTTTCTGCTGCAGGAATGTGTAATGAGGTTCTACCCCAGAGCATAACCCTAAAAGCAGAGCTAATTAACTTCTGGTTTCTCTGTGAACATTGTCTAATTGTTGCAGTGAGAGAGACGGACAGACATTGCGTGTCTTGGGAAGGGCTTGATGGCGCACAGTGACATTATGCGTGTGCACGAGGAAACCTCTGGACTTTGGGAGTCTGAAAAAGGGATAGTAACATGACCCCATTAAAATGTGGTTTTGATACTTCTTGCCCTATTAATTCCTACCAGACTTGTGACAAATGAAATATTTTTAGGTTGAAATTTGTCTTAGGGCTTCAGTAAATTTGCATGGGTACTAAGAATTCAACCTCTTGCTGATGAAATAGTGAATTGATTTTTACTTCTGTTATTGAATCAGGTGAGAAAAAGGCTGTGAGGCAGAAAAAGCTAAACTATTCAAGCAGGTGGGATGTCACGCATTAGAAACAAAGTGCTGTTCAAAGATCTTTTGCTCTTCACAGTGGAGATTTGCCTGGATATTTTGTGCTATCTGAAGTGGACTGAAAGGGTCTGGCTTACTGAACACAGCCGACAGTGCTGTGGATCAGTTTTCTTACACATTTTGCGTGGTTAGAGCGTGCTTTTGCCCTCACACGTGGAATTCATTACAATTTACTCCTTAAGATTTGTGTAATTACTGTTAATATAAACAACTGCTTTGTTTTTAATGAGTGTTTGATGAGCTCCTCTAAGCTTAAGACCAGAAGTGGTGTTTACAGCCAGTAAACCAAATTAGCACACGGCAACTGGTGCAGCTTTCAGGCTGTTGTAGCATTTGTTCTGCCGGACCCTGGAGTAGCATTAAACATCTACAGTGTAAGCTATCAGACACTGTATTTCCGTGTCACGGTATTGCTCTGAGTCCAGTCCACACTGACTTTTCTAAATAAAAAATAATAAAAATCTTCTGGCCTGGATAGTATTTATTTTTTTTCCTCCCCCCCCCCCCCCCCCCCCCCCCCACCT
>VZSC01007535.1:72500-118599 GCA_013398225.1 Steatornis caripensis
TGAGTGGTGTCTCAACAGAGATCACAAGGGACTTCTGTTCCGTTATATTTAACAGGTTTATTGGGAGACTGGGAAAGTGGAGGAGTCCAGGCTCTTCAGCTCTGGACTTTTGCACTGCATGCGGGGCACTTTTTAAGATAGATCTAGAGTAACTCAGCCTCAGAGGGACGATTTTGGGACGTAACTTTGTCATCTGTTTGCTTACGTTTGCAAAACATGTTACAAAAGTTCAGTCCCACAAACAGATGTTTAACGCCCTTACAGGCCCCTGAAGCTTTCAGATTTTCTGAGCCCAGAACAGATACCTGTGTTTTGTTTTGCTGATTCCTCTTAGAGGGGACAGGAGGTGTGTATCAGAATATATACAGATAAGAGATACATACATGTGTGTATATATATATAAAATATATATATAAGTGCATGTATGCCTACTTTTTTATATATGTGTATATAAAAAAATACAAAAAATAACTTTACTTTCTGTAGGAAAAGAGTTTGTTGCTATTTAGCCCTAAAATACTGTAAGGTAGTTGATATCACATATCTACCAGTAGGAAATGAAGCGAAGCACGGTTAAGACCATTAATAAATGTCCTTTTCAAGCTTTCTTTGAAATGAAGAAAACTTTTATTTGAGCTCTGTGCAAGCCAGTCTGCCCATACCAATTTGTAGAAAGTAAGATCTAGATATTTTTCTGTTGCACCAGGGGATGTTGTGCGTTCGCTTGGTAACTACATCTTCCAATTGTGTGAAATGCATGTCGGGACCACGTATCTTAAATAGATGTGATGCATTCTTTTGTTTTAATATATAACTTACTATCAAAAACAAGCTGATTGGATTTCAGAAAGGGGTGTGTGTGCGGGGCAGGGGGAAGAACGGCGCCTGCGAGCGTAATCCAACACGCTCACCATGAAGGCATCCACATACCGATTTCCAGGCTATGTTAAACATAGCGTGTAAACGACACCGAGATAGCTGTGAACCGCACAGGGGTAAGAGGAGAGCATGACCCAGCTTCACGTGCGAACTCAGTGGTTTTCATTTTCAAGCTTCTTAACGTAGTGACTCACAAAAACCTTGGGGTTTAGGAGAGCCGTGCTGGGAATTGTAAGGTCTGTGAGCAGCCTTGTGCCTGCCGGGTGTTTCTATAGCCAAGCACGGAGGAGAAGGGGAAACAAAGGTGGTGTAGCAATGGATGTTTAATGTATAAGTGACCTTGAAAGCGGCCAAGATCTCAAGGCAGGAGAGGGGAAGGGTTGTGGTGTCAGTGAGCAGATTTGTTCTGGGTTCTGCCTCGCTATAATTAGCAGCGAGGCTGGGATTTTGACTCGCTGTGGCATCCAGGTCATGCTCTCTGTTGCAGAGGAAAGTTCGTGGCATTGCACCGCACATGCCATGGGAGGAGCAAAAGGGCTGCCGTGATATTCCACCGCTGGTCCCACCACCTTCAGGCTGGGAGGGAGGTGGTCCATTTGCCTCAGGGTGTCTTTTAAAACCATAGCTCTGTTTTTGTTGTAAAGGAGGAAGAGAATTTAACATTTCTTCTGGGCAGGTTTTCAGTTCTCTGCCATCCTAGCCCTTTTTTTTCCAGCCCTGTTGGCAGAGCAGGCCTGTTTAATAAGCATGGGTTTGCACTGCCACCCTGGTTGTCTTTCTTTTTTCCTAGTGTAAATGTCTCGAGGTGGAAGGTTTTCCCAGCGAATTAATTATTGCAGGAACATTTTCCTGATGAGAATAGAAAAGAAAACCAGTGTAAAATATTTATGTCCTATGTGTGCATGTATTTGAGAGAAGGAATGCTTTTTCCAGCCAAGTCTAAATGCAAATCTTCTTTTCTGAGTCTGAAGAGGGGATTTTTAATATACACGTTTTATTTGTTAATGAGATCCCTAGTCAGCATGCTGTAACCCTCACGCTGACGGTGTTCCCTGCTCAGATACAGTGTGCACCTCCATTTTTTTTCCCCCCTCATCAGCAGCTTATTCAGGAAGGATAATTTGATGAATGAAAGCGACAGTGTGATGTATTTCCATTCAGGCTAATTTTAGTCTGTTTAGTAACTCCTGCAGCGCATCCGTTCCCCAGTAAAAAGGTTTATTGCTGCGTCCATTTAATAGTAGCTGAAAATTCTGAATGTCTGAAATGTTGAGATTGATGCTTGACTTGGGTCGTGGGCTTTTAAACAGAGGAGTGGTTAAGATTGCTGCATGCTTGTTTTATTTAGAACATGAATGCAGCGGGTGCAATTACAGTGAAAATGTCTCTTACGCTTTTGATTATGTCTATAAATCTCATGCAGAAAATTCCTTGTTGCTTTTTGCAAACATCTATTGACTTAATCAGCGCTCTGCAAGGCTGGTAAATCTTACAGAGAGCAGAGTCTGATGCAGTTACTCTCGTGTTTGATTTGTAGATGTCTCAGTTCCAAGCTGCGTTCCCTCTCTTAGTGTAAAAAGGAGTTTGGAGAGTAAGGATGGGAGGGAATGATTGAACAACGATTACAGGCGGCAGTGGTGTTTGCAAAAACTGTGGCAGTCTGCTATCTGCTGCTTTAAATGGAATAATTTAGAATTAAAGTAAATAATGGAATTTGTTAGAAACGGCTGCGAAAATGATGAACAGGAAAAATTATTTGCAGAATTTTAAAATTAGATTTTCTGACAAAACATTTGATTACAGTTGGCTTCGTATGCAGAATGTGAGCAAAACAAAGCTTTCCTTCCTTGCAAACAAATTTAAAATTGAATGCTGGAAGTGCGAATAATGGAACTGCCAAATCTGCAGGAAGACAATGGTGAAGTTTGTTGTGTTGCATCAGTTCAGTGTTGATGAAGTGAGCTCCTCGCAATATTTTTTCAGCGTCTCACAAAATCATGCCTCTCTCGTACTCATTTTCCTTGGGTTTTGAGGATCACGATTCCTACACAGAATGTCTTGAGGCTCTTCTATCTATAATAAATTTTATTAGAATTTAGATCGTAATTATTTCTAAAACGTGTTGAGGGTTGGCCGCCTTGAGAACCTTGATGACAAGTTTTCATTTATGAATTGTACCTTGTAATTCCAGGTACAAGATGATCTCGGAATTCACTTGGCCAAACCATGACCTCCCTTCAGACAAAGATGCCGTGAAGAAGCTCATAGAGTGTCATGGCTTTCAGCATGATGTTGCTTATGGCAAGACCAAGATTTTCATCCGCACGCCTCGAACTCTGTTCACTTTGGAGGAACTGCATGCCAAGATGCTTGTGAGGATTGTCCTCTTCCTACAGAAGGTAAAGCTTAGCTTACTGCTTTAAAAACTCCGTTCAGGTTCCTTAAAACACCTTTGCTCACTCGCAAAAGTGACAGGTCTGCACAAATTCTGGAATGCTGGAGTTTGATTACTGCTCAGTTTTTTAAAGCAGTGCTCTCTGTAGCTGCACTGAACTCTGGATGTGGTGTGATGTACTGTGAGCTGTAGGACCTGTAAGATTGTTGGTTACTGTTTAAAAAACTTGCTCTTCACCCAGTGAAAGTAGGCTACCTAGAAACATAGAGGAACTTTGATGGCTGAATGTATGAGTGATGCACAACGGGTGTTGAGACAGGCTTACAAGCATAAAAGTTGATTAGTGGATCCGTAGCTGATGGCGTACATCAGCTCTTAATAGTAAAACTCTTGGGATTGCAGGGAAAGGAGTGAGAGGGGAAGACAGAGTGAGAGAAGAGACAGGGAAAACTTTCCACAGAGGCCAGCTCTAGGGAAGAGAAGGGACAGGGCTCCCAAATGAGCATCCTCCCAGAGCATCCTTCCTGGTGTGGCATGTGGTCTCCCTCATCGTACTATTCCATTAATAATTATTGAGGTTTTATCAGGACCTGTGTGAAATCGCTGTTGTTTTTTGTTATGATACTGTTAGTGCTGACTGGAGCATACAGTGACTGGGGCAGATGCTCGTTCTTCTGGGTTTACTAAGCTTTGAGCATCCGTATTATTGAGTCCCCTAATGTAAGCCGAAAAATACAGCCGAGGGATACAGAAAGAGGGGGTGATTTGCGCACTAGTGGCAATCACTTCCAATAAGAACCTGCCACACCGTGCAGTATTGGGGTTTGCAGGTGCAAGCCTAGGGGAGTGACGGCACAGGAACAAAGGAAAACACTACTGCAGAGGCCCTGGAAAACACTGCCCCAGCACCTGGGGTGAAAGGGTAACAGGGGAAAGGCGATCTGGAGAATAGAAAATAGAAGGCCCTTAGCATTGCCAAGGGTGAGACACCTACAGCACTGTGCAACAGCACCTGTGTGCTTGTCTTTCCTCTCTGAACCTGGGATTTGAGCTCGAGATCTTTCTGGTTTTACCCTTAGGATACCCTTAGGATAAATAATTTTACATTCTGTGACTTCAGGGCAAACACATTCTCAGACCTCGCTGGCAAAGGTTCTCTTTTAAGCCACAGGAGTTCGTTGTGGCTTGGCTAGCTCCTAAAGCATTTAGGTGCTTTTTGGGGCTACACCACCACCATAGAAGCTGGTTTTGTAACTTCAAAAGCAACGTACAATGTAGGGGAAAAATACAAGGGCTGGTTTTAGTACTTGCTGAAAACTGTGTTCTGTATGAGTGTGATGTGTCTAGCAAAGAGCAACGGCTTCCGGCTTTTGCAGCCACAGAAATGATGGAACTGACTTTGTCCTAACTAAGAGGGACTGTCGACTAGTTCAAGATTTTTAGAAATGTATTTCTTAAAATGCATTTTTCCTTTGTCATTCTTGGAACTCAGGAAACAACAGAACTTCTGAAACCCTTTTTAGCCCGTCAGAAATAGAAACGGCTGACAGATGGGTATAAAAACTGCACAGAGAAAAAGCCTGCTCTAAAGCTATGCAGTTAACTAAAGTTTGCACAAACTTTCTAAATCTGATGGACTGAAGCACTTTTGGCGAAGAGTAAGACCCTGAAGGAAAGTTATCCACTGCAAGCTTTAACAGTTTTGCGAAAGCTCACGTTTCTTGTGTTTACAATGCGTTTGATCTGATTCCCTTTCTGGAAAGCAAAACAGTGTGACCAGTGTGGAAGGAGAAAGTGTCAAGCCCAAGGTTGCACCTGTGTTGGTGTTTGTTGCGGCAGATTGCATGGTTTATCTTCAGTAAGGAATTTTGTGAGTTTTGTGTATATGTAGGATCAGTTTTTCTGGAAATGCAAAGCTCAAGCTCCGTAAAGGAGGCAGGACCTGCCTGTTTCCAAGCTTTGTGGTTCAGTGTTTTCTTTCCTTTTTGTAGCAGTATTCTGCTTGCCCTGCTCATGAGCTTCCGAAGAGCTTTCTTGGACTACTTGTCAGCTTCTTCCACGTCTTTTTCCTGGAAATGGCAGCATACTTTTCCAAAAGCTTATTCTGGCTTATTCTTCTGGAGTAAAATGGGGTTAATCTGTGGGGCCCCTCTCGTACACCTCTGTTGGGTTTTTCTGGATTATTAGCTGCACTTCCACTGTGCTCGCTCTGGTTTCTTGGGAGGAGTTCCGTGTCTGCAGCCACTTTTTCAAGCATGTTGGTCTTACTTGGTGCATTCAGCGAGTTCACTGGGTCATGCCGCTCATCTGGGGTCTCTCTTTCTTCCCATAGTGGTATGAGGCCAGCTAATGAGTTCCTTGTTGAATAAAGCTGCAGGGGGGACACCTTGCTCCCAAGTGACCTGAGTTTTCATATTAAACATCTGAGAAATTGAGAGGTGACCTTTTTTGAAATTGAAAGGTGCAGTTACTGAAGAATAGTTTAAAAGACGCAGCGTGCCTTTGCTGTGGAAACATGATGTCTCGCTGCAAGGTGTGCGCTGAATCTCCTTCTTCAGATAAAATCCATCGAACAGTGGGAAGGCACAATTTTGACAGCAGCATGTCAGGTTCCATGAGTTTGCTGGCCTTTCCGTAAGATGAAAACTTCAGAATTGTATAGTCTGGACTGTGGGCTAGGCTGGGCTCAGCAACCTTGGAAGAGAGCAGGGCTAAAGTTTTTTTTGCCTTTGGAAGATAAGTACCTGGTTAGGAATAACGGTTCGACTCTCTGGCTCTGTGAGGGGTTTTGTGCATCAGGCATGCTAGATTATATCTAGAATATATAGCATTATATATATATATATATATATATCACTATATATAGTGCTTTTGGGGTTTCTCTTGTTGCGACAAGCAGCAAAAGTGAGAAGAGTTAAATGCACGGTGCGTGTTGTCCTATGGCCTCACAAACTTCCCTCCTTTATTTTCTCTCTCCCTGGAGTGGACAGGGACCAACACAAGTGTACATGGAGGCGCCTTTCTCTTCTGCACAAAGTATTGAAATGGGACAGGTGGAGTCATCTTTTTGTAATTTCTCTCTGAGAAATCTCTGGTGAGATTCTAATTCACCTAATAAAAGATTTGTAGGGAAAACTCAAGCTGCCTCTCAAGTGCTCAAGGTACTGAAGACTTTGAAGAAAACTGAATGGCCAGAGCTCTTTTTCTGAAGCTCAACCCTGCTGTGGTTCACCTGTATCTCTGTTACGCTTCCTGGGTGTTCGTCAGCCATGCTCTGACATGCTTGTGAAGTGATGGAGAGGAGCTCTTTAGAGTCCTGGATCTTGCAACTAAAGACGAGAAACACTAATGACTCCAAATGCTTACTAAACAGCTCGTCGGCAAAAGAGCACGCGTTGAGTTGGTGTCTACAGGTATGCAGTTAGATACCTTGTACTGTGTTAAATCTGTCTGGAAAATGCTTGAATTTTTCTTCCATTTTCTGTATTTCTCTTGTTTTACTGCTAGATCTCATCCTCTGCTCTGTATCAGAGCACTCCTGTGTGAATGCACCAGCCGTGTTCTGCTGCCGGTAGATGGGGCAGTTGGAGACTGGCAGTACTGAAAAAGGGACAATCAACACAATAACAAATAAAATCAGAGTAAGGATTTGAAGGGGCCTTCTCTGTGCTCTGAAAACATCAAGGCAATGTTGCCTCTCTCTTAACTTCTGCTCTCAACTTGCTTTCAATTGTTCATTAAAAGCTCGCACAAACATTTAATTCTTGCTCCTTTTTCCTTCCTTTAGTTTAGCCTATAAGCATGAAAGGCTGAGTAAGGCAAACAGTGATACTTCTGAGTCACGAGATTACATCTGAAAGGAAAGAGAGAGATTAACTTGATTTTTTTTTTTTTTTTAAATAATTGAGCCTTCTGTTGCATTGGAGTTCCTCAAATTTGAATTTACGAGAAGGAAAAGCCAACTGGAGATCAAATGTGTTGTTGTGACAATAGGCACTTACATGATAAAAACTGAGGGAAAACGTAAGGCGTCGCCTTAAAAGCAGCCGATCACAGGCTGGGGTCCAATAACGTTTTTCTTTGCACAGGGGTGGTTTTAAATGAAAGAAGAATCTGCCTTTAGCAGTTCTGTTTCTTGGTAGTTTTGAATGTATGCCTTCATTTCTAATGTTATACGTTATGTGTATATATTTATTGCTCTTGTACTAATCACAGGACTTTCAAAAAGAGCTTTGGTAATGATCTTAAGAGTTTCATCGTGTGAGTAACCCTTAACCCTTAAAATGATGCTGGTTCCTTTATTTAATGACGGTGAGAGTTTGCTGCTTGTGGGTTTGGTTAAATTCAATTAAAACTGACTTTCAGGGCTGTGATTTTACTTCAGACCAAACCAAGTCAGTAAGCAGATGCGATGTGATTTAACCGTGGCAACTTGCTGGCTCCAGGCGAATTTAGCGAGCGAGATCTGTGTCCGGTATTAGAAAACCCGTATGGCAGTGGAGACGTCGCTGTCGGAGTCAACTCGAATGGTCATTTTAGAAGCACCAGCTGAGAGCATCACTTCTTTTTCTGAGGTGCATTTGAGTTTATTTGCTGTACCTGTGGTCTCGCCATCTAGATGATTGTCTTTATGAATGCAAATGGCGCAGCTCTAATGTTAATAATAAAAAGGAAATTAAAAAAAAGCTGCCATAAAACTCCATTGCTTTTTCTGCCCTTGGAAACGTGCCCGCGTACTCATTAGCTTTGCAGAATAGTGCTTTGTTCAGGAAAAAAGCCCAGCCAGGCAGCACGTGCAGTATGCAAAGATGATGCATCTTGTCAATATAATTTAGTGCACTGTTTCAGTGTAATTTTATCAGACCAGTACAGCTGCATATGGTAATCGCTTCACTAAATCTTTGCTACCTAACACAGAGGAAGCAAGAATTGGCCCTGCATTGCAGCCCTGCGCCTCCTCGGACAGAAGCCCCCTGAGCCCAGGAGGTCAGCGCAGCTGGAAGGAGGCAGCCCTGGCCCCGGTGCCCGCCGTGCGTGTCCTAACGCATCCTCGTGGCACGGCCGAGCGGCCTCTCCGTGCCCGTCCTCCAGCAGCGTGCCTTTGGCTGCGGGCGCTGGGCTTTGCAGAGGCTGCTCTCGGGAGAGCTGTCGCTTGCAGCCCTGCAGCTGCAGTCGCCATGGCAACATTCCCCGAAACCCGGCGGGGAAGAGCAGAAAAAGAGAACCATGGCTGACTTGTCATAATTTAATGTTTCACCTTCCCTTTCTTCTCCATCCCCATGAGTCCTTGAAGCACGGCGCGCTGGGAAGCATTAACCACAAAGGGAAGCTTTCACTCTGACAAAGAAGGCGTTTTCATGTCAGATTATGGATGGGCAGTAGTAATCTGATGAGGGCTTCAGTTCAATGACCCAAATAAAAGGTGATGCAACGCGTTCGCCATCCGGACTCAAGGCATTTACCATCTTGAGGGAATGTGTTTGTGAAGTTTCGAATGTAAGTGGCAATAGGTATATAATTACGTGTGGATTCATACCGTGAACTGAGGCTTTGATCTTGAGAGGCTTTGGCAGGGAGCAGCTGTGAAAGGAGATGCTGAGGCTCCTTCCAAAGGAGCAGCACGTGGGTGCTGTAAATGAGTAAAATGAAGAACTGGATGTGTCCCCTGTGTTGGCAGAGCCGCTTGCCGGTGTGACCAAGCTGATCTTTCAGTGGACTGATCTGACTGCTTCTCCTGTGCTGCTCGCCTCCCTTGTGCTAGCAACATCGCTCGTCTGCTTCCAGGGAATGGATTGTGGCATCTCAAACTCAAAAAAAACCCCAGACAAAAAAATCTAAAAAACCCAACCAACCAAACCCACCTACTACCAAAAAAAGAAGAGCTTGTTTTCTGCCAGCAGCTCCACAACCAGCTCACCTTCCTTCAGATGAACACCCATACTGGCAAAAAGGAGAGTCAGGGGAAAAGTCAGCCCGTGGGGGAAAGGGAAAAGGGGAGAAGTGGATCCTCCGCTTTCAGCAGCAGGCGCGATGGGGCACCTGGATACTTGCTTATTATAGTTTTCCTCCCCCAGAACATGCTGTGAAATCATGCTTTAATCTAAATAAATGTAAATACCAATTTATTCTTGAGCAAGGGAGGAGGAGAGAGGGTACTGTGTATGTGCTTCAGCGTTTAAAAGTATGGTCCAGCGATAAATGGACGGCAGGGCAACTGCCTGTCCCAGGGCTCTTGTGTCCCAGCTTTCAGACCTTGAGCTTCATGGCTGTTAGGGTCGCCTTGAAACTTGGTTTGTTAACTCCTGTGCACGTGGGGAAACACAATAGCAAAAAAGAACCCAACCCAAACTCTTCCCCAAGCCTGTTGCCAGCATCTCAGACTATGTTTGTGCTTTGGTGAGTGCGTGAACGGCTTCAGTAAGCCTAGTCAGAAGCCAAGCGCCCAGCAGCAGAGCAGGTAACTGCCTGGTTTCTTGGTCATCTTGGTCTTTTGCTTTTCGCAGTGCTACTTGTAAATTCTCATAAATGACAACTGCAAAGCCAGCTGCAGTGCCTGCAGTTAATGCTTCCCACTGCTCACTCTGTCCTGCTTGTTCGGGTTTTGCTTTACTTGATTTCAGTTTGCAGAACATGTTAGAAGGGCTTTAAAGGGAATCTAAATTGTTTGCCATAAGGGATCAGAGGAATCAAGGAATGCTGCGTCCCTGCATCCCTCTGGAAATCCCAGTCTCAAATGTGGCTTTTTCCCCCCCTGGAATTGGGGGAGTTTCTTTCAGCAAACATCTCCGCAGTCCCTTGTTTGTTAAGCAAACTTTTTGTAGTTCTGATCTTGTAAATTGAGTGTATCAGGTTCTAACACTGTCCTTTCATGGTTTTGGGGTTTTTTCGTGCTCGTTCACATGTATCACAGACAAATTGGAAAGACCAGATTCTGCAGCTGTTGCTACGGATGCTTCCTTGTTGTTCTAATGGAAGGGAATTATTTTCTGTTGTGCCTGAGGTTTTCAGTTTTGAAAAGATGCTGATCTGCTGCACCTCAAGATGTCTTTAAGCCTTGTTCAAGCTGTAAAAATACTGCGTGTGGTGTAAATTAAAGTGCAAGAAAGCACAAATAGCATTCAGCAACTTTAACTTGGAAAAGATCTTAATTTAACGCAAAATACCGGGATCACATGAGCTGCGCCTGTAATAAGGTAGAGATGCACAGACGATTTCTGCGTGTATCTTCTTTCCCAACAGGACACCGTGGTATAAATCACAGTCCCTTTGAGGGGGTTTATCATCCTTTCGTGGGGACGGGTGGTGAGCTACCCGCACTGGTCATGGGGCTTTTGGGCAAAAATAAGCATGTGGTGATTGATCTGTGTTTGCTGAAATGTTTCTGGATATTTTTTTTTTACCATGATTCAAACTTTCATCCCTAGCAGAAATGCGTGGTTTGGTGGTGTTTGTGTCCTTTAGACAAAGGCAAGTGATGTTTTCTAGGTCTTTGCATGGCTCTGTTTTCTCTGTATCTGCTCTTTGTTCTAGGAAGGCAGAACATTGCTGTCACAACTTCAGAAATGTAGAAGGAGCTTAATCCTCAGCCGCTTCACTGAACAGATGTAGGCTTTAAACTGTAGCAGCTGCTGTGCTGCGTCAGACTGAAGGTCCATCGGGACCACAGTCATGTCTCTGAGAGATGCCTCAGGAGGACAGCAGCAGGGCAAGCGTGCATCATGCCTCTCCTTAATATTTTCCCAGTCCCTTCAGACATTTAGACTTGGGCTGACCTAAGCTGGGCGTGTGGCGTTTTTAAATTCAATACACCTGCTGGATTTCTCTTCCCTGAACTTGTCCTCAGACATGTGCCACCATCTTTTAGGTTTTGTAGCCACCCTTGGCAAGCTCAGCTAACCACTGCATGGGGAGATCTTGCTTTGTTTGGGCCCTTGCGTCTGCCGGCTTCACTTGATGCGCGCTCGTTCCTGTGCCGACAAGGCAGGACTTTGCTCAGAACTCAGTGAACATCTGTCACATCTCCTCTCGGTCCTCTTTTCCCACAAAGAAATGTCCAGGCTTATGTAATGCCTCAATGTTTGGAGGTTGTTCCATGCTTCTGGTCATCCTTGCAGTTTTTAAAATTATGTGTATCTGCAGCGTGAAAAACTCTACCTTGAGTTTTCGTGGGATGAGAGAAGGTTGCTGCCACTTTCGAACGGCAGCGACCTTGTTCTGGTGATGGCAAACTTCTCCACTTAATGCAGGAGTTTTGGCAGTTCTCTTCACGTGTTCGTATAAAGTTGTCTCCTTTCTCCCAAGATCTTCTTTCCCTGGTTGTTGCGGGAGGCAGGAAATTCTCTAGAGTGCAACCAGGACGGAGTGATGGGATGCCCTTCGTCAGGACAGCGGGGCACTGCTGACGGAGCACCGCTAAGGGCACCGAATGGACGTGGCAACTCCTTGTGAGTAGGATGGTAAAGAGCTTCCTCGAGGCTTTCAGGCTGAACTGCAGCAGCAGCAGCTCAGGCTTGGCCTCGAAGGCCGCTGGGTGCAGCAGCGAGGCGTTTGCTGCAGCGTTGCTGAGCAGCAGAACGAGCTGCAGGAGAAACCCAGACCAGCTCTGTTAGGGCTCTGCGTCCAGCACGTCACGGGTACGTGCGTGAGCCTCACGTGTGCGACTTGCTTGTGACCGTAGTTCCTTTGATAATTTTTATGTTTATTATTGGACACGGCCTCGTTGGTACAATCTAATTAATCGCTGAGTGGACCCTTCCCTCTTCCTATTGTTTCTATTAAGCAGAGCGATAGAATGAATGTTGTTCAGCTGACTCATGTGAAAAGAGAAAATAGCATTTAGTAAATTAAGCAGCCCTTCCCACTCACTGTTTATATGCTCTGTAATGTGATCTATTAAAAAGGGGAGGCTTTAATTTAAAACTGTTTGCCTCAAACCTTCTGTGGGTTCCGAATTTACTCGAATTGGGAGAACGCAGATCACAAATTGTGGTGTGGGCAGGCACCCGGTGGGTGCTGCGCGTGAGCGTCAGCCCCTCCGTTCTACCTGTGCTCTGCAAGGCGACGACCCCTTTCAAAAGCAATCAGGAATAGTATAATTAAAGCTCGCTTCAGATTTGAGCATTTATTCAATCTGCGGTGCCTCAGAGGACCCTGTGGCAGAACTGCGTGCAGCTCCTGCGCTGCACTGTTGACTTAAATATTTAATAGCCTTGCCTGTTTGAGATCCTTTAAAGCTGTGCAGGAAGGTTCACGCCTGTGTGAATTTCTAGCTAGGTTTTGTTTTATTCTTTTCAGTTTGGATGCCTGGAGGGCAGCTTGTGCTAGGGCAGCATGAAATATTGATCACGAAACAGTTCAGGCTAGTGCGAAGGAGGCCTAGTGGGAGGAGGTGTGCTGTGTTACAGCAAGCATGAAATAGTTTTCCAGGGTTTAGCTAGTTGCAGAACTGCTCAAAAATATAACACTCGTGTTTAATTTAGAAGAGCTCGGTTTGTTTGCTGAATTCTGGGCATTTGTTTGCTTGCTCGTGTGTTGAGATCGCGCGCTGTGTGGGTTTTCTTCTACGTTCGCCGAGATTGTGGCATCTAGGTCAAATCCAGATTATCCCCTTTTCCATGCAAGAAGTACAGGCGAGGCGATTTTGGCGTTCTGGGCCCACCCTGTCTGGTCTGCTGGTTTTCCCTGTGCTCTGCAGGGCCCATTTGCTTGTTTTCCTTCCTTCTTTTATTTCTTCCTTTTTTTTTAATGGGGAATTCTGAGCTTGGAAGCAGAGTGCAGTCTGCAGACGAGCCTATAATGCGTAGATTGGTCTATGGGGTTTATGCTCTGCTGAGGTGACGGACTTGATCTGTGTAGGTTTCTTTACTCTTAGGAACTTTGCTGGAAGCTCACTGAGGTTTTTAAGCCGATTCTAAAGCCGTGTCCAGATCTCCTTTTCCATTCATTTGAAGTTACTGAATTTTAACTAAAAAACNGGACAGACTTGATCTGTGTTAGGTTTCTTTACTCTTAGAAACTTTGCTGGAAGCTCACTGAGGGTTTTAAGCCGATTCTAAAGCCGTGTCCAGATCTCCTTTTCCATTCATTTGAAGTTACTGAATTTTAACTAAAAAACGTGTGAATTAAACGCCCTTCAGAAAAGATTTCAGTACTTCCCATAAGATAAGATACAACTCTTGGTTTGGATGAATGCTGCATTTCTTTTTTCACAAGTTGCTGCTTCAGAAGCTGCCAAGGCAGCTGCTGCGCTGGAGGAGCGGGACCGCCGATGGGATCCCCGAGCACCCAGAGCTGTGCCGGAGGATCCCTCTTGGTCTGGAGCTTTTCATCGTGCCCGTGGTCACTTCCACCTCGCTGGCTGTAACTGAAGGAGTAAAAGGAGCTGTGCTAAAGGGAACAGCAAGGAACTCCCTTCACTGGAAGCAGCCATAGAAATATTTCTTCCTCCTAATGTTTAGGAGTTTTGACTGAATTTCCTGTGTTGTTCAGACTTTGTTTTGCAACCTTTTCTTTTCTCCCTATCCGTCCTCCTGGCCCTTTAGTCGTCATTTCCCTTGCCCTCTTCATTTGTCTTACCTGACCTTTGGGAGGGCATAGAGGAAAAGGCAGAGGTATTGAAAGAGATGTGGAGAGACGGTGGGTGAGGACTGGATAAGGGGGAATAATTTTAATTAAAAAAAAAAAGCCTAGAAACACCATTTCTTTCAGTTTTCAATGTAACCTTGCTTATAAGCCTCTGCTGTTGAGTCGTTAATTTGCTCATGGGCCCCTTCCCCGTATACACACGTTGTGGGGCCAACTTAAGCTGCCGCTTATTCCCCTCCCTATACCCTGCCCTGTCTCGTCGGGCAGCTCTTCTGGTAGAGGACAACCTGTTCCATAGCGTGTCCTGCACGGTGTCACTAGGCACTGCGCTAACTGATGACAAAATCGATTGCTTTGGAGTCCGCTCTTCAGCGTGTCACGTGGAAAATCATCACAGAAGCTTTTCTGTGAGCCTGGCTCCCCGTGGGTTTGTCCTGCACTGCTGACACCCCACGATGACGACAGTCGGTTTTCTTCTTGTGACCGTGTCGCTGCCGCTATGCTCCGGTCGTCTTCCCCGTACCCTCCACTCCTCCCTTTGCATCCCACCCACACCTCCACCTTCTCATCCCCCTGAAATACAGCCAGATCCTTCTGGTATCCTCTACCTGCTTGGCTTGGCACACAGCCTTGTGCGGCTGAGCCTGGCTTGGAGCTTCGCATGTGCTGGTTGGGATTTGGAGATCAAAGGAGGCGGATGGCTCTTGAGCTCGTTCTGAAGCGCTTCCAGCAATGTCACTCTAATTCAAGGCTTGCTCTACCCCGCTGTTGATTTTTCCTGAAAGATACATGGACTTGCCTCTTTGAGTCTTCTGTTCCTCTGTCGGATTTCGTTGAAGCTGTCTAGAGATTCAGAGATACCAGAGAGATATCAGGGCGATCTCAGGAGGTCAGGCTGGGACAGGGTTCTCATGGCTAGGGGAAGCCAGGTTAACCAGAAGTGAAAGGCACAGAAAGGTGCCAAAGGAAGTATCATTTTATTCTTGCCTGTAGCAGGAATGACGCGGGGCACTGCGATTCTCGGGCTTCTTTACCCTGTCCTTGCAAGATTTGCTAACGAGTGCTGAAATTACCGGCTTGCTGGTGTGTGGCTTTGATTTAAGTCCGAGCTGAAAGCTGCTCCCTCGTGGTTGAGGGTCGGCGAGGTGATTCATGTGAGCGGTTGAATCCTTTCTGAACTGTGTATGAAAATGACTTGGATGTTCTCTTGGGTACAGAGGGCGGAAAAAGCAGAATCCTGGATGCACAGATCTTCTTTCCTTTGGGTTTTTGGCATGCGGGGCTCCCGTATTTGGCCGTGGCTCTGCTGTTGTCCTCCAGCATGTAACAGAAAAGCAGCTTTTGCAACATGAGGGTCTGTGTAGAATATCTGCTAAGTGCCATGATAACCTCAACACTGGAAATTTGGTTTTTATTTTGGGTTTTTTTTTTTTCATTTTTCATTACTTAATGTTCTTCTTGAGTTATGAACTGGAGGTGGGGGGAAGAATCAAAGAGGTTCACTGAGAGGGGTAGCGCTCCCCCAGTATTCACGTGTGTGAGAATGGCGCGCGTTGGTAGGACACACTGCAGCACCCTTGTTTGTCTTCTGACCCGTCGCTCACAACTGCAGAATGCAGAGTACACAAAGTGGCTGCTGCACAAGGAGTTTGTGGCTTTAACGGCCGCCAGGTGCTCGTAGGCTTGAAGGGTCCGTGTTTCTGGAAGAGACTGTGGGACCATCAGGCAGTCAGCTTGCCTTGGCAGCGCAGCATTACTGATGGACCGCTCTGAGCAGCAACGAGCCCCGTGGTTGAAAAGAAGAACACCGAGCCAGAAAAACAATTTCAAGAACATTTGTACCCATTTCTCTGGGAAAAGTTTGTTCTTATCTTTGGCTTTCTCTCTTCTTTTGGGAGGTGCTGCCATTGTGGCTATTAGGAAGGTCCTTAGTAGGCGTGAGGTTATCCGGTTATGACAACTTGATTTGAGGGCACGCTTTTCATTAATAGTTTACTGCTTGTGTGTAGCCAAGGGGCATGCCTCGGCTGGATAATTGGATTTGGAAGGCTCGTGTTTGTAGCAATTGTGACACCTCTTGCTGTGAAGCCAATTTCTGCAGCGATGCAGCTGATTACAACATCGGGGCAATCTGTTACAGGGCCTTTGTTCCACAGATGTCTGACTGGTGTAAAAAATAACCACAGCAAGAGACTTTCGTAAGAGCGTGCCATCTTCAAGCACAAGGAAGCAAAATCAAGACGTTGTTCTGTATCTAAAAACAATTCAAAAAGTTTTTTGGGAGAAACTAACAGAAGTGAAGCTCTACAAAGTTATTACCAGCTTACAAAACTGACTCTGCATGTTCTTTTCTTGAGATCCCTGATAATGTTCAGAAGGCTTTCTAGCTGCGACCTGGAACCCTCTGTTCCTCATTTCTATTCATATTAAATTAAGAAATGACAAGTTGGCAGTAGGTTTTTGCCCAGTTTATCTTGTTTACTGCCCGTATATTCCTTGCAGGTCTGTTTTGTGACACTTCAGTCTGTGTTTGAATGTCTCGAGTAATCCAAGTTTTCTTCACTTCCCTTTAATAAAGGGCAGAAATTACTTCAGCATGCTTTAGATGCTCAATTATTTTATCCTCGTTGCTGATTCTGTCAAATTCATACGGTTTCTGGATCTGATATGCCCTCAGACATGGAAATGCTAGGTTTAATCAGCCTTACACATGTTGGGTGAATTCCAGGCCCTGTACAAGTCAGTTTTAGCTTGTAGCTTCAGGAAACCCTGTGCTTCTCAGGAGCTCCGATGCCCTTTGTAAGGCAGTGTTCTTGTAGCTCTTCGTGATATGCAGGTTCTATAGAACGAAAACTACGACTATAATTGAGTGTGCTGAAGGGGAACACTAAGAACAGCATATGTGCTGCAGAGGATGCTGCTTTCCCTCAATCTGTCTAATGATTTCAAAGAATGAATAAGAACATTGTAATATATTATTTTATATGCATGCTGTGTTGAGGTTTTTCAGTAGCAGTCCACTCTTCACTGTTTATAACTCGTGCTTTCTCTTCCTGACCTTTTTTTTGGTGTGGTCAGTACAGCAGTGCTGATTTTCTGCCGTGGTTACAGGGACTGCTTTTTGTGCTTCCTGCTCCTACCTTTCCCTTCGCTGTCCTGTGCCTCGCTTCCCCACCTCTTCCCTGCGCTTCCCAAATAGTCTCTATTCCCACACCGTCCTTAGGAGAGTGGCTCCTGCCACGGCTGGCGTCTGGTAAGCAGCACGTTGCTGTCGGTCACTTTGCATGTGTGGAGTTGTTCCCTGGTTACTCGCTGTGCTTCATTTTCCTACACTTTGCTCTCCAAGATCATTTCCCTCCTCCTCTTCCTACCGACAATACACAACGTACGGTGTAGGAGTGCGCTGGGCTCCATCTGCTTCTCAGCCGTACGGGACTTAGAAGCTGCAGCTTGGTCTTCACCATGCTAAACGTTCCACAGAATAGGTGGGGTGGAGGGTGATTTCGTACTATTTCGAGGGCTGCTTTCCAGCTTGGAATAATGTTGAAGGTGCAGCTTACAGTCAGCTGGACACGATAAAATACGAGCGAGGGATGGGTTGGCTCAGCCGGACTGTTGGATGCTTGGGCAGTGTTACATAGGGTCTTGACTCTGTTCTGGTGTGCTAGAACACGAATGTGCTTTGCAGAGCATCAAACACACCAGTGAAGTGGTGGATGCTCAGGCAACTCCCCAGGCTCTGCCAAAACTATGTGGGTCGTGTCTGTTATGAACAGGAGGTATCTTACACAAGGACAGCAAAGCCAGTGAACGAGGGGTTACTCAGATGGAGATGGGAAGAGGAGAGTCCCCTGCTTTTGAGGGGTTTGGAGCCCAAAGTCTCTCTTTCCTCTTTGAATTTTGAGCGTATAGAGANAGAACGAGGGGTTACTCAGACGGAGATGGGAAGAGGAGAGTCCTCTGCTTTTGAGGGGTTTGGAGCCCAAAGTCTCTCTTTCCTCTTTGAATTTTGAGCGTATAGAGAAGAGCAACTCCTCCCATCTGCTGTACTGCTTGCTACATATACGTTTTTTCAGCCATATATCAGGATTATCAGTAAGGCTGTCAGGAGAACCTTTGACATCAGCTTCATAAAGCGAACATCATGTTGGAAATTACCTCAGGTGATTAATTAATTCTTCTGTAAATAGAAAGCTTGATACGCATCAGTGGTGCTATGGGGTGTTTCTCAAATGGAAGGAAACTCTCCAGCAGGCCCTATAGCGAGCAGTGAAGCACTCTTCGTATGCAGGAAGCTCATTATCCTTCCAGTTTAATTCTACAAGGAAACAAAAATACAATCTTCATCTTGGCTGATTATATTAGAGGGAAAGTACAGCTGTTGACGAATCCTTCAGGGACGTGCGTGTCAGCTTGAGAGCACTCAGGTGAACACAAATTTCTCTGGTTACCGGATAGAAACAGCCCAGCCTCCCTGAGCGCCGCCGTGCTTCGTCGTGCATCGGGGCTTTGAGTTAGTAGCACCGTACGGTCGTGTCAGCATTGCAGGCAGCCTTCCTGCACTGAGTCCCAGAGTGCCTCTTTGCACGGGGCGTTGGAAGCAGAAGTCCAGACCATGGCGTGTTCCCTGCCTGTGGTGCTCTCCGGGCACAAGTAAGACTCGCAGCAGTGCTGGCAGAGCTGGCCTCGCGTGCGCCAAGTTGGGACGCTATCATCTGTACGGCGTATTTGCTTGCTTTTCAGCACATGGCCTGAATAGATATTCCCTGAACTATTTTCAAAGCAATGTTTTTTAACGAGTGTTAAAATTGTTTCTCGATACACTGGTAAATGCAGTGGGTTTTCGGTGATGTTTTAATTGGATTTGATTGGCACAGAGACAAAGAAGTCACCTTTAAAGTAAAACTAATGTATTTATGGATTTGAGCAGTGTGGGAGGAGTACAGAAAGGAAAAAACAGCCTGCTTTTTATTGCTAAAACTGTCTTCTCCACTGACCCATAGGTTTGGAGGGGCACTTTGGCTCGCCTTCGCTATAAGAGGACAAAGGCTGCCCTCACGATTCTCAAGTATTACCGCCGCTATAAAGTGAAGGCCTACATCCATGAGGTTGCCCGACGCTTTCACAACGTGAGGCTAATGAAGGATTATGGCAAGCATGTGCAATGGCCCACTCCACCGAAAGTGCTGCGCCGATTTGAGGAGGCACTGCAGACCATTTACCATAGGTACAAAGAAAAACTCTTGTGTTTTCAGNAGGCTAATGAAGGATTACGGCAAGCATGTGCAATGGCCCACTCCACCGAAAGTGCTGCGCCGATTTGAGGAGGCACTGCAGACCATTTACCATAGGTACAAAGAAAAACTCTTGTGTTTTCAGACTAACCTAGAGGAGTGAACAGCTACTGCTTGTTCCTTGAAAGTTGGAAAAATGACCGAAGGACATGAACTGGACGGCATAGATGAACGTGTCAGTGGCTCTTGGTACCCTTGACTAGACAAATCATTATTCTACTTCAGGGATTTAGTCAGGATGGGCATTGTATTTCCTTCTTTGGCCCCCTTCTGGTTGGTTTCAAAAGAAAAGAGCAGCTGCTGTTAGACTGGGGGGAGAGAAAAGGAATCCTTTCAACTTTGTCAAGACTTCTTATACTAAGTCCGTACTTTTCTGCAATAGAATAAACAATGTTCTACTATCTACCCGTATTCTGTGTGCAGAAGCGGTATTTTATACCTTTGTTACAACCTCCTAATATCTAAAAGCTAGTGACTTTTTCTCTGGTAAGTTGTAGACAAAGAAGTTATGATTCCAATTTGAAAAACGATGACTTCTGAAAGTCACTGAACAAGAGAAATGTTGGCTGATTAGGGCCTCTAGAGATCTCATCCAGCCATCTGCTTGAAGGGGGATTACCACCAGCACTAGATCAAGTCAGCCTTGTTTTTTTCCCCAGCTGTCTCTTGAAAGCCATCCACAACCTGTCTGGGGAGAGAGTCCTTGATTATCATAACTACAAAATTTTAGTTGCTAAAAGACTTCTCATGGCATTAATCCTGGAGACCTCGTGTTGCTGCTGAAGGCTGGAGTGTGGTGGGGACTAATGGATGGGCTACCCTGCCCTGTTTCATGTTACGGTTGGTTAGGTTTCAATTGTAGGGCCAAATTCAGCTATTGAAGGAGAATGATGTTGTAAATGAGCCACAAAACGGGCTTGCAAAAACGTTATTGCGAACAGATGTGCCAGTAGTTGACTTCTGGGTACAGGACGGGGAGTATACCAGCCAACCGTGTTAGGAATCAGAGGTGATATGTGACTTTAAAATGATAACTGACGCTTCCAGCTTCATGAATACAATGGGAGGACTTCTTTTTCTCCCAACATTTATAGTCTAGAGGCGTCCTTGTTGTGCTGATCTGGCAGAAGTAGTCCTCATAGTGCATGGTACAGACTGTGGAACTGATTGAGGCGTTTTGCGGCAGGTGGAGAGCAGGTGAACTCATCCGGAGCGTCCCACCAGAAGTCCTGCCTCAGCTGAGGGCCAAGGTTGCTGCCATGGAAGTGCTGAAGGGTCACAGAGCTGATATTGGCCTACAAAGAGCATGGGAGGGGAATTACATCGCACTGGTGAGTACGAGTGAAGTGATCAGTGCAGTGCCTGGGGCTTAGGATGCTAAAAGGGTGGAAATTTGAAAAAGTGACACTTAGTTTCTTGGGAGGGAGAAGTACTTTGACGTTTCCTCTGTAAATGGGCTCAGATAGTTTCACAGCCTTGGACTTCTACTGCACTAGGAGTGATTTTTCTGAATACTAAGCCCAGCTGGAGCATCACAAGCAGCATTAAAAGCTAATGAGTAATGCCGTCAGCTGGCTCTTCAAAGCTAGGAAAGAAGTCAATGTAAAAGTAAAATTCTAAATATAATGGGACGTTAAGAAATAGCATAAAATGAAAAAGAACAAAGAAACTCTCTCTAGGCAAGTTGCATTGCTTCCTTTTACTCCGTCCTTCCTTTAAGCATTTTGTTTTGTTCAGGCTTTTTGTTCAGAAGGCACATAAAACTCCAGATGCTCTGCCGCTCTTCGTTGAGGCAGAGACTGGAGGAAGCCTTCGGATGAGGTGGTGCAGCTGCAGTCCTCTCTGGCCTGCCATGACGTAATGCAATTACTTTCTTCAGTGAGCAAGAAGAGTTATGTGCCTGTCTTTGCTCTTTCAGAAACCAGATAACCCTCAGACCACGGGCTCTTTCATCCCTGTTGCCAATGAGCTGAAACGGAAAGACAAGTACATGAACGTTCTCTTCTCCTGTCACGTCCGCAAGGTAACGGGCATCTGCGTGCTCTGCAGGCACATGGGCTGGGTGGGGAAACTTCTTGCGGTCGAGGTGAAATCTCGGGAACCAAGGGCGAGGAGATAATCTTGGCGATGCTTTAATGGGCAGCAGTTCCAAGCAGTCCTGTTTCAAGGAATGGTTATTGGCGATTTTTTGACAGCTACGTAACTCTGAACCTATTGCACCAAAGGGTGCTTTGTGCGAGTGGCTTCTGTGGCCTCTTCGTGTTGGCGGCATGAATAAATACACTTGATTCTGAGTGACGGGTTTGGGTCTGACTTTCTTCATAGCAGAATGGGATTTTTGCTAAATTGGTTGGAAGGTTTAAAAAACTCATTAGAAAAATATGCTCGCATAATTTTTTTATGGGTAGTTCATAATGATTTAAGTTATCCTGCTTTTAAATGTCTCTCAGGAGAGGATATTTTGAGTTTTACAAAGCCAACAGACACAACAAAATTCAATGGCAGGCCGAGGCTGCTGATGCTCAAGTGGTTTTAAGAAGCTGTATGTTCTTTTTATTTCTAAAATTGCTCTATTGCAGTTGGTCCCTACTTGCCAGAAGTGGGACGTGTGCGTGATTATCGTTTATGATTCTGCAAATGTTATATTTAGCGGTTACAACACAATTCATTTTGCAGCATAAAATCTCACTTTATAACAAAGCTTCTTTGCTAGTGGTAGTGGGTTATGTTATTTATAAAAGAGTGATTTGTGTATGTAAAAATAGAAATCTCTCCTTGCTTTCCAAACAAAACTATTTCAGTGGAGTATCTGTTGCTTTTCACATGTTCTCTTTAAGAGCCCAGTTCGCTAGCTGAATGGGCGGTTTGAGTGAATGTTGGTTTATGTTGCTAGGATTAAAGGAGGATCGGGTGAGTCTGGATCCAAGCCTCCTCTCTGCAATCTTGTGGCAGTTTGGCTGGAACCTCTGTTAGGGCCAAGGAGATACAGGAGAATCTCCCTCTGGCTTTTTGCTCTTTGGGCTGAAAACAAAAGAATTCCTCTTCTAATTAATTTAATGAACTATTTCCAAATTGTTGCTGCTTCTAGCTAAACTGGAATGATTGTAAAAATACAATATCCAAGTCTTAGAGATGTGATTATAGGAATTGTTGTTTTGAATGGGAATGGAATGACGGTGAGGGGAATTACTCGGGGTGCGGGGGCATGTAATACATGTATGCCCGGTGTGGGAGTTTAGTTTTGCTCACTGTGACACAACTTCTAAGCTTTTAAGTCCTTATGTTTCTCTCGCTTGCTCCTGAGTCAGCTTTGAAGGACAATCTCCTGTGCAAGCATAGGGGAAAGCGGATTTCTGAAACAGGGATCCATACCTTACCCTGTTCACTGCTTGGAAGCACAGAGCTCCTGCCTTTAGGCAAGTGTCTGAGCAGTTCCTTTTTGTTTACGGTGTGTGAAGCAATCCTCGAGCATATGGACAGGCCTGCTTTCTATGTGTCCTGTTACTGTGTTTATTTGCTTGAAAAATCCATTTTCTGCTGGGGTTTGTTGCTCTGGTGTCCCAGCACTTCAATAATAAAAGCGGTCTGGAGATGGAATAGGTGTTACCTATCATAAAGTGGATTTCTTCCTGAGCCTGAAAGGTTGCTTTCAGTGCGTTCACAAGCGAAGAAAGCTTTAGCTTACCGTGGGTGCTTAAAAAAAATAGCTCAGCTGAAATCAGAAAACACTGCAGAGACTGCGAGGTTATAGACTTGCAGTCTTGTGCTTTTTAAATTATCTTGTAACTTTTTTTGATCTTTTTAAAGATTAAATTGTTGTTCGCTTTTTTCCTATCCGAGAGGTCAGGCTTGATCTTCTGCTTGCCCGCTTAGTTAGAGATACCTTTGCGTGGCTTTTGAAATCATCAGTGAAGGCAGCACACGCACGAGCACGGCAGTAGAATACGTAGGCGCAGCGACAGCGGGGCTCAGGCAAGACGGGCTGCCCGCAGCTGCCAGCCTGCGCACAGAGCCGTGGGTGACGGGTCAGCCGGCACGGGGGAGCTGCTACTCATCCACAGCCCACCTGCGCCCGAGTCTTTGAGGTCGTTAATACTTTTTCTGGTCTTCGTTCTTAAGGATCTGTGTTAGACAGAGAAAATACAGCTAAATTTAGGGAAAATGGAGCATCTCCTTTAGGAAAATGACGGTCTGAAAGAAGCACCTCTCCTCCAAAAAATGAATAAAATGGTTTCAGCATTGCTGTTGAGGGCAGGGCTGCAACTTCGTAGGTCCCTTAATGATGTGTGTAAGCCTGGCGATTTCAGTACATCTCCACATTTAAACTCAAAAGCAAATGACCCCTCCGAAATCCATGCTTGGATGTAATATCTTTAGGGGTGAACCATTTGTCTTCCCTCTTGTATGGACAAGAAACATCTGGGCAAGCCCGAAGTGAACAAAGGAGAGAAGACAAGCAATCCTGAACTTTGAAAGCTAACAAGACAAAGATCTGGCATTTCAATATTTGCTATTTCACTTTCCAAGCAATGCACTTTTCAGGTAATCTGTTATGCCTTAAGTTTGAACATCGGCTTTGCAGACTAAGCAACAGTGAAAACTGTTGTAGAGCCTGTAAGTGACTCCGTGCTTTGACTACACAAACAGTCTTTACCCTGAAAACAGCATTAGCCTTCTTTTACTCTCGCATAAAACAATTTATACCCTAAGCCGTCTTTTTAAAGCGAAGGTGTTTCTCTTGTCGAAAATAGAAGCTGTAGCATTCCGCCTCTTACCCAAAAAGTAACAGCAGTCTCAGGATCAGCTTTCACTGCTGTGGGGCACGGGGAATTTCTTCTGACTGCTCATTCTTCCCTTTTCTTTTTCAAACATTAAATAAATAAAATTTTTTTTTTTCCTTTTAGCCTTAGCCTTTAACTTCCCCATGTCATACCAAATGTTACTTGCAGAAACGTGGCACTTGGCGTTAGCACATGCAGGCTGTATTGGTGGCCAGAGCATTTGAAAGGGAGCGACTTTTCCTGCAGGGAGGTTTGTCAAATTTCTTGTGCTAAATAAACCTGGCTTATTGTGGATTTGCAAATCGGCTGTTTGTTTCTCAGCTGAATTTTGGTTCACGCGAAGCTTTAGCAGGGGACTGAAGAGTGAGTTAGAGAAATGAAAATGTAATTAATTATCAGGTGATTTCATGGCTTCCCTTAAATAATACTCTTTAACAAAGCATCAGTCCACAGAATAAGGTTGCTCAAGTTCATTCGTGGTATTTCTTTGTGATTCAGCTTATTTGAGGATTCTTGAGCAAAAAACGTGCTGTTCTGCTGGTCCCTTTGGCAGGCAGGAAGGTGTTACTGCTAACGACAGAGCACTTTGCGGACTTGAGGTGAATGTTTGCTTTCTGGAGCAGCATGAGACTTCCTTTCAGTAAGATACCGGACCGTCACACCACACGCGAGGTAGTTACTGCCTACAGCAATGTTAGGTGTCTGCCCCTTAAAATGTTCAGATCATTGCAGTGTGATACACTTCTTTCTTTGGAAAGAAAAGAAATTAAAAGGATAAGTGCTGGGCAACTCTAATAGACACAAGGTAATCCTGGAGTTCATGTAGTTTAAAATGTTTACGTCCACAACATATCTTAGGACCTGTAAGATATTTGCTAACCATTACATTCTTTGAGACGGTTTTTTTTAGCTGATGATTGACATCATTCTAGTGAAGTAATACCAATTCTCACCAGCCAGGGTACTGCTCCTGAAGTATTGGTAACTGCTGGTAAGGTTTTCGTTAGCTTGGGTGCATGGGGTCTTAATTTCAACAGTTTGAGATGAATAATAGCGGGTGAATCTGTTTGGACTGAAGCTTTTATAGCTCTTTTTATAGAAGATCTGTGAAGAGACTTTGAAGTCTTGCTGATGGGAGGTGGATGTGCTTGCTTTCTTGCAGTAGGTATAGGTAGAAGCAGATCATTTCTGCCTATGGAAAAAATACATTTTTTTTCTGAGCATTATGGTGCTCTTCATTTTTTCAAAGGAAATTTTCAAGTTTTTTGCCAGGGAAACCAAATGCCTATTTCGTGCATACCACCAGATTTTGTTGTATCACCTAGGAAACAGCAGTTTCTCTTTTATTTTTTCAGACTAAGACTTTTCTTCCCACTTTCTCCCTTGCCATTTGTGGCACCAAGCTCCCTTGAGAGGACCATCTCTTGCAAAGCCCAGCGCCCTGCCCTGTCTAGAGGCTCCTGGCAAAGACCTGAAAAGCTCAGTTGGAGGTTTTTCTGCTATAGGCTAGACCTTCACTTTTCCCCGTAAGCTAGTCAGGAAGCTAAATTAAGACTGATTCACATTTGGATCAACAAAGATATAAATAAAAAACGCCCAGAAGGTGCAGAGAACACAAAGCTAGGAAGGGCTGTTCTCCGGGAGGGTATAAGCTGTCTCTGACACCATAAGGCCTGTCTCTACTCCTACAAAATCAAAAGAACGATGACATTTGCAATGGTACTGGCATTTGTCTGAACCTCTTCTGTGCATGCTTCCCAATGTGACAGTTTGCTTCTAAAAACACGGCACGTATTACTTACATAAATATGCCATAGGTGCGTGAGACACCTGAAGCAAAGCAATTGCTTGGAAAGAGCTGAAAAGGACACGAGTTGTAGAACAGGGACAATTTGCTTCTCAGGTGAGAGAAGCTGCTGGACTTTACCTTCGGTACGTCTCTTTAGCTGTTCAGCTGAATTCATTGTCCAGTGTGAACACTAAAACCAGTGGGTAACCACAAGAAAGAAGTGGAATTTAAAACACGCTTGTAGAACTGCGACGATACCTTATTGCCTTGCGAAAGCTGGGCGTGCTCCCCGGCCTGGCTTGCTGGGCAGCCGCTGCAGGACCTTGTGCAGTGGAGCAGCTCAGGTTGCACAGCTCGGTGAGGTCTGCTCCCTTTGTCACCGTGGGCTCCGTGCTGGAGGTGGGCACGGGCAACGGGCAGGACGTTGAGATGGCAGCAACAAGCGGGATCGGGCAGTGAACAGGTGCTGTTGTCAGACTCTTTAAAAAAGGTTAAATTAATCAAAAAGATGTGTTTGGGAGCCACGGCCACACAGCAGCAGATCTGAGGTCTGCGTGGGGCAGATCACAGCCTCACAGGCTGGAGAAGCCTCTGCTTAAACTCCCAAGACACAGGGCATGGTGTGCTGTAAGCTGCACAGCCAAATCATGGTTTGAGGAGCCCGTGCTACTCTGCTCAAACAACTCAACGCGTAGCACCGGACACTCCTAACCTACTTTCTCTGGGCCATTCAGTATTTCATAGCCTTTATTTTTTTCTATCCCATTCATCTGTTTTCTAAAATAATTCTGGTTATTCAGCATCTCTTGCTGTGAGATTTTTCAGGCCCTCAATCTTTTTTTTTACCTTCCCTGAATCATTAGAGTCTCCTTCACGTTCGCCGTCCTGATGCTTCACACGCTGTGGCAAGTGAGACCGTGGCACCCAGGACGTTATTCCCCATGCTAGTCTTCACCACATGCTAACGCCTTGCTTGTTTTCAGCTGCCTCGCATGTTTGTGCCAAGATCTCTCCAGAGCTGTCTAAAATCATCTTCAGTTCCTTTTTTCTGGGTTGGTGCCGTTAATGTAAAGCTGTTGTGTAGCTCTCCAATTGACATTTTTTGCCTTTACGTGCTCTGAACTTTGCCGCTCTGCTGCCCGTTGACTGGGAATTTCTAAGCTCTCCCGTTGTCTCCTGACTTCACCTGGGAAAATCCTATTTACGTTCACCTGCCTCATCACATCTCACCCTTGTCTACCCTTCTCAGTTGATTAATAAATATCTCCGTGACTGTGATAGACCCATGACTCCAGTTTTGCCTTAGTAAAAAAATGATTTCTACTTTGCGTCCTACTTTCTCGCTTACTTTTGATAGAACTTTGCATCTTGCCTGGTGACTGTTTACTACCCGGCCTCTTGGGGCATCTGAAAGTCTAGATGGCATCAGGCATTCTCTTTTGGTACAGCGTTTCCTGGACAAATTAATTGTAATGTTAGTAAGACGCGTGTTTCCTCGGTGAAAACCCCAGGTGCTGGAGCCTAACGTTACCAGCAGCCTAGACGAACATTTGTGGTGAGCTGCGCTGAGACGGGGGGAATTGAAATGATCTGTGTTTAGAAAGGAGATATGGATAAAGGCATGATCCCGGGGTATAAAATGTCTGGAGAGAAGATAATTTTGTTTCCTGCTGTAACATGATCCTCCCACTTCTGTTTTTGTGTACAATCACACGAATTCCATAAGGTGTGGAATAGTGATTTATTATCTTCAGTCTTCCTGGATCTTCCCCAGCTCAGATGTGGCTGTGAAGGTACAACATTTAGTATCTTGTATCCTTTGCATGAGCACATTTTTAATAAACAGTTGCATATTTTTTGCAATAATTTTCCGGAGGTGCTTATGTGGCATTTGACAGCAGTTTGGGTGATTTAATTCGTCAGGTACTGGAGCAATACTGTTGCTGGAGACCTCACTGGTGGCAAAAAATAAACGTGAATTCAGAACTTCAGAACACCTGAAATGAAGGGAAATTAAATAATTATATGACTACTGTACGTGGCTGGCTGCTGGGCCATGTCTGTCACTCTGCATCGCTGGCTGGTGCTGAAATAGTCTCTTCTTCCATTGCTCTTCCTGCGTGGAAACTGGATGCATGCACTGCGGCAGAGTACTGGGACGTGGGGCTGTGCACTTGGCTGCTTTCAGCTGTACTTGCTGAGGGGTTCGCATATTGCTGTCTTCCAGCAGTTAATTTTTACCGTATCAGAACAGATACGTATAATTGGTATTTTAAAGAAAAAAAAAAACCCAAACCAATTTAGTGTTGATCTACACAAAACCCGTAAGTACACTGCAAGACAGAGCTTACTTTCCCCATACACCGAGCGCCTGGTTGCGCAAACAATAAAGTGAACCAACTTCTTGACTATGCCTAAGATTATTCCGTGAGGGCTGGGACATACATATACAGCTAATCTCTGCTGCTGTTGACTGCCGGAGAGATGACAGGTGGTAACATACTGGTTTGCTTCAGCAGGCAGCTAATGGTTCTTCATTGAATAATAGCACGCATCTATAATTGGCCTTAAATTTACAGCAGTAGAGCCCAGTGGTGACATGAAGACATGAAGATACTAATGTTTCCCAGTGGCGATACTAAGCTGTGTTTGCTGAACTACTAGAAACCGTCAGAACATTTGAGACGCTGTGAAGCCTAGTTTCTTGGTAGCGTATGGGCTGGTGAAATCACAGGCTGGCTTAGGGGGGAAGGGACCTCTGGAGGCCTGTGGTGCGACCTCCTGCGCTGAGCAGGGCTAGCTTCAGAGTTAGGTGAGGGTGCTCAGAGTCGCAGGCAGGTGAGCTTTGAAAATCCCCGAGGACGAGGGCTGCACAGCCTCTCTGAGCCCCGTCCCGGGGCTGCCACCCTCACGGTGAGTTTTTTTTGCCCTTGTGTCCAGTTGGACTTTCTGCTGCTGCATCTTCCGCCCGTTGCCTCTTGTCCTTTTGCTGTGCTTCGAGAAGTCTAGCTCTGCCTCCTCTGTACCCCACCTTTGTCAGAGGGCACAGTCACCTGAAGAGTAAAACACTTTTGCCTCTTTTTGGAAGCCAATATTAAAGTTGTTCGAAGCGCACTATGATTTTCTTAGTTCTGAGTACCTTATGGGGAGGAGTGGGAATCGGGAGGCTGGAGGCCAGATTCAAACAACCTGAGAGTGGTGCAAGCATTTAACAAAAAACAAAGCAACTAAAACTCTCACTCAGTGGTCAGTTAACCTTAGAGGTGCACAAATGCCTCTGGGTGCTTTCTTGTTTGGTCTAGAGGATTGCTGCATGCTGTAGCTCTGCTCCCCGTGTTCCCAGAACAGCCATAGCTGGGCAGCGAGCTCCCGTTTAAAGAATTTATTTTGAGGAGCTTGAGCTCACCGGTGATCCTTTGACATCCTTGCCTTGAATACCATGTCCTTAACAGGATGTAAAGTCAAGTTAAAATTTGAGTGATGTCCACCTCTATAGAAAAGTCTGCTACTCACAGTACGGGTCTGGCACAGCAGAAGTGATCTCGTGGTTTGCTGCTGCTGCTGCTGAACAGAGCTGCCCTGCTTATCGTTACCCAGAGCCTCACGTCCTTCCCTTGCAACGGCTCTGGTGCTTGTTGAGCCCTTCCCTCGGGAAGTTCACAAAAGGGCAGGTTTTTGTCAGGTTAGTGAATTGATAGGGGTGATGAGCACCAGCGCTCGCTCGGGGAATGGGCTTAGGAGCTCCTGGAAGCGGCGACATGCCGTCATTCTCAATGGCGGTGAGCTTCCAGGCCAGCCTGGTTGTGCTCTCGCTCTGCCTCTCCTGCTTTGGAAGGCAGAGGGCTGTGTTCAGTACCCCTTGCAGCCCGAGGGCCCTCCAGCTTGCCAAGAAATAACCTTGCCTTCCTCCCACCAGCTGGTTCCCTAGGTCCCTGCCTACAGGCTTGGCTCTCCCGGGCTCCTTCTGGCCCGTTCAGTCTCTTCTTCCTTCTTGCAGAATGGCACAACTTCAGCAGATCCGGTGCAGCATGCCCGCGCTCAGCTAACGCATCCGCTCACGGGCAGGGGAGGGAAGGGTGCTCGTCCAGGTTTCCCACTTCTTGGGCAGGTTGCTTACCTACGTCCGAGGCACAGATGTTTTAGAAGAGGGAGATGGGACCCGCTCAAATTTAGGATGGGTCAAAGCATCTGCTTTCGAATGCCTCAGGTCCGGACCGTCGCAGACCCTGGCGACACCCTGTTTAGTTCTGTGGGGCGAGTATTCTGCCTCTTCCTTTTGGGGTGACGAAGGCACCTATGTAATGTAGGAACGACAGCCGTCTGCCTGGCCTTCTCTCTGCCAGCGGGCAGGGATGCAGGGTGAATGTTGCTGCGGCAAAGCATCTGTCCTTTGTTTGCCTGGGGCCGTGCACTTTCCCAGGTTGCCCCGGCCTTGCTCCATGGCTCTGGGAACGTTGCTTCTCCGAGACGCTGCCTTTCTCTGTGTGTTAAATGGGATTACGGGGTCCGTCTTCCCTTTTCACTGTTTGAGATCTGTGGAGGAAACCTGTTTAAGAGCTCTGTGAGTTTTGCCTATTAACTGCTGCAGAGTTTGACTCTGCATGTTCTTGCAGTGACTAGTGGGACTGAAAATTCGCTTCTTTACAGGTCAATCGCTTTAACAAGGTGGAGGACAGAGCAATCTTCATTACTGATCGACACCTTTATAAGATGGACCCTATGAAGCAGTACAAAGTGATGAAGACCATCCCCCTCTACAATGTAAGTACAAGGACGGGGGAGTCTCATCTCAGGCTCTCTTGGTCCTGGGCAGTGCATCCACCGTTTAGCTCTATTTTCGTATCCATAAAATGGAAAAAAACCTTGGTTTACAATTTTTAATACATTTAGTATCTTTAAAATGGTTATAGTACAATTATCTACAACACTGATGCATCATGTTAGCTTTTAATTTCAGTGCATAAAATAAAAGCTAAATACCAAGCTGCTTATCACACTTCTGCTCTTTTTTTCTATTTTGTTTTTTATTTGCTGTGCACTGCAAGGTCTTGGCCCCATAAGGGGTTAGCGTGTCACAGCAGCTTATGACACAATTTCTGTGTCTCGGGGCGGGGGGGTGTGTTATGTGATCCTTCATGTCAATTTTTGTTTATATTTGTTCACATTTAATGTAAATGTTATCAAAGCTGAATTTGGAATTACAGTGAGGGGTCTGGCCTTTGGGGTAGCAGAGTTTAGCTGCCGGTGACAAAGCAGCAGATTATCGCTGGTAGGAAGGGGGATAGGGGAAAACCTCACCTTAGTAGCTCTTCAGCATCCTGGAGCGTGGATTCAACTGCTTGTTTGTTTTCCTTAGCCTGACGTAACACTGCTACGGTTATCTTAAGCCTACAGAACCTGGCTGGGTTGCTTGGAAATGTCGTACGCAAATTCATTGGGACATTTGCATTTGGAGAAATAACAAATCTGGCGGCCCCGTGTTGCTAAAAGAGGAGAGATGGGATTTAGGGTAACGATAAAATCTAATCTGCAGATGTGGAGTGAATGATGAGCTCAGACTTCATCCTTAATGGTGGTTTTAGAGCTCCTCTTCTAACCTCCTTGCTGGTCGTCCACCTACGCTGCGCACCACCCACCCACCCACCCACCACAGCGTGTGTGTGGAGCGACGCGCTCGTCTGCCTTGTTTGCTTGCCCTCATAAGAGTATTTGCCGTAGAGCAAAGCAATGTCGCCGTGGCAGTGTCTCTTGTTTTGAAAAGACGTTGCTGCCAGGGAGTCAGCAGCTGCAGGTCATTTTCCTCAGCTGATGTTCTGTTCTCCTGACATTATCTCTTAATTGTGCAAAATGAAATTGTCAGCAGATTGCGCTGCTAAATGGCTGACTCCTGCTTGTGCAAACCAACTTGTTCAAATACACAGGGGCTCTCAGTGGCGTTTTTCCAAGGCGAGTGGTTTTTTGGGAAGTGTCAAGGTGAACTCAGGCGGACAAGGTCCGTCACGAGTTCTCACTGTTCGTTTTCTCCACTCTTACCTTGTCCAAAATGGCTAGGCNCCCACCCACCCACCCACCACAGCGTGTGTGTGGAGCGACGCGCTCGTCTGCCTTGTTTGCTTGCCCTCATAAGAGTATTTGCCGTAGAGCAAAGCAATGTCGCCGTGGCAGTGTCTCTTGTTTTGAAAAGACGTTGCTGCCAGGGAGTCAGCAGCTGCAGGTCATTTTCCTCAGCTGATGTTCTGTTCTCCTGACATTATCTCTTAATTGTGCAAAATGAAATTGTCAGCAGATTGCGCTGCTAAATGGCTGACTCCTGCTTGTGCAAACCAACTTGTTCAAATACACAGGGGCTCTCAGTGGCGTTTTTCCAAGGCGAGTGGTTTTTTGGGAAGTGTCAAGGTGAACTCAGGCGGACAAGGTCCGTCACGAGTTCTCACTGTTCGTTTTCTCCACTCTTACCTTGTCCAAAATGGCTAGGCCACTGCAATTCACTTACTACGTTAGGAGTTACAGGTAAATCTGTATTTATCACAGCTTTAGAAAAACGTCTGCGTTACCTGTGTGTCTGATGGGTTTAAAGGTGGAGCTTGTACGTTTACCTAACCACACAAGAGAGCTCGCTGTGTTGGTAGCCTGAACGTTTTCCTCTGAAATCCTGAATGCCTTAAAAATTAAAGGAGGTGAGCAAGTCGATACAATTTGTAGGTTGCCTATAGAATATCTGTGACTTAGAAATGTTAGCAATTACTGCTTTTTTCACAAAACATGGGTGTCTGAAATAGAGCGTCCATTCACAGAGTGCTGTAGCGCAGGCCGTGTTGGCTGTCTGCTCTGCATTTCCTCTGGCAGCAAAACAGTTAATGGGCTGTGCATCTGGGTCTCTTGCTCTTAGAATGCTTAAATTTCTGTAGATATAAATCAGTTTTATTTGTAGATCTGCAATTACTCCCTTTAGCAACGTACCACAAGGCTTCTTGACCGAACAGTCTCCTTGACCTAAGCAACTGTGAAGGGGTCCTGGAGTACTTTGCACGGGAGGGACGCGTCCAAAAGGCCCTTCCCTGGCTCACACAGGTGTCAGAATCATGTTCCAGAGCGGAAATTTGATGAAAGTTATCTTTGGTACATGCTGTAGTGATAAATTTCTGCTCTGTTGGCCCCAGCCTCTCCTATTACCGGCTTCTCCTGCGCTGTGCTCCTGGGGAAGAGGAGGAAAGCTGCACCTACGCGCCGGGATTGCATCGTGGTGCCAGGGCACGCTCCCTGGTGCTGTTCATTTGCTGCTGACCCCTCTCTGCACCGCAGGGAGAGGGGAGAGGAGGAGAGAGTTTGGAGCTGTACTTGGTTCATAGACAATACACGAAATACAAATATTTCTTTTGCCAGGATTTCTTAAATTGAACTCCAGCAAATGGCTAATGCTGTAATGCCGTTGGTTTTCCCTTTTTGTAGTTAAGTTTAATATATTGTTACTTAATGATTTGAATATGCGTTGTCTTTCACCTCTTGAGCTGCCTTGCATCTCTCTCTCGCTTCTCGCACGCCCGATCCCTTCTTGCGTGGAAATCCTTTTCCGGTGTACAGGGAGGTGGTGTAAGCAGCCAATTAGCGATGTGGATATTCCTTCCCTTTTGAGGAAAGAACAATTTGTTTGAACTGATCGGAAGACTTTGAGAAGCAAATGGATTATAATTACACCAGTCTCGATGTATATCTTGTCCTGCTGGAAGGGTGCGTGTTCGCTGGGGAAGGTGGATGGCCCTTCGATACGTAACGGTGAACCCAGCTGAAATCCGTCTGCCTGCTAGCCGTGCTGCTCGCCATCAGCATTTCGAAGGCAGCCTATCAACACGGCAACATCCTTAGGGATGGTGTTTCCATGGAAATCTCGTTGGAGACAAGTCAGCTGCTGGCTGTTACGACCATAAACTTGTTTTCAGCTGAAGAAATCACACTACAATTCCCCATCCCCTTTAACTATGCTCCCGTGTAAATGGTTTAAGCGTGGCCCGTAATGCGTGCCGGCTCGGGCCCCAGGCTCTGCATTCTGCTGTTTTGTGTCCTGTGTGAGGAATCTGTCATTCTGAGCAAACGATGACAAAGCAGTAACTTGCCTTTCACCCCCGACTGTTCCGCTGGATTCAGTTGCTACTTTGGGGGATTTTCTGCGTGCAGGCGTTCTGGCAGTTGCCTCAGAAATACCAATATACAATTATCTTTTTGTTCTTACCTGGAGAGAAAATAAACAGATAATGGCAGAGAGGAATGAAAAGGCGACTGAGCAGCAGAAAGGATCTTGCATCTGCCTTTCCCAGAACAGAGGTGAATACAACGAAGGGTGTTCTGTGGATGCTGAGAATTCTTTCCCGATCTTCGAGCGGAGCTAATATTAGTGCTTGTAAATACTGACATAAGCACCTTCTCTGAAATGATTTTTTTTTGTATTGTATTGATTTGTTCAGATAGTCTTAGGGGGAGGAGTGGAATAGGAAAATTTTGAAGGGCTCTTGGAGTTCTAACGTGGTTCTGTTGAATAATGAATATTTAAATAGGCTCTTCAAATACAGAGATTTCAACTTGTTCGTCTGCCACACTTGGTGCACATTTAAAACCTTGGCGGCGGCAGTCCCTGTGGTCCTGTTGTGCTCACAGGGTGTTATTTAAGCGTGCAAATTAATTTTAAGGGACACTGCAAACCCAGGCAGCTGTTAATGGCTGTGCATGAAATGTAACTTGTTTTTAACGTATTTCATGACCTCAAAATCGTGTGAATGGCAGAGAAGAATCTCCACCTGCGTTGGGTGTATGCAGCTGGTAGCAGGAGATCTGCCCTGTGTTTAAGATAGCGACAGTTGCAGTAGCGCAGACTGTTGTGCTGCGATAAAAAGCCAGCAAAATGTGATTCTGAACTTGTGTAGTGTTTTATCCAGACAACAGGGCACACAGCGCGCTGCTCTGTGTTGGCTGTGGTGTGTTTTCTGGGACGCTGCTGCTGTCTGGTGTGTGTTAGACAGCCAGAGCCGGAGCAGGTTTCTTGGAAGTAATACGTTGTGGCTGCTAAACCAAACATACGGATCCAGGCTGTTCCTGCACCAGTCATGCTTCGGAAAGGAGGGGGTAGTCTCCAGCTCCATTTGTGCTAATAGCCTTTCGAACGCGGGCGGTGGGGTTACCCAGGCGGCTTTTTTCTTTCGAAAGGGAATAACAAGACTTTCATTTCACAAAGTGACATATCGGTGCCTCGCGCTTTTCGGAGAACGTGGCTTCTCTCTGCAAATCTCAAAGGAGTTGTGCAGTCCTTTGGTGGACGGGGAAGGTCTGCTCTGTACTCATCTGTGTGCTCATCTTTTTTTGGCCTCTCTCTTTTTTTTTTACTTTTTTTTAGGACCAGTTTGTTATATGTACTTGCCTCTTGATATTTCTTTTGCCATTCTTTTGTTTCCCCAGCACAGATGCGTTTTTTGCTTTTTCTAGTATTCATCTGAATAGCCTGCGTACCCAGATTGCCACTGCTAAAAATTTCCTGCTTTTGCTTTGTGAGGTGGGGAGGACAAAGCTTTTAATGTGCCAAGCAGCAGTTACTTCACAGACCAAAAAAAAAAAAAATCGAACCAACCAAAATCCCACACCTTTTTATTCTGTCAAGACCTTAATCCCTGCCTAAATACTGGAATCATCACAGATTTGCGGGATTTCGACTTAAATTATTCATCAAGATGTTGAGGCTTTCGGTAAACAACTTCATTGCTATGTTATCTGCGCACCGCTGAGTTCCAGCACTGCGTGTGTGAATTTGAAGATGGCCGTTGGCCGGACTCATGACTACTGTTGGTGCCTTTTGAAAATTTAAAAAAGAAAAAATGCAGGCTTGTGGCTCTGTCGCTGAACGATGCGGTGTCATCCAGCGTGAGATTCTGGGGAAAGCAAGCTGCGGCTCTGAGAAATCCACCCGGAGCGCTCTTTGGTGGGTGGCCCGTGGTGCTGGGTAGGCAGAAGGGCTCTGCAGTAACACGGGAGAGCGCTGCTGCCAGCAAGAGCTGCCCAGAGTGAGCCGAGTCCAGGCGGTAAAATTTCCTTGCACCTTTGAGACTGTTCACTTCCAAAACAACCCCATGGTTTCACCTCGACTTTCTCGGCAGGCGTGAGGACCTGCACGCTGCCACAGCCCTGAGCTCTCTGGTAGAGGTCGATGTTGAGAGCGAACGTGGCATCCTGGAGAGGAAAGAACTAGCCTGGTGAGTAGCAAAGATATTTCAACGCGTATAACATTGTTCTTGCTTTCTTTTCACAGTTGATAGGATTGAGTGTCTCCAATGGAAAGGACCAGCTCGTGGTCTTCCACACGAAGGACAACAAGGATCTCATTGTCTGTCTCTTCAGCAAAGAGCCCTCCAACGACAGCAGGATTGGCGAGCTGGTGGGAGTCCTGGCAAGCCACTTCAAGAGGTCAGTGCTGGGGTTGGATGTTGTTGAAAACTCAGTCTAGCGTGCCAAATCAGAAACTTCCCCTGAAGTCATTTTAATGCCAGTCTTGAGCTTTATCTGTGTTACTTCACTGTATTACTGGGATATCAGGGCAACACTTTTTTCCTTGCATTTTTGAGACATGCTTTTTGGCTACAACGCTTGGCTTGCCCCTTCTACCTTCGCTGTGTGTGTTTGTTAGAGCATGGGTCTTTGGGGACAAATATCACTGAAGATGCATTTTGAGTGTGTCACAGTGTCTCCTAAATGCTTCTTATGGCCAAACTCTTAACGTGTAAAATCAAGATACAGCTATTTCTTTCTGAAATTGCTCCTTCTGCCCCCAGTATCAGTAGATGATTTATTGCTTGAGCTGTAAAATGTCATCTCTGTTTCCTGAAAATGGTGTCTCCTGTAAATCAATGTGCAAAAACTGTTTTATTGGTGGAGTGAACACTTAAGTGGTCATCTAGCATTGAGCTTCTTGTAGCTACGGCAGAACTAACAATAATCACCTTTATACCATCAAGCAAGTTCAGGACTGTCCAGGCAAGCGTCGCAGCAGTGACTGCGTTGCAGGCAGTCACATAAAAATAACTCTGTAGAGAGATGGTGTGTGGAGTGAACAGACCTTCAGAGTTGTTCCCTTACTCCTCCAGAACAGATTCTCATGAGGACTGGTGCTGATCAGCGTCACATGCAGCGTTTTGCTGTGCACAATATCGTGATCCATTTATGACCAATAAAGAGGAGTCTTTATAGGTAAATATGCATACACAGCTACAAGTGGCAGGACAATGAGAGTGAATTTAGGTTACATTAGGTCCCTGGGTAATTTTTTTTTTCGCAAACTCAAGAAGAGCGTGCCGGTTTAGCCACTTCTCACCGCTACCATGTAAAGTTCACTGCTGCCCGTACAGCTGGAGGTAGGTGCTAAGTTCATTTGAAGTGAATCCTTGGCATTGGCGTAACTTGTTTTGAGAAATTCAGTGCTGAAAAGCAAGAGAAAACAATCTCTGGTTTTGCTTTCACCTAAATACAGTTTCATTTCGAAGGTAGCTACTCTTGAAGGCTCAGGAGATTATGGGTATTGTAAACAGGCACACTTCGTTTCGGGAATCCTGGGAAGTCGCTGGAGTTCTTTCACGTCTGGTGTGTTTTGAACACAAATGACGTCTTCTTCAGATAGCTGGTGCTTCTCAGTGCCTTGACAAGTCTCTGATGTTGGGAAGAGCTGTGAAACCGTTGGTTGCACTCCGGATCCTCTGCGTCCCGTGTTCAGACTGCCCTGGTTTGCTGTTCTTTTGCTCGGACATTACTACAAAGTACCCAGCCTTTCCGTCACGTAGCCAGTACAGCTCAGCATGAGGCACACTTTCTTCATTTTAAGAAAGTATGTTCTGTGGGCTTCAGTCTGAAGTATTCCACCTTTCAGAGAAGGGTATAAACTATTGATTTTCTATTTCTTATACTGATTTTAACAATGATGTTTTTGTCTGTAAAAAGAAAAAAAAGTTTTTATCTAATCACTGTCTGTAGAAGAATGGCAGTTAAATACACTTATGTGCTGTTTAATCTTCACTTAAAACAATATTAGCATTTTTTTACTGCTTCAAATGTCAAATCTCAGCACAGCTAGTTAAGTGGGAGAGCTGGTCTAAAAGCTCCTGTTTCTCCAACATCTAATAAAACTGGTTACTGGTTTAACCGTGGTGTACAGGAACAGCTCTTGTTTGATTTTCCAAATATCTGAATGCCATGGTTTTCCTCTTCAAAGCAATATCTGTAAATCAAAATAAAAGGAAATATTTTCAGCCACTTTCAATTTCCTAAGTGTAAAAAAATCCTGTCAGGGAATGGGATTAGCTGACCCCTTGCTCGAGAGGCACTTTGGGAATTCCTCATTAAGCAGGATTAGCCAAAAGTCGCCGTATGCCTGATGGCAAGTGTCAGGTTTCTCTGTCCTGCCTGCCAGAAGGTGGTTGCCGTGAAAAGAAAGTGGATCCAGCCATAAAATCTTGAGCCTGAAAGTTCAGTCGTGGAGTGACCCCATAATGGGGCTTCAGGGCTGTGCTCCACCTGGGACCTGGGGAGCAGCTTCCTTGGGTCACGGGGGGGTCTCACTTAGGGTCCTCTCTGAACGTACAAAGGAATTTCCAGCCACCTCGATACCAGCCCTAAACCCCCTGATATGAGGTTTTAGCAAGGGTAAGGTTGCGCAGCTGCCCTTGGTTGTGTGTAGTGTAGTAGGCAATGATACTACATACTTGTGTAGTACAGCAATGTAAAATTCGAAGCCGTTCTGTGTTAGCGTCCAGGAAGGATGAAGAGGAGACTGGTGGTGACATCTATGCTGGGGGTGCCTAAACCTTCTAATTCAGATGCTTTGTTTCAGTTTTTACTATTTTTCCAAACTCTGAATTGGGAACTTCAATGCTGACGCATCTGTGTTGGGAATTTTTGGAAATTTTCGGCAAGAACTAGTTGAGGCGTGAAGTTCAGAGGTAATGTCTTCAGATGCTGTGTTCTGGCAGCTGCTTTTGGAGAAGTTACACTGTCCCTGTTCTTAGGCCTGAAATTTTCAAATTTGGGAACGTGTTGCCTGAGTTCACATCTTTTCCCTTTGCCCATGAAAATCGACCTGAAGCTGCATCTTGTAGGACTTTTCTTACATTCAAGTTGTGGTCCCAAATTAGCATTTATGTAGCATAAAACTAACATGGTGCTTCTATGAGCTATAAAATTTTGGAGTAGCAACTCTACTGGTTAAGACAGTGACTTGAGTGTCGGGTGTTTGAGTTGTACTTTTAATATATCAGCTTGATTATACATTTTTTTTAACAACAGAATCATTTAGGTAACTGAATTCCCAACAGAGATGACGGGAAAGCCAGCTGAGATGCTAATGGAATGGCCACAGTAAGCTCACGCCCACGTGCAGAACAGTAGATGTGTCCCTGCACTTTGCCTGGGTGTTTTCCTTGCGCTTCTCTGGCTGTGGCTGTCTCGGAGCCCTTGCGCGTGTCAGGTGAGAAGAGCTGTGATTAAGCAGAGTGCATGAAATACCTGGAAAAATCCTTCAGCAGCCCAGGGTGTTGGGTAGTCCCTTGTAGGAGCGAGCTGTGTGAAATCCGAATCACGGGACTCTTCTTACGCTGCTTGGCAGGAAGAAAAGATGCTCTGAAGTGACGAGGTAGCACGTTGCTCTCGTCATCGTTTCGCCAAAGCTCTTGCTTACAGTGCAGGGGAAGCAGCTCTCAGAAGCTGTGGATGTGGCCACAGCGTCCCTTCAAGTGTTGGAGCCCATGCTCAGCAGAAGGGGACCTGAGGAGCTCTTGGAAGAGTAAGGGTGGACGTAGAAGGGGAGGGTTATCAGCCAGGAAAGACTTATCCTTTCTGTCTTTTACACCCACATTGCTTCATGGTCCTTAAGCCTCTAGAAGGTACCTCAACTGATCGGTTGACCGCAAACCAGGACACCAACGTACTGAGGACTCTTTCTGGAGGCACTGCAGAGCTGTACTTCCCCTGATCGTAGCCGGTTTCCAAAGCACTGACTGCTTTTACTCTCATGCTCTTGTGCCTCTCGCACTGTGTGTCACCTCCTGTGTCCGCTCCCCCTGGCAGCGTGCAAGTGTCGTCATCTAAACACCATGGATCATAAAGGCAGCTCAGAGGTCACCACTGGAGGTGACCGAGACCCATCCTTTGCTCCCAAGCACTGTGCTCTGTTCTGCAGCACACCCTAACTTAGAGAATTTATTTTTATTGTCTGCGTTAAAACACACACGGTATTTTCTGTCTGACTTGCCCACACAGTTCAGATCAATGTGTATCAGGAGCTTGCTCTCTTCGATGCTTTCTGTTGCCGTAATCCCCGTATTGTCTGCAACCGCAGTCGCTGGTTTTCTTCCAGGATTGCTGAAGGGAAGGGGGAGTTAAAAGAACAGTAAAAAGCAATCCCTGCAGAACTCCAGCAGAAAATCACTTGCCTGAGGATAGTTTTGTATTTTCCGTTGCGCTTTGAGACCCGTCAGCCAATTTTAATCATTCGTGTGCACTGGATTAATTTTCTTTAGTTCTGGGTTCTTAAACTGGCGTGCCTTTGAGCCAGTTGCATTGGCACTGCTGCACTAGTGGCCAAGCAGTGATTCATAAAAATGGAGCTCAAACAGCCCGATGGGCCGTAGGCTCCGGGAACGCCCGTTACCCCGTCCTTGTTCCACGCCAGGCTCGCTTTGGCTTGGCACGAAGGTGTCTTCAGGGAGGTTGCGTTCCTCGGCTTTCCCCTTTACATGCCTTGAGTATTGTAATTTTGCCCCATCTGTGCATTTCGTTACGTTAGCCGAGATGGTCTCCATTTATTGGATTGTGGAAGCGGGGAGGTTTGGTTATTGGACTTCGTGCCATGTGCAGGTGTATCGTGTGTGTGCGATACAGGGGTGTGAGCACGTGTGTGTCGTTTGCACACGCATAGGTAAAAAATTGGGGAAAAGATGTCTATACCTGTATTTATATATGCCTATAAGTAAAAATTGGAGAAAATATATGTATATATTTACATATGCGTGCACGTAAAATGTGGGAAGTGTATGTATATACATAGACGTTAAAAAATTGGGGGGAAAATCTGTGCCACTGGCCTTTCAAAACAAACTGAAACAGGAACGCGTTTGGCGTCAGGTGCGCGGTTTGCCCAGGCTCCCGCGTTAAGGAGGATTGCCGTGGGCAAGGGCGTCCTTGCACAACGCGCCTTTGTTCGCCTCCGTCGGCAGCGCGGGGGCACGCAGACTGCTCACCCCTTGGCACGGACCCGGGGGACACCACTTACCTCGGCCCTGCTTTAGGGCGTTCAGAAAAGCCTTTCTTTGGGAAACAAAGTGCACTTCTGACTGCGTTCCTGGTATTCAAAGCTTTAGCTATAAATACTGGTTTCGCTGGAATTGCTTAAAACTCTTGAGGGTGTGCAGAACGCCCCTAATCCCCCGAGCGACGTAAGCGGGGTGTCAGAATAAAACCAACCAGAACTGCAGGCAATTTGGGGAGATTAGATATGTTTGGTACAAATAGAGCTCCTCACAAATGTTTTTTCTGTTTTTTTGCTCTTTGCAACAGTTCGTGTTGTGGCAAACAAAGCTTCCTGCAAACACGTTTAAGTGAAGGATTTTGAAATTTGCCATTATCTAAATAGTGGTGTTTAAGGTTAAGCTCCGAGAGTGCTGCCCGCTGGGTGATTTCTGTTAATAGCGTGAATGCCGAGACTTTTGTCGGATAGATGGAAAGAAACCCTCTGTAAATACACATTTTCAATCCATCGTGCAAGGGTGAGGACAAGCATTTGACACGTTTTTGATGCTCTCCATGAAAAAGGAGGAGACTCAACGTGATTTTATTTTTCCTGTTTAGGAGAAAATCCTCAGCTCAATTATGAGCATGGTCTGGAACACGAATCGTTAAGTGGGGGAGCCCAGTTTGACTAAAATCAGTTCAGTGTTTTTAATTTGCATCTTTTTCCATGGATACAACGAAACAGCCCTTCCAGCTCAGGCCCAGGTACAGTGCAAGAGGTTAAAACCACTTCAGTTCCTCATAAAGATGCTCTTTCATAACAAAACTGCGCTGATTTTAATCAGTTTAAAATTGTTCCTTTCTTTTAAAGCTGTTTGCCTTTCGCTTGTAGAAACCGTGGTTAGCTCCCGAGACTAATAGATTTACACGCGAGTTAAACCAGAAGCATCTTCTGTGTAGTCAGCGACAGCCTGGAGGAGCCGGTGGGGGTTCGTACTTTTGGGTTTGGGGGACAGAGAAAGCGGAGCCCAGACCGGTCTTTGCAAACGCAAGCGCGGTGCTGTGCCGCTCACACACCGACCTCCCTCCGAGGAAATAACCGTTTCATAAGGCAGAAAGCCTGCACACAAAGGCAGGGTGTTACAACCGCCGGTATGAAATTAATCTGTCACTTCAGCTTTGTGAACGCTATGAAAATTATCCATTAACTGACAACGGGTGTCAGCAGCCCCGGCAGCCGGGCCGGTGATGAGTACTCTTTAACTGGAAGTTTCCATCGACGCTGGTGATTTCTTGTAGGCTAGACGAGATCAAAAGGAGTTGAGGGCTGCTTCAGAAAACCGGGCTGGAAACAAACTGCTTCTAAACTGCCATTTAATACGCCGTGTCCTTTGTCACCCCTGCCAGCTAACCCGTGGTTAGTTCTGATTTAGCCGTGCCAGTGGCTGACACCATTGTTAGCGGCGGCTGGAGCCTGACAAAGGACCAGACTTTATTCATATCAGACTCTTCCCTAACATTTCTTCCAGTGCGTGAGCTTTGTTTTTATGCAGGGTTTTCTGTTCATGATAAATTTTTAGCAAAATTCAGCTGTGTTTTGGGGGGAGCCCTAACCCACAGCTGGCTGTGGGCTTTTAAGCACCAGATGCTCGACCTTGTGGAGGGGTAGGGGCAAGAAGGAAAACAGTTTCCTTATACAAAATGAATTTTAAAAAATACATAAAAACTGGAAAAATTGGCTTAATTCTCTTAGCTTGTCTTAGTGACTTAAAATTTTCTAGGATTTAGCTAAGGTTTACCTTTGGCTACTTTATGATCTTTATAATCGCCTCTGGTAATTCCTGAGTAGGTTTGTTGACCTCGCAGTTGTAGCTTGGATTAAGAAACGACAGTGTTCTTTTGGAAAATGCGTTGCATAGATAAAGATTTGTTGCTTTTGGTGACTCCAGGCCATGAACAGGAGGGGCTGTAGCACCCCAGTGAAGCGCGCTCTCTTAATTCTATGTTTTGGGAAACGTTTCTTCAGCTGTTGATGCTACGGAGTTTGTCCAAACACTTGTCCTGCTAGAAGGGAGCTCATTAAGGAACTCAGAAGAGGATCATTGCCTTCTTAAAACCCATCTTGCCGATGCTGCCGCTGCGGCAGGGTTTGTTCCCTGTCTCTGAGATGGCTCCTGAGCTCCCTGACCAGGCAAGCCTTCCCCCATCTCACATGCCAGTGGAACAGTAGATTTCAGTTGTACGTGTCAGCATGTTCCTGAAATGGCACAAATAACTTTGTCTCCTGCAGCCCTGGATTTGTTATATTGGGAATAAATTGAGCTCTAGAGAGTGGCTCAGGCTTTCAAGAGGCCGAGTTTAATTTTTGCAGCAAAATTGTGAATTCTTTATATGAGTACTTGCACTCTACATCTAAAAGTCAATTCTTTTGCCGATAACATGAATAGTAGCAATTTTTTATATTTTGTGACCTTCCTTTGAGTACAAAGAGGTTTATTGCTCAGTTTTTCTTTCCCTAGCCTGCCCGTGTCCTGCTCCCATTGTCAGCGCAAATTCTGTCTAAAACCCGCTGGGAAGTGGACTCTGCTGTGGCTGAGGCACGTTCGAGTTTCTTTATGCCAGCATCTCTGTGTAACTGATGCTTTCCATTCCGTAAGCAGCACCTGGATGCTAAAGCTTCATGCAAGTGTTTGGGGTCCTCCTGGGATGGAGATCGTGGTAGAAAGGAGAAGCTACTGGAGCGTGACGCGCTTTGAAGGAGATTGACTTTTCCGATGGTTTCGTTGCTCGGCATTTTCTGAAATTGTTTTGTTTTCGGGAAGCCTTACTCAGGGCACTTAAATCATTGATTACTTTGAAAATTTAGAACCAGGTTTCCGCAGTAACTAGAATTCCTATGAAAATAGCTCTCCAGTGCCCCGAAGGCCCTCTCCAGCCCACCACAGCAGTGTGCTGTATCGCTAGCAAACGGTGCTTCGTCTTACCAGCCTTTTGCAGAGCGTTCTTTGAGTTGCCCAGTTCGTTCCCTGTCTCCAGCTGGTGGATCTTCTGGGCTAAAAAAGGTGAATGCTTTCTGTTCTTTGACAGCCTACAGCAGCAGTGTGAAACTGGAAGGATTATTTGTGGTCTGGGGGAAAAAATAGCATTTAGACTGTCAGCAGCTGTGAAACGTGTTTTGCGGTGTCCTAGAATAGAAAATTCAAACCCGTCCTCCTCCTCTTCCTCTCTAGGTGTTACAGAAGCCATTATAATATGAACGTTTTAATGTCTTAGAGCACTTAACATTTTCAGTGCCCTTTGATGAGGCTCTGTCCGGCTCCCTTGTGTCCTTGAGGAATTTATGATCAGAATACAAAAGCAATTCGAGAAAACACACCTGAGTGGCCGTTGTGGTGCAGTGATACAGGGTTTCTGCATTCCCCAGCTACCGTGCCAGCCTCCCCAGTCAAGCTTCCCTTTTGATGCTGCGTACTGAGGACTTTCCCCAGAGAAGGTGTTATTGTGGGAATAGATGAATGGAAGCGTTTCATCTTACAAGAATGTTTCCTATGGGCTCTGTGCTGTATTCAGTGTATTCATTACCACACCTTTCTGACCGTAGCATTATTATTTTCAGTCTTGAACGACAGCCCTTGGCATTCATTCAAGGCTGTGAAAGTTTGACACAAACCATCACCTTGCCCGCCGTTAACAAACTGACGTAAGCAGAAAGCGTCTTGTGAAGAGCCTTCGGTGGTGCAAACCGTAGTACCAAAATCCCGAGCCGCGTCTTGAAACCAAGCTCGGCACTGCTGGAGCAGGCTGACGCGGCAGAGCTACGCTGCCAGCCGTGCGTATGTGGTTGCACAAGGAAGGGTTGTAAATACTGATGATCTTGCTGTTGGTTTAATTCTCAACCAAAGCATTGGCTACCTGCTGTTCCAAGAGCCTTTCCTCTCCAGTAAGCAGATGGCCCCACACTGGCTGGCCTTACCAGAGCTTAGTTTCACCAGCAAGTCAGTATTATCAAGCTGTCAAAGGACCCATCTGCCCCGAGCAGCTGTCCTGGCATCCGCCAGCCTGTGTGCTGGGAACCTCCCTGCTTCGCAAATCTCAAGCATATAAAACTTTTATATTTTTGTTTTATTTGGGGAGGGGGTTGTAATTCATGCCATCTGCCTCGTGTGCTTAAGCGAAGGGAGGTTACGTCGGAAAACAAGCTGCTGCAGAGAAGTAATCTTTTCCACTCCCCTCGTAGGCTGTGGTCTGCCATAACTATACCAGCGTGTTTTACGTAACTTTTGTTTATAAAATGCAGGTTCGGACTCAAAATGGATGCAGACATATTTTTGGTGTCAACGCACAACTTCAAGCTTGTGCACATTCTGGTGTGCTCGGTGCCTGCTCTTCCACTGGCGTCAGATCTGGGCCNCCCACATTGGCTGGCCTTACCAGAGCTTAGTTTCACCAGCAAGTCAGTATTATCAAGCTGTCAAAGGACCCATCTGCCCCGAGCAGCTGTCCTGGCATCCGCCAGCCTGTGTGCTGGGAACCTCCCTGCTTCGCAAATCTCAGGCATATAAAACTTTTATATTTTTGTTTTATTTGGGGAGGGGGTTGTAATTCATGCCATCTGCCTCGTGTGCTTAAGCGAAGGGAGGTTACGTCGGAAAACAAGCTGCTGCAGAGAAGTAATCTTTTCCACTCCCCTCGTAGGCTGTGGTCTGCCATAACTATACCAGCGTGTTTTACGTAACTTTTGTTTATAAAATGCAGGTTCGGACTCAAAATGGATGCAGACATATTTTTGGTGTCAACGCACAACTTCAAGCTTGTGCACATTCTGGTGTGCTCGGTGCCTGCTCTTCCACTGGCGTCAGATCTGGGCCAAAATGCGTAACCTCTTCCCTTGCGTGTAACGCGGGATGCTGCTGCCGACGGCGCTGGGTGGGGTTCTCAGCACCCAGGAGCTACTGCTTACCAGCCTTCGGAGACTCGAAATGTCTCATCGGTGATGCNTTTTGGTGTCAACGCACAACTTCAAGCTTGTGCACATTCTGGTGTGCTCGGTGCCTGCTCTTCCACTGGCGTCAGATCTGGGCCAAAATGCGTAACCTCTTCCCTTGCGTGTAACGCGGGATGCTGCTGC
>VZSC01007537.1:5896-18190 GCA_013398225.1 Steatornis caripensis
GAGGTTGTGGAGTCTCCTTCTCTGGAGATATTCAAAACCCGCCTGGAGGCATTCCTGTGCAACCTACTCTAGGCTAACCTGCTCTAGCAGGGGGGTTGGACTAGATGATCTCTAGAGGTCCCTTCCAACCCCTACCATTCTATGATTCTATGATTCTATGATCCCTCTGAGGGTAGGTTTTGTGTCGATTTTTCAAAGAGTAGGTTTCACGCAGTTTTGGAAGATCGTCTGCTGATAGATGCCGATGGAGAAAAGGGTTAAAGATCATCGGCTGACAAATGTTGATGGAGGAGAATAGTGAGTAACTCACTACAATTGGAGTTTGTGAGGTTTCAAAGATCATTTGGTACCATTTACTATAAACTGCAGAGAAAGACATATCTTAATCATAGGTTAACCTCTATATCTCTGCGTGCGTATGCGTGTGTGTATGCTATTTGATTTAGGAAACTTTAACCAAGTCGCTGTGTTGGTTATAACAAATCTAATTAAATCACTCTGATTATTGACTGATTAAGTACTGCTAGACAATCATATAATCTAATGTTGTGATTTATCATAACAATGTTAATAAATCTTACATTGCTGTTACCTCAGAGTTGTGTAGGAGCCATAATAGCATGCTGAATGAACACCACTGAAACCCCTGTATCTGATTCCCTTAGAGATAAACTGTTGAGCAAGTCTGGGACTAAGTCTGGATCTAGCTGCACCTAGATGCCTCTCTGAGATGGGGTTTAGAAAGCAAGGGGGTCCATTCTGAAGCTCGTTGCTCAATGGGAGGGCCTCCTTTACCCTTTTCATCTTCCATCTCTGTGTAAATAATTTTAAAATCAATTCTGATTCAGTTGTCCTTTGTATGTTTCTTCCATGTAGTAAGAAGGGTGAATGTCGCCATCGAACTTTAAGCCGCGTTTTTTACAAATTCACATTAATCACTTCTTTAAGTGATCTAAAACACTTCTCCTCAAAGTGTAGTCTCCATCTACAAAGAGTTGTGACAAATAGCAAAGTAGTATCATTCATGCTGCACTTTATCTGTAAGAAACTGCCATGTGTGTGTATATATATATATATATATCCTAGTATATACACCTTGGAAATGGTTGCATAGCACCAGATCTTTTTTTCATCTGAAGTACAGAAAAAGGGATTACTTGACAGCTCTGGAGTCTCTGAGTAAAATTAAGTATTGCAACAGTCTGCTCATTCTGTCTCATGTGAAAGGCTGAAGTGTATTCTGCTTAAGATGAATATTTACAGAGATACATATAGAACATTAGCATCTGATCATAACTAAGACATTTGTTGTTTTAAAGAGCATTAACCAACTAATTCCTATTAAACTCCTTTTATACATTTAAAATCAGAGACGTTATTTGGAGAAAAAACATTAATGTAATGGTCTTACAATTTTAACATAGTTATGTAAAACATTTTAAAATAGCAGGAAATGCAAGATGTGTTAGTAATTTAAAATAGCACTAGTCTGAATTCAGCTGCTGAGGTCCTAGAATGTGCAGGAGACTACTGTACCTTTCATGCCCAGCACACTGCCCCTCTGACCAGAGTTGCTGTGTGATCACTTCCTACCGTATTTTCATCAAAAAATGAGCCAAGTTAAGGTAGGTTTCTGCTAAATGGGCTTGTTTTGATCACTCATGGAGCGATCAAATGAGAAGTTAGGTGGCAGAGTGTGGCAACCTTCAGCAGAGGAGACAGTGACACTCAATTTGAGGTAGGAAATTAGCCAGCTCACACAGAGCCTGAGTATTTTGTAAGGAGTCAGAGCAGGTTTTTGCAAGTGAAAAGCAAAATTCATATTAAAAGGCTCCTTAATGCAGAGAAATACACTCAGAAAAACACAGCACTCGGTTCCCATCACCAAATTCTCAGCAGGAATCTTAGAATCATAGAATATCTCCAGTTGGAAAGGACATACACGGATCATTAAGCCCAACTCCCTGCTCCTCACAGGACTACCTAAAGCTAAACCATATGACTAACAGCATTGTCCAGATTCTCCTTGAACTCTGACAAGCTTGGTGCTGTGACCACTTTGCTGGGCAGCCTGTTCCAGTGACCAACCACCCTCTCCATGAAGAACCTTTCCCTAATGTCCCATCTGAACTTCCCTGATGCAACATCATTCTATTTCCTGGTGTCCTATCGCTGGTCATCAGAGAGAGGAGATCAGCAACTCACCCTCCACCATCCGACTTGAGGAAGTTGTAGGCTGCGATGAGGTAAATTTTTTTAAAAGTGAACCACACTCCAGTTCACAAAATGACAGGTTCAGCCATTTACCTCGTTTTATCCTTCATGCCTTTGACAAAACATTCCTCTGGCTACTCTCAGAGGAAAAGCACACAAATGATCTTCCTGATGCAGTCTTTTCAGTCAGGTATTTACGACCAGAAATAGGACTTGGTGGTGCTTTTTGTTCTTTAGATGACCCAGAAGAAAATGATCTGCTGTTTCAGATATGAAATTCCAAAAACTAGGGCAGATGATAGATATGCATAAATTCTTAAAAGTATTCGCATTTTTTTTTTTCAAAGGGACATATCATGTTGCCTTGTTGGGCTAGACTTCTCAAAGTCTGGTTCTTCTCAGATTACTTTTAAGTGTGTTGATTTTTTTTCCAAAACAATATATGTCACTAAAATCTAAAGGGAAGGAAAAGGTGTGGGAACTGTGGGAAGTCAATTGTTCTTCCCCGAATCCACCCTCAAAAAGTCTTTGTTTACTTGTTCCCCAACCTCTTGAAATAAAAGAGTGGGTATTGGTATCTACTCCAAACATAATAGACGATTGTATCAATAAATGCAGTAAACAGAAAGAAACGGTTTTGCAACACAACATAGTAAGCATATCAATCACTAACAGGCACCCAAATGCATTCTTCAAACCCCCCGTGTTTGTTTGCTTTACTAGCCATCCAGCTCTTTTTTTCTTTTTTTTTCCCAATGGCTACAGTTACAAATTTTCTCAAGAATTCAAATGATTTGCGGATCACAATTACACAAGACTAACACTGATGGGTGACTTGATTTTATATTTTTAAACATAAAAATATATTTGATAATTTGTATTGACTTCTCAAGCAAGGAGAGAGTTTGACGTACTTTAAATGAAAAAAAAATGAACTTATTGATAAGATTATCTTTCTACAACTCACTGATTTGCTGTACACCTCTGTACTCCCTGGATGATTCATTTATATGCCACAAATCCAAATGAAGCATGAGTAGATGACTGCTGTGAATACGCCATGAGTATGAATGATCCACGTTGATTCAGAACCACAACAACCCTTCCCATGAAAACTTTCTGTAATGATGAAGTATTCTCTCCTGTCAGTACACATTGTCATTAAAAACATGGAAGAAAAGATTCAGAATGGTGGGATGCTGGTGCAATAATCAAGAATAAATGTGAGTTTGCAAAGAATGATCTTTGTGGTTTCAGCAGAGAACGATAAAAAGCTTTCAAAACTAGCTAAAATAATATATAATACGAGTTGTTCTTCAGAAACAGCTTCTTGTACTGTCACACTTCCTGAGATCTTCTGGATATCAGTTTTGTGTTCTTTATGAGTAAGAACCTGTCTGAGATTGACTGTGCTTTATGTTGTTTTTACTGTAACACCAACATACTGTTCCAGCAAGAACATAGGATGCTGAAAGACAGGATTACTCCAGTTACATATTAGGGAAAGAATAGACAAGCACAGAAAATGCTGTTACAGCAGCTATTGAGGTGATTTTACATCACGCTCAGACATTAAACAAATAGTTACAACACTGGCATGTTAATGGAAAATTGTTTAACTTAATAAAAAGAAAAGCTATTAAAAACCTCATAATGTCAAGAAATTCTTTAAGTTCTTTGTGATGGGAAGCAGAATCATCTGGTGGAATGCAAACAAATGTTTCTGACAGCTATAAAGAGATCTGGTCTCCATTACCAAGGCTATCACGGCATCTTGTATTTGTGAGGTGGACTTTCGAAGAAGTCAGGTGTCTTTGTCAACAACACGTGCCTGTCTGAACTGCAGGTACCACCTGGATCAGCTCTATCCCTCTGCAGTGTCCATGCTGCTTTTGACAGAAATGAGTCTTGCCTTTTTAATCACATTGCCTATATTACAGAAACTTCTGCCTCTTACCCACAAACACAGTAACACAGAGCCCTTGCACCCAGAGATGAGTCAGATCAATCACGGCCACCCTTCTCTTTTTCTAAACTCCAAGTCTGCCCAAACTCGTTGCAACACCAAGGATCCAAAAAGCAAAGGAAAGCAGTGAAGAGTGCAGATTTCTGAAGTGTACTAAAAGCAATGACAGTTCTCAATTCTTTTAATGAGACATGTATTTCATCACAGTCTTTGAAAAGTTCTGTCATTTATTTTCTTGAGGCTTAAACTTCAAAAAGTTACAGAGGAGACAAGAGTGGTGACAGCAACACGGACAGCATCTTCCTCAAGGTTTTAATATGCATCATGCTCCTCCCTACTTGCTTAATTTTGAGAAATGCCTCAACAGAACAGATGCCATTTGTGATTTATATTAACATAAGAATGCGCCTGGAAATGGGTACCTGCACACATACAGAATGGGAAAAAATGAAGGTTCTGCCACCTCACCAATTCAACTTTACAATTGTATTTAAAAAAGAAAGAAACACCACCAACAACAGAACACTCAACCCGACCTTACTCTGTGTTAGATCTAGCGAACCTGCACCCATGGATGAACTGGCCCAAAAAGAAACCCTTACTTGGGAGAGAAGAAACAGAATTAGTTTCCTGTGTCATGGACCACATAAACAGACTAATCCTGAAACCACATGATCTCTAGACTGTATGGAAATGAAACAGGGGGAACTGGCTGCTGTGGTCAGAGTGGGAATCTGCAGATGGAGGGCAAAGAGCAGGCCTGCTCCTTTTGGGAACAGCTCACTGTCACATTGTTTTGCTGTAACATGAAACCACAACCTCAGCCTGAAGGACATAGTGCAAAAAATTATAATAGTGCAATAAAAGCCTCTTTAAGTCTCTGGAATTATATCACCGCTTTTTTGAAAAGGAGATCGCAGGAAGAAAAGACAACCTGGGAAGAGCAAGAAACAAATAATCCACTCATGCATTCCCCTGAGCTGGAGACCACAGGCAGCATGAGACCTCAATGATCCTCCTGTCCACAGATTAAGGTGGGACACTGTAATAAAGCTAAATCACAAAATAAAACAATAATAACACTAATCCATTCTTCCCTTGATTTTCAACACAAAGCTGCCTCTCTCACTGCAGCGGTGTGTAGCAGGGCAAGTAGCCTAAGAAACTCAGAAAACTCTGGTATCTGGATGTAGCGCACCAGAGCCTTCATNGGACATAGTACAAAAAATTATAATAGTGCAATAAAAGCCTCTTTAAGTCTCTGGAATTATATCACCGCTTTTTTGAAAAGGAGATCGCAGGAAGAAAAGACAACCTGGGAAGAGCAAGAAACAAATAATCCACTCATGCATTCCCCTGAGCTGGAGACCACAGGCAGCATGAGACCTCAATGATCCTCCTGTCCACAGATTAAGGTGGGACACTGTAATAAAGCTAAATCACAAAATAAAACAATAATAACACTAATCCATTCTTCCCTTGATTTTCAACACAAAGCTGCCTCTCTCACTGCAGCGGTGTGTAGCAGGGCAAGTAGCCTAAGAAACTCAGAAAACTCTGGTATCTGGATGTAGCGCACCAGAGCCTTCATCCCTGTGTGCACTTAAACCAGCTGTACTACAAATACGGCCAGCCTGACATGAGTGGAAACTCTAATTAAAAAAGAAGATGCTCTTTGGCTTTTTAAAAAAATCTGCTTATTTTGTGGGGAGGTATCGTGCCGTTTACACTACGCACCATAATAAAAGGCTTGGCTTCCAGGACAGAATGAAGAACCTGGGCACTTTGTTTTGTGTGTGATTCTGCAATGCAAAAGGCGATAAATGCGAAATTTAGAAACCACTTTTAAGTATAGAAATAAATCATTAGTCTTAATAATATCTAAACTGATCTAAATGTTAGTTATTTTTTAAAGTGAACTCATCATCAGCTTTTCCTACACTCAGTCAATAGACTTTAAGGTTTGTTTTTCTGCAGATGCTGCTCTCAGTGACTACATACTGCTTTTTTTCTCAAACCCCCCGGTTTCTTTTTTTTTTGATTTTTCCCTGCTCAACTTGGCCTTCCAGGTTGTTGTGTGTTGTGCCATACACCGCAGCCATGTCTCACACTCCTGTAATGGACTGGATTTCCCGTTCACTCATGTTAAGGTGTTCTGGGTTTCCATGTACAGCTGTAGGCCTTCTATGCTAACCACTTTTTCTCCCGCTCTCCATTTGCGAGAGGGGAACGAAGCACTGCAGCCAAGACCCAAGCGGCTGTTTGGGTGGCCACACGCCGAGGCAGGGCCGGGTGGCAGGTGGCTCCCACCATCCGTGCCTCCTTCTCCTTGGCGGCCTCCTCCGCTGACGCTCTCTCTTTCCTGCTGCCGCGCATTGCCTGCACCCCAGTCCCCTTGCTCACCACCATGGCTGCTGTATCTCATGGCTGCTGAGAGGGATAGGGGTGTGGAGCGGCCCAGGTGAGGCACAGCAGCTATGGGGATGGCCTCGGCATGGGCTGAGGTACTGGCCGTGGGCACGAGATGCAGGTGTTGCTGTCAGCAGCTTGTTACTAATAAACTCCCTCACGTAACAAGCCGTGTCCTGAGAGGCCTCTGTGCAGGGTGGACACATTAGGATGTAACTGGTTTTGGGTTGTGTTGAGCAGCCTCTTACCTTTGCAGTCCCTTGTTTTCACAGGTCTGACTTCTGCAGACGTCCTCTTTCTAGGTCGCAAGATGCTGCCAGGCAACTCCAGTACCTCTCACACTAAGAAACACCATCACTGAATTTCCTAAACCTTTTCTTTTTGGTTTGTTTGTTTGTTTTGCACTATCTGTGTAGTCGTAAAGCTTAACCCAGCAGTCCTTTCTATATCTAGCATCCTCCCTCATGCCACCCCAAAACTTGGTCTTCTATTAGCCATAACCCTAACCTGGTGATCCTCGTGAATTCCTACTTTGGGTTTGGCTTTGTGCTGGGGACAGTCCATGAAGAATTTGATCCTGGTGGTGCTTTCTAACTCTCCCTTACAGAAGTTCCAAGGTCAAGAACTGTCATGGGATGCTGGGATGAAACTGGATCTGGAGTAATGGTGTTTGGGTGAAGGTACCACTGGGGTGATAAGTGCTTTTGATCTGATAAGTAGTATTAGAGGACAGCTTATACAATTTTAACAGGCCCAGTAATTTGCTTTTTTCATTGTTTTCCCCATTTTCACATATTTAAGAGATTTGTGTCATCTTACATATAGATGAAATGATGTGCCCACTGTCACAAAACACTCCAGAGTAAGATCTGAAATTCCAGCTATCTCCTAATCACTCCTTTCACAGGCTAGTGAAACACATTGGGGTTTGTGTATGGTTACCTGTTCTTGTCCTAGTTTTTAACTTGCTATACATGCTGTAGCAGTGGCATTGCTTGCACTTGGGACATGGAGATAAGTTTGTGAGATATAATAGAATGCAGGTTCTCATTATAACATGTAATTACATCATTTCCTCAGATTGTATTTCAGCAAAATACTGTAAATTCCTTGTTTTCACATAAAAATCTTTGTATTATATCAGTGTTGTGCCTCTGACCCTTAAAATTATTTTTACATTGAAAAGAATATCAGTTTTCCCTGGCATCAGCAATTCCTATGGCCCTTTGGAAGAGATACCAAGTTCTGCTTGTCTCCTTCTTGTGTCCTGGCCTCAAAAGTTGTCTGCTGCAACATCTTGTCCATGTAAAAAAACTCTTTAGCAGCTAGGATTGCAAGAAAACAACAAATATGTACCTACATAGTACATTACTGTATTTGGTTACTTCAAGCAACACCATGAAAAAAGTCATTGGTTAAAAGTTACTTTTAATAGTACTGTAGGCTCATCTTGTTTCTTCAAAATTGAGTCAGTAAAAAGCCTTGGATCTCTGATATGCTTTTGTGCTACCCCAGGCAGACACGTTTTATTCACTTAAAGTGGACGCTTGTTGAGAAAATTTCTGCCACGCAATTTTGGTTTTGCCTGAGAAGCTGTTAATTCTGTTGCTAGCACATTCGTCAAGGATGAGTTATTCCAGCACTTAAAGACTGCTCTGGCAACCTCCTTAAAGAGGAAAAACATTACAAAAGTGTGAGTGTGGGAACAAGTGGAAGGTATACGACTACCCTGGTGCTGCTTACAACATCGAACTTTTAAGTATGTGAGTTGTCTGACTTGTGTGGAAGCCACTGAGCCTGCAGAGGGAGCATAAATTTGGTACCTACACAGGGCGAACGCTTTTCCTCCATGTCAAGGTAACGTTAGCATAGTGTGACTATGATAAGGTTCCGCATGCTGTATTGGTCTTTCTTTTTTCTTTAACCGGAGAGCTCAGGAAGTGTCCTGCAGGAACAAGCAAGAGTACCAAAAAGCACAGAGAGCGCAGAAAGGCCCCACTGCGATAGGGGGACTTACTCTTGCTACAGCTTTTCTTTGCGACCCCAGTACGTTCCCTTGCACACCTGCTCTCTTCTTGACATTTTCAGGCCCAAGGGTGTTTGATGGTGTGCAAGTGCGCTCTGGGGGCAGCCTGAGCTCTTGGATGCAGAGTGCTGCTAGGTTAGACTGCATGAAAAGTGGTCGTGTAGAACAGATAATGCAGGAGATTTTCAGGGGTACCGGGCAAGATGGGAAAGGAGATCAAGAAACAGGAAAATGGAAGGCAAAGACTGTACATATAGAGGAAGAGATAAAAGCATTAAATCCGTGGTAAGTTTTAAGCTTTCCCTTCCTCCTCCACTTGGTTATCAGATGTGATTGCAAACCAAAAGTAATCATCCGAGACAAAATGCCACATACATAACCAGGAAATCCCACTGAAGTGGTACCGTTCCCTACCACGTTTTCACAGAAACACCTTTGTGTAATTCTCTGCTTTATTCATTTGATGCCATGGGCCGATGCTGCATCTCCTGAAACTGAAAACCAGTAAACACTATAAATGTTGCTAGAAATTTCTGTAACAGTAACACTTGGAAAAACATCCAAACTTCAGGTGGAGCTGGGCAAGTAAATATCTTGAAAAGTTTACAAATGGGGTTCTGGAGTAGAGAACAACTGCAGGGTTGTAATTGCAGCCTGTAAAGCACAGTCCCTATGTGTTGTCTCATTGTGGCAAGCAGGTAAAGCTTTGTTTGGAAATTATTAGGAAAGCATGCCTTCCCAGTAAATGATCCTTACAAGTTCCTTTTGAACAATAATACACTTAGCATAAGAATTTAGACTCTGGAGTTACTGAAATTTATGAGTTTGGCTCGGTTTCACTGTGGAACTCTTAGCTTAGAGCATTTCAGAGTTCCGGCTTTGTAAACACATACGTGAACAGATTTGCCTAAAATAGAAGTGAGATGCCACTCCATTTTTTTTTTAAAATTATTTTCTATCATTAAGTGTTTCAAGAATCTTTCTGCCATAGCAACAAACAAAAAAGACTTGCTTATTAGATTTTGTATGTCACAGAGGGGAAATAAAACCAAACAAATATTTGCTGCACATCAAACCATGCACATGCCCAGCACATTAAATAGGGAAAAAAATCTAATAAAGCTGGTTTCTCTCTCGTGAAACAGAAAAGCAAAATTGTTGGAGATGCTGCCCAGATACTCAGATTCAGCCATCCAAGGCTGTCCCTGGGAGGCCTGTGCATTCAAACAGGACATCTACCCAGAATACTAGTGTATAAGATAAACGCTGAACACGTGACAGAAATAAGTGTTGCATGAAAGTCTGAAATAAAGGCATTTTTATTCTAAGAAAAGTCTTCTAAGAGATATTTTTCCTTAAAGAAGTGCATTCAGCAGCCTTTATGCCGTTCTTCTCACCGATTGCAGTCTCACTGTACAAACAGTACTATGTAAGCAGTATCAGTTACATTATACACTTAAACACACGTGGATGGACCCCCACTGTTTTGTCAGTCAGGCTTTTCTAGAAGGTTGGAAAAAGCGCTAGGCACAAAAATTGCAAGAAAATAATTTCTGTCCAAAGATACTCTAAAAATCACTTAGGAAATGTATTTGAAGGCAAGGAAATAACAGGTTTAGAAGATTTAAATGTCGGTTTACGGTTTGCAACATGCCTTAAACCTGCAAGCTTCTTGGATTTAGTTCTCCCACTGTAATTGTTGAGATTAATTTTCACTAATTATTAGCTTCTCTAGCCAGTTCCAGTAGCCTTCCCACCAACATCACTGTAATCTTCTCCCTGCTGTGTCTTCATCTAGCAACTAATTTCAGTTAGAAAGAACTAGTTTCAGTTTTAAGAGGAACCTTATATAATCATCAGTAGGAAGAATGAGATTTATGGGAAGATTTATAAGAGGAAGGAGGAACCTTTTCCCATTTGCCCACAGGTCACAAGTTTTCTTTTATTAAAAGTGAGGATAATAATACCTATAATCTACCTTTCAGATGAATAGGTAATAATTAGTAGCTGGTCGCTTCAATAAAGAATGTCTTCAAAAGCTGTATGTTACTAGTGTTCAGCTGAAGGAAAAAAGGAGTCTTCAGCACGAGACATTAAAGGGCATAGAAACCTCATGGAAAGAAAACACAGGTCTGTGTTACCGAAAGAATTAAGTAGGGCGCTGATGAGGGAGGACCTGATGTACTGGGACCTCAGAGTTTCCCAAGAAGTCAGCATGAGCCTTAGTTCTTTAATATATTTTAAAATCAAGTCCAATAGTTTGTATTTATAAGAAACAGCAGCAGTAGTATGTAGGAGGTGAAGAACAACATCTCCATTAGTAAAGAAAGATGTCTTTGTTACCAAAACTGTAAGAAACCAGAGTTAAACCTTCATTCATCTGAAATATAACACACTGACAACTTGCTATCTCTCTCAACAGCTTAAGGGAGGAGGTAGTATGCCTTTTTTCAACTTTTAGAAATGTGTTGAACAGCTTTCCACAAAAGACAAATGTTCAGTGCTTGGCAGAATAAGGCACATATCTAGATGCTTGAGAAGTTTGAAATTTTTAGCGAACTTTGAAGCTTTCCGTGCCACCAGCGTTCTAACACTGATGTCACACTTGGAATATGATTCTCGTATGATGTCCTGTGATCACCCATCATCTATTTAAATGCTAATAAAGCATCTGTGCCTGAGTTCACAACTTGTTCATCTGTCAACTCACAGCAGCTAAAATTTAGGTTTCAATACCTCCTTATTATTGAGATCAGTAGGGAGAAACAGAGCACATATGGTACAAATAGGGACTGCTACATGCATGAGAAGGTTAAACACTAAGTTCTAGAAATCACAATAATTTTTCAGGTTGAAGAGTGCTGAAAATGTAACCACGCGGCTACTTTGGTGTTTCTGTCCCAATGTGTACTTTATTCTTAGTTTTTTCCAAAGGCTTATATCACATGCAAGGCTCAACCGAGTCACAGCCAATGCCAGAGATTTCTTGCAGTGCTGCGGTTCCCAGAACAGCTTTGAGAGCTGGCTGGGTTGCGGGGAATGAGTTATGGGTGAAAGACATTCACACCTATGGACTACGCAAGGTACTATCAAAGTCAAAGTGTATGGTATAGTATAAGAAATTTTTAAGAAAAGGGTGCAGGCAGAACAAATGTCATAGGCCAGCCTGTCTTCTTCTTGTTGCGAGTACGGTAAGAGGGAGAGCAATCACAGTGTCTCTCTTGCTGTGGCTTCCAAGAGATGGAGATGCTCACACATTTCTTTTCGGTTTTATTTTATCTTTCAGTAGTTCAGTTAATGCAAATTATCAAGTGAAGGGCCAGACACATGAAGTGAAGCAAGCTGACAGTGGAAGAAATTCAACCTATTATGGTAACTAACGATGTAGCCAACATTATTCAGTGTCAGGATATGTAAATTGTAACACATTAGTTCAGATTTCTGGAACAATTTTTGTGCATGGGTGGTTTGAGACATCAAAGGGAGTAGTAAATTTATGTCCACAGAAAATAGGCCAGTTTACCCTGCTGGTTCCACACTGGCCTGACTTATTGACATGCGCTATCCAATTGTTAGCCACATATGCTGTAGACATGCCTGAGCTACTCCAAACCTGAAGAAAAAAGTTGCAGATTCTTCCTAAAAACATGCCAGGATGCCAAAAAAAAAAAAAAAAAGA
>VZSC01007537.1:18291-31107 GCA_013398225.1 Steatornis caripensis
AAAAAAAAAAAAAAAAAGACAATTTTTTGAAGTAACAGCTGTATGATGGATCTAGTTTGTCCTGAATAAATGACAGCAAGATTTGATTTCATATTCCTCACTGTGTGCAAAGTACTGAACACTTGCAGACTCGGTTTTGTGTTTGTCAGCAGTTACACACCTTTCATTGACTGCACTGAAAATGCTTTGATAAGTAGCAGCCTGCCAGTGGGAGTAAAGGGTTTGTAACCTTGCGTACATTAATTATTAATTACAAATTAAGACTTAGCTTGCACTTTTTTTTGTTGTCTGTCATGATGATATATACCCAGGCTTAATTTGTTTAGTTCTACATAGGTTTTGATAAACAGTAGGTGGATGTCGCTATGTGAAAAAGATAAGATGCCCACGAGTGCCAAGCACACAGTTCAGGAATCAGAGGAGCATAAATCCTGATGTATTTGAACTTCTCCTTGGAAGACTGCAGTGGAATTATCCACATGAACACTTAACTGAGAACCAAATAAGTGTAGCAGTCATGCTCCAGGGAGCATAAAGCATCAGTAATAACCTCACCAGTTTCAACATGCCGATCTGTCAATCTAATGGTAGTTTTAAAACTCTAATATATCTTTCAAGGGAAGGGCAAACCTCAAAGGATGCTAAAATGTTTCAGTTTGGAATGACATAGAGGAAAACTTGGTCTTAATTTTCGGTTTTGTTTACTAAGATACAAAAGAACATTTTTCAAGTTATTTACTGATCTCTGATGAACACAGAAAAAAAATATTACAGATCTCGGTCCAAGCCCTATTTGATGTAAAGGTTTCTGTAACCACACTGAACACAAAAAAAGATGGGAGTTTCATTGCTTAGTATTTACATTTGGTTCAGATCAACCCTCTAGAATTCTTAGGAAAATTTCTCAGTCTGATAACGTGCCCATCTTTCAACGTGCTGGCAGAAAACAATGAAGAAAAGAGTGATTATTCTGCTCCTTTCTTGGGGAAAAGAAAAGGCAAAAAAGAGTTACTCATTCCTCCCTAAACAGCTTTTTTCCTAGGGCCAAGTGAGTAAATAGAACCATACAAACATGCCAAATTTCCAAGAATAAACACACGGGTTGGTCATTGGCTTACCCTTGGCTATCTACGAACTACTGAACTCAATAACCCTCTGCTACTGCCGTGAAGTGGTGGTCACAATAGTTTTGCACAGGCCTGGAATTTCTTTAGGTATCCCATTTGTTGCAGTTCCTGCAGGAATTATCTCTGAATCTTACTTATACTGTAAGACTTTCTAACACTGGATGGGCATAGGGTCTGCGTTCATGCTGTGAGGTCCGTAACTCTAAGTTTATTCATCGCACAGATTATGTGATACTGTTGCAGCTCCCTCAGATTTTTGGCACTTGTCTGGACCGATGCAGTGAATTCAGCTGCATTTTAAGGGTGAAATCGCACTTCATCAATACCCTTTTTTATGTTTGCTCATTTTATATACCATATGCAAAACCAGTGTGGTCTGACCGCCAGCACACAAGTCAGATTTGGACAACTGGGTGCTTCCCTCTGCTCCACTGCCTCTTCTGAAGAGCAAGCAGAGAAGTGCTTCTTGGTCCTCTCTCTCAAGCTGCCTCTTGTTGTGCGGTGTGAGCGGTGTGTATATGCTGATCTGCTTGTGCTGCATGAATGAAGAAGGGAATGGGCTTTGAAAGGCATCTCCTGCTGCACGTGAATGCAGGTCTGGTTTCAGAACCAGGAGCTATTAATGCTACACCAGAGTGACTCGCAAAGGTGTCTTCACATCCAGCAGGATGTACGGTACTCAGTTAGAGGAACTATTCTGAATTCAGCTGGCTTCAATCTAGAAATGCTCTGCCAACTCAGGCACTGACTCAGGAAATTGTGTTTTCTTTTTCTGAAAAAGAAATGCTCCCTAGTTACTGATATAGAAACAAGCAATCCTCTAAAATTTGACAAATCTCAGCTGACACTTGCTGGCATAATGGCAGCTCTCTGGCAAAGAAGCATTTAACAAACTTCAACCAATTGCTCAATCAGTTATTTTCTGTCAACTGTACTACTACAGTTATGTATTGTACTGATCTCACAACAGAGATGGCTTAATCTTTTACTTATCAAGTCACAAGTTCTACCTAATCCCTAAAGAGTCAGATATTTTAACCCTTAGTTTATCAAAAGGAACCTTTTATCCAGTCCCAGATTCTAGAGTTTTCTGTTTTGTTTTGGGGTTTGTTTTTTTTTATTTTAATTTCATTTTCACTTGGCCCTTTTCACAGATTTGGAAGTTGGTAGGTTCTTAATTTCCTGATTTGAATAGATTCTTTGTGGGTTTATTTGCTTGTATTTCAAAAAAAACCACATATGATTTTCTGAATGGGATTTTATTAGTAAAGTTGGGTAAGCTTCTCATCTTCTCCACTATGGGGCGATTTGCTCTTTAGTCTCTTTTAGTAATTGCCATTTCTTTCCACCTTCATAATTTCCTTCCAAGATGTCCTTCCTGCTAGTTTCCTGATTAAATGCTGTCTCTCAAAGTCCAGGCTCCATAGCGGATTTCAGTGTGTGTGGCCATTTTCAGCAATTTACCTTCCACTTTTAATTCTTCCTCTTACTCAAAACCTGGTCGCCATCTAACATCTTTCACTTTACCAGTGTGGTTGTTCTCACGTGTCAGTCTGCCAGTGACCTGCTCTATTGCCTTCCCCAGAAGCACACAGGTAAATGCATTTCCTTTCCTGGGTAGGAGTAGATCCAGTACAACTTATCCGGAGATCCTACATTTCCAGTTACAGGAGCTGACCTCCTCTCCTGTCCACCCTGTCTGTTCTAAGAGCGAAGAGCCAGAGGTGTCTCCACTCCTTGCTCTCAACCCTTTATTATCACTACCGGTTTTCTTTTTTCCACTTTGTCTTCACAAGAGACAGACAGTGAAGTCTGCCTCTTCCTTCTCCTTGGGCTTCAGCTTAAGGAGAGTTCAGAAAGTCAGTATGTACGTTCTGTCCATACAATTTGCAACTTACACATTTTTTCATCCTTTTCTTACTGATCCTGCTATATCCTTCCATACCAGTTTTCTAGCCCTGTGTCTGGTGCTGGTCTTTGTCAGAGAAAGCAGGGCAGGCTAGATTAATCGTGGTTGATCCCTAGCTGAGGCAATTCCGTGCTTCTTTTGAACATTTTTTTTTTTTATGGGAGCCTACATTTTTTCCAGTGGAGGTGCTCCTGTATAGCGAATTTGGGCTTACTGATAATAGTTTTGCTATTCATAGCTATGAAGCCAGCAGCTTGAAAGCAGCTCCAGAATGAAAGTTTGCAGAAAAGTTGAGAACCAAAGGCATAAAATTTTTTTGGGGGGGCCCAATCCTAGAGAAAACTCTCATTAAGCTCACCTGCATAAGAAATGTAAGATTATCCCCAATCAAGTTTTATAGGAAGTCCAACCCCACCCAGAGAAAGAAAGTGTTTCCAGTCTTTGTTTCACATAATTATTTCTATCTGTCCTCTAGAACATGTGTGTTTCTTATGACTACAGTATATTCAGTCTTAGTTTAAACAGTGATAAGTATATTTATAGATCTGTGTAAAACAAAATATTACTAGCATGTCAGCGTTTGGTTGATCTTCACATTCTTGGCTTCAGAATGGTTTAAAATAAAACATACACACAAAGCAGCATTGTTTTTTGGCTCTGGCTTCCTCATTTTTGCCCACAACAGACCTGGCAGATGTGGGATAGCTGGAATGTGCATATCTAACAATTCTCTTCTGTGCCATCATTTGAAGCTGTAGGAGTGCAGCTATTTGGCTGTAGCACGGAACAGAGTGATGAATGTGATGAAATACAGATTTCATTTATGACCAGGGGATAAATGCTGTTCAGGTCACGAAAACAGATTAGCGCATGGGGACAAAAAGTTCATGAAGAATTCCTTTTTGTAGGTGGAGGGAAGGAGGGTACTAAAGAACTGCAGCGATTAAACTGAAATGACTAGGTAGTTACGGAGAGTATATAAAAATAAATACAAAACAGGAACCACAAAAGGATGCGGTTTCTTAATTGCTCTGGCCTTGGGATGGCCTTGCTGGAGAATTACAATCTGATTAATCATGATAACAGAGAAACTGGATTGCTTCACAGAAGATTTTACATTTATAGTTTTGTGGAGAAGTTTAAAATTGTTTCAGGGGCCTTATACCCAAGATAAACCCAAAACAAATGAACAGAAATCAAGATAGCTGTAAAAATGAGTTATGAACCAAGACTTTCTCAGATGACTATTAAGCCTTGATCAGTCTTTAACAGATCAAAGAAAGTCGTTACCAGTGTAGGCAGGACTGTTATAGCAAAAACTGTGCTCTTATCAGAGCCAAACCCTTATCCTGAATTCAGATGCAGATGCAAGCTTGATAAATGAATCTGGTTTTAAAGCTGACTGCTCACAAATAGAAATGTGAGCAAAGGTGTTTTAAAGATGGATTCCTGGCATATAATGCCCTGCATCTGTGTGCTGGATCAACTTAAAAAATAAGGCTAAAAAGATACAGGTCTATACAAGGATCAAAAAACCAGAAAAACTCCCTACTATTTTAGGAATAGTAAAGTATTCTGCATTTTTCACAAAAGTGAGTTCATGGGAGTTTTCCTTCAGTAAGAATATCAGTACTGAATAGAGAGATATCTGATAGATCAGATAGAAACACCCAGTACCGCTGAGATCTTTATTTAAAAACAAACCTGTTTTCCAGTCCATGCCTTGTGGTTTGTTTTTTTTTTAAACAGCTCAATTATTTCTTCCAGCAGGCTATATCCATACAGCATCTTCCATAGAACAGGGCTCAGTTGCTGGCAAGTCAACAAAACTACAACTGTCCAAGTCAGAAACAGAGAAAGAGGAAATACTTTCCGAAAAACCTTCACTGTATCCCACGTAGTTCATAAAGGGTGTGTCTGACCGGAAAATCTTTCATACAAAAGAGCAACCTGGTTGTGTGAGGTCCTTCTCACAGATGTCCAGGTGGGGAATAGGCTTGGCAGTTGAGACTGGAATGATACGACCCAGCAAAACTGGGAGATAGAGATTTTCCTTCCACACTGGAAAGTTTAAATACTGTTTTGCCTCTAGTCAAGAATGTAGTTGATCTGGGAGGAAAAGAGAGCAGGCCTTCACTCACATTGGCCGTGTGGGTGCGGGTGTGGAGAAGAGAGCAGAGGACAAGGAGAAGTGGAGGACTTGCAGCCTGTTCTGAACTTTCTTACAACTTTGGGCTGTCTGGAGTGGGTACTTTTTATCTCCATCATAGTCAGAGCAGTCTAACAGCTTTGCTAGTCTCACTGGTCCCCTCCCCTGAGGCAGATCATGTGTCAGGGACACTAGCCATAGGCCACCGTTCTCAGAGCTGTGCCCTTTGTACAGGGATTATTCCCCAAGGACAGGTCCCTCTAGTATTATGGCCCATTTCCGCATCTCCAGAGACCATCAGAGTGTGCAGAAATGACTAGAGTCATAAGAAAGTTTTCCAAAGCATCGAGACATGGTATCTTGCAATTTCAATGTAACATAAAGTACAAGAAGGGCATGACTCTGGGCTGAAGGAACTCCGTTAGCTCCTAATTTCTCCACTGGCTTTGGTGGAGTTAGTCCAGGTTTTAACCGAGCAGTGTTCAGCCTCTGGCAGTGTTTGCAGAACTTGTCTAACCAGATCCACTTGGATTTACTGTTTTCAACAGCTGAGATCTTAAAACATTTCTCCGCTGTCACCAGCTCCAGGATTCATAAGCAGGGAGTGAAGACATCACTAGTTCTATAATGTCACGCACTCCCATGGAGAAATATATGTCTTTCTGGTTTTTTTCTTCAATTCCTTAAGCTATCCTGTGACCTGTGTTCTATAGCCGAATAGTTCAATGTGCATTTGTTACACCACTTCTGAGCCTAAGATTTTTTAATCATCTAATGATGATGGCTGTCCTCCTCCAAAAACACTTAAATACAATCTGATGCAATTGGTCGGCTTAATTGGAGTGCTGAGCCAGCAGGTTTCTTGAGTGCCAAGAGTCAACGAAGCCAAAAATCAGGGTCAAAAGTTGCTGTTAGTTGGCACATACCTCTGGCAGGCTTTATAGAATATCCTGATTAAAGCACTTGTTAAGCCTTGACCGAATTCTTTTTCCTCTTCTAAATACAGTTTTGTCAGTTTTCATTTTTTACTCTCCACGTGCTTTTGTGAAGAGGCCTGTGATCGGGATAATGGAGTAGCAATCTGAAGTAAAAAGCAGGATTTCTGCCATACCAGAGGGATTTGTGTCATTCTAGATTGTTAACTACTCTGGTGACACGTGCTGTCTTCTGCGTTGTCCCAAGACCATTTGCAAGGTAGGTAGGCTGTGAGCTGCTGCGACCACCGCCGTAACACTGAGCGAGACAATTTTGGGAACTGCTGTTGCACTTAGTCTCAAGAACCACCAGATGGTGCAAAGAAATAAATCACCATCAGAGGGAAACTGTGCAGCCTGGGCCGGGTCTCAGCCACCGCTAAGTGAAGCTTCACCTCCATTTCAGTGGAGACAGAAGTGAGCTCTGACTGCGAGAAACCAGATAGGATTCTGCGGGATTTTGCATCAGCCCAGGCAGATTGGTAGCTAAACTCATTTTCAGTTTTGGGGGTTTAGATGCAAAATTCAGGTACAGACACAAAGAAGAGCAATTGGCTCAAATGTTTGCAGATTGAAATTGAGATCATTGCATGCTGAAACGTGGAAGGCAGGGAAACAAATGTGCAATCCAGCGATGTTTGGTTATCTTTCGGAGTTCAAATCCATGGTGAGTCCAGGATTAATTGGTGGGTGAACTTTCTGCATCCAAATGGTGAAAATCCTGCTGGTTATTCAGGTCTTGTGCAGTTTCTACTTCCTTGGACTGGATCTGGAAAAAAATCTAGAAAATTCATTTTTTCTAGTTTGTACTTGGCCCAGACTCAAAAGTTTGAAGTGAAGTTTCAATCCTTAAGTGTGAATCTAACCTAGGCATTTGGCTTTTAGGCACTATTTGGACCTGTAGCTGATCCAAATGTGATACAGTACAGCTGAGCATGTGCCGTTCCGTCACACAAGAGGAGGTAATCCAATGGTATGTGCCTTCAGAGCCTTCCCAGTGAACCAGAACACCATTAAAAGTATCATTGATAATGCCTGTCTTTTCAGAATGAGACTTAAATACCTTATTATTTGCCTCGTGTGTTTTACATTTGGATTTTTTACCTGTGTGATGAACTAGGACTGCAGTTCATTATACACCCTTGGCTTAGGAGTGTTTTCCTTGTGCCCTGGGACTCTGAAGTACAGTACGATGAATGCTTATTATCACAGGAGAGGAAAGTAAGTGGAATCCACTCATTGCCTGCGAACAAATTTAAACTTCATGAACTTGTTGAATCTCATTCTAATTCTCACACTTTTTTGAATTTGTAATGTCTTGCCACAGTGCACAACCGTCTTTGTATATACAAAGAAGACAAATCCCCATACAGATTATGGTCATTTGTCTAATATTGGGCCTGTTGTGGGTGCTCCTCTATAGAGGATTTTGGTGTAGTTATAGCTAATGCAATGGCAGCAGCATTAGTAGTAATATCACATTTCTGTGTCACAGGATGCAGAAACTAAAGGTGTGGCATGACAAACCTGCCCAGGATCATGTTTGTCCATCCCACCAAAACAAATATCTCTGGAATGGAACAGCAACACAAACTGTAGTGAGGATTAAACTACCTATGGATATCTGGTGTTATCATAATACAGGCTTTTATGGACCAAGGCCAAATTCAGAAAAAGGACTATCACTCTGGAATGAACGAGGAGCCGAGGGAGTATATGCCTACCAACCTTTAGGCAGATAGGTACTTTCATTACACTCTTTCTTTACCCAATGCACAAAACCAGGACCTGCGGGGATTCAGATTGCTTAAGCCAGACCCTTGCGCAGGACGGTTCTCCACAGGGTCTGTTCCTCTTCCTGACTCTGCTGGAACTCAAAGCTTTGCCTCTTCTTTGTGGCACCCTGGTAAGGTCCTCTGGCTGCCTAGCATTAATACCTCCTATGATACATGTTTTCTTCCAACAGTTTGAGCTTTTCCATGTGCAGTGTGATATAGTAAAAGGGAATACAAGATATTTTATTTTGAGAATAGTCTTCCATAATAACTACTTTAGAAAGAAGAAATGTTGAATTACATTTAACTAGGATTTTCTTTCCTGGACATTTGGAGGTCAAACATTCACGCAGTAACCAACTGAAAATGTATGGCGCTCTTTTAGGCGAGCTCACCCCAGATAAGTATAATTTTTGTTTTCCTTCTTTCCTCTGATGGTTTGTTCAGATAGAAACTTGCCAACGTCCTTTGGAAGAACCGCAGGGCAAACAGAAGCCATTACAGCACTGCCTTGCCTTTTCCTGTACCAGCAGCATTTTACCGATCTTTACTCTCCCAAGAATTAAACCTGCTTTTCATGAACGTTGACTAAAGTCCTAAAATCTCACAGGTTGGGAAATCTGAGTAGTACTTGGGCATTTGTCTGACTAGTGATATTTAAAGGACACAATTCAAATGTCATCATTTCTACAGCAAATTACAGATATAACAGTGCCTGTGTAATTAAAAGAATATGAAAACAAGGCAGCTGCTTGTGCAGACTCCACATTTAGAAAGAAGAGATGAAATTTGTGGCATAAACTATTCCCCTCAAAATAATCTCAGTAGCCCTAGTCTTTAGAAAGTTTCTGTCCACTTAGATCTTTGAAAGGGCTCAGCCCTGGGTAGAAACTCCAACAATCCTGGATGTAAAACTTCTCTTTGCATTATTTTCTGGGAAGAAATAATTCAGAACTGCATTCTGAATGCCAAGAACAGATCAGAAAATATATACTGATCAACATTTCAATTCTCCCTAAATACATTTATTAAATATGTTTTATTGTAGCAGGGAAAAGAATAAGTAAGCACTTTGAATCAAGAACTTCTTTGAATGTTATTGAACCTGATTCTGAAAACTGGAACAATACTAATGCTTATGAATGAGAATATGAAACATGTCTGATGATAGGCGATGTCACTTTTGGCAACTGCATGATACAAAACACAAATTGGTAAGATTCACTGAAATGTGACCCAAACAAATGACAGGAGAGGAAGAGCGGGCAACAAAATTGCCTGTGATGCTACCATGGAGCAGTTAGTCTCACAAATAGTGAGACTGTGTTTCTGTCATGGATGTGAGGAAAGTTTGTTCCTCAGCAGAAGGCAATTATGAGTTGACATTGAATTTAAAATAGTACTTAGACCTCAGTCTGCAAATTACTCATGCATGCAAGCAGTATCAGGCAATGAAAATATTTCAGGAGTTTATTGTTTGTCAGAGGAAAACTAAGAAAGGAAAAACATGTGATGGGGTCACTCAAGTTTTGTTACTACATTACAGAAATTTTTTCCCAAGGGCTCTTCATTCTACCACTGGACAGTCAGTTAAAGACTTGAAGGCCTAGTGTCTGGCTTATGTCCCACCTGACAAAAATCTCAGAAAGGAAGACTTAATTTTTGCACCAGAACTATATTCAAAAGAGTGAGATGAAAGGTACGTGAAAAATTACTTCTAAACCCATTATTTACTGGAGACTGTAAGGAGAACCAGAAAGACAGAATCACACCGGGCTTTCATCCAAAGCTCCTTACTAAATTAACAACAAACAGGTGTTTTATCATGAACATCCTTGTTTTCTTACTTCTCTGGAAGTCATGTATCCAGGGAGTGTCTTGGATCAAGATCAGTTTCATTAAAAAATGAAGTCACTGCAGCAATATAGCCACACTGGATTTTAGAATTGGCTCAAGCTAAGCAAATTCTCAAACCTTAAGGTGCTTGCGGGTGTTAGTATTTTATAATGTCTGTCTCTGGGTCTGTATTTCCATACAGACAGAAGAGCTTAGTCACACAAGGAGTTCCTTTGCTCTATTTTCCACTGAGGTCCTGCCTAAATTTCTCAGCCCTACTTGCCAGGTGACACAGAAGTGTGGTGGGTGAGTATATCCTTCTGGTGCCTGCCATAAAACTCTAGCTGTCAGAAGCATCATATTTTTTCTAAACACAGACTGTGTGTCTGAACACAGGGAGCACTCCAATGGACTGGAATGGATATTAGGCTCTTGAATGGTATCTTTAATGGATATTAGGCTCACTGTATGAAATGCTGAGTTCAAACAAAGGGTCAACCACTCTGAAATGCCAATGCCATTATTTATTTTTCACCATCGAAGTGCAAATACCCTCCTTGTAAAAGAAAGTCTGAGGGAGCTGCATTATCATAAGGTAATCACTCTCTCAGGGACCAGAGTCCTTTGGCTGAAATTCACACTTCCCGGTGCTCAAGGGGTGTGATGATCTCATGATATCTGTACTTTTATGTTTACTGCTTCTTCTGCGTTGTTTAATAAGTGGCAGAAATACATTGCAAGACTTTTTGTATATACTACACGAACAGCATTGTGCTGGTTTTGGCTAGGATAGAGTTAATTTTCATCATAGTAGCTAGTATGGGGCTGTGTTTTGGATTTGTGCTGAAAAGAGTGTTGGTAACGCAGGGATGTGTTCATTATTGCCGAGCAGTGCTTAAACAGAGCCGAGGCCTTTTCTACTTCTCACCCTGCCCCACCAGCGAGGAGGATGGGGGTGCACAAGGAGCTGGGAGGGGACACAGCTGGGACAGCTGACCCCAGCTGACCATAGGGATATTCCATACCATATGACATCATGCTCAGCACATTAAGCTGGGGGAAGAAGGAGAAAGGGGAGGATGTTCGGAGTGATGGCGTTGGTCTTCCCAAGTAACCGTTATGCATGATGGAGCCCTGCTTTCCTGGAGATGGCTGAACACCTGCCTGCCCATGGGAAGTATTGAATGAATTCCTTGTTTTGCTTTGCTTGCATGCACAACTTTTGCTTTACCTATTAAACTGCCTTTGTCTCAATGCACGAGTTTTATCACTTTTACTGTTCCAATTCTCTCCCCCATCCCATTGTGATGGGAGTGAGCAAGCGGCTGTGTGGGGCTGAGTTGCCAGCTGGGGTTAAACCATGACAAGCACTTAAAGACTACAAGACAGGTTCTCAACTGATATATTACCTTACAGACTTTTGCAGTACCATGTTGATTCGTATTTCCTGAGGATACAGCCTGCTTACTGGAAATACTTTGCAGAAGGAAGGCTTGTTTCTGCAAGATTTTCACTTTAAATTACTCAGCCAGAAGAATCTTTTCACTACACTCTATTATCTTATAAAAAGTGCTATGTAATCTCACTAAAAGTGATCTTCTGTAGCTCCACCCAGCTGGGATATACATCCTCAGAGGGACTGGGAAACCACTGTCAATATCTACCAAACCCACAACGATGTAACTAAAGAAAAATAACTGTTGAAAACGTACAAAGAATTGACTTCAGATCAACTGCCTGTAGAGAATTATTCAAAACTACAGATGACTCTAGGGCTTAGGGCCTAGCTCACCTCCTCTTGGTGAACGCAGCAAAACTCCTACAAAGGCATCAGGATTATGTTCATATATTTTCGGCTTTTAAAGAAGTTGTTCCCAGTGTATATAACATGCATCCAGACACCTCATATGGTCTAACATGATTTAATGAAGTCGTGACTACCCGTGGTTATAAACAAAAAACTTGGAACAGATTCTTAGTAGGGAAATAGGATGCTAGCAAAGAATCTTTGCTGACTACTCAATCATTATTTCCTTGCCTAAGAAATCCTATGGCTCCCTGTAAATCATTTGGCCTGTTAGAACCATCACAAGGTTAATAAGAATGTATGTGCGCGTGCTTGCAGAATGCAGGGAGGGAGTTTGTACATGGCATTAAAGAGCTACAATCTCTGGGATCTGGCTGAAGAACAACGGTCTTGTGAAGGTCTGGCTGGTCCAACCCTCAGCATAAGATAAGAGAAAGGGCTGCAGTAGACAGCTGGTCTCACACAGGACTGATGTTGTTAACAGGATTAAGAAAAAGGGATGCTATTGATAAGATCAAGAAAGAGCAATGCCACTGAAGTGAAAGATAGGTCAAGATGGGTAGTTCTTCAAAGACCAGATACTGCAATCTGAAAGACAAAGGACACTTGTGGGTGTTCTCCACATGAAAATGGAAGGACCATCCAAGTGCTCAGGACAGCAATCTGGCTCCACTCCCCAGTAGCCACCAGACAGCATGGTGGGCAGCTGAGACTGGTGAATTCTAGAGACTAAGTGAGCGTATGTTAGTTCTTGCAAGTAGTTTTAGCTAAAAAGAGGCTCTTCCCCTCATAATGATCTTCCTTATTTAGGATATGATGACTACTAATGTTAAGAACTGTTGGCACCTGTCATTGTATTCAAAGGTAATAGTGTAATTTGGCATTGTGCATGCATCTCTCTTCTTCGTTGTCGAACTCCCTTTGTTCCGATTTCTTTCAGACTACGGAACCGCAAAATTACAACCTGATCTGAGTGTTTTATTTTTGCTAAATCATAGAATCATAGAATCATAGAATCATAGAATGGTAGGGGTTGGAAGCGACCTCTAGAGATCATCTAGTCCAACCCCCCTGCTAAAGCAGGTTAGCCTAGAGCAGGTTGCACAGGAATGCATCCAGGCGGGTTTTGAATATCTCCAGAGAAGGAGACTCCACAACCTCTCTGGGCAGCCTGTTCCAGTGCTCTGTCACCCTCACAGTAAAGAAGTTCCTCCTCATGTTCAGGTGGAACTTCCTGTG
>VZSC01007537.1:33654-119936 GCA_013398225.1 Steatornis caripensis
TCTTCCTGATCAGGTGGCCTATAGTAAACACCCACAACAGTGTCACCTGTATTGGCCTGCCCTCTAATTCTTACCCATAGGCTCTCGACTCGTTCTTCATCCACCCCTAGGCAGAGCTCGATACATTCCAGTTGCTCTCTGACATAAAGAGAAACTCCACCACCACACCTTGCTGGCCTGTCCTTCCTAAAAAGTACATAGCCATCCATGACTTCATTACAGTCATGCGAGCTGTCCCACAACGTCTCTGTTCATGGAAGTGGTCTGGAAAAAGGATGCCAAAACTGACGGCTTGTGTCTCTCACTGTGACAACAGCTACCTGTAGCTTCCAGTGTCTACAAAGTATTTTGCAAATAAATATGAACTCTTTCTCCATGTTCTCTCACTGGGCATAAATCTCATGTTATTGTGGCACTGAACCCCAGCTAACAGACAGGGTATTTTACTGTTGGTTTAGGGATGCATTTAGCATAGCCACATAATTATTTGTCAGTAGGCAGTGTGAGCTCATACCCGTTCTCAAATGATTGTGCAGACATGCTTTCTGTTGCATTCTGTAAGACTCAGAAAAAAAGTTGAACGATGACCGTAATTTAACACGCAAACAAACTTTGCAATCTTAGGAGCTAATCTCATGCCTCCTGGTACCTCCGGTTCTGAAACGAATCCTCTGTAAGGCAACATCTAATTACAAATCATGCTATTCTCATAGTTTGTTCAGTTTATGCGACTTAGTCAAATCATGTTTGCTCTCCGTCCTTTATCTGCGTTATTCGTGTAATGCGAACCAAATGGTTGTATGATTGGACAGCAAGGAACTCCTATTTAATACAAATGAGATTCAATGGACTGAAAGTGCCCAAGTTCAGCAGCGTTTAACCTCCTCTCAACACACCACTGTGGCCTCCTACTCCTTCCTCTATCTCTCATCTTTCATTACTTGCAGTGTTCCATACATAGAAGTGTAAATCCATTGGTGACCTAGATCAAGTCTTGCTCTACCCAAAGCTGATAGGAATATTTTGTAATTGTAAACAATTTTGAATACAAGACATATATATATGTCTGTCTGTATGCATTTAAAATGTTTGTTTGAGCAGTAACAACATAATTAAAAATCCAAACCTGTTTCAACACCTGTAGTATCGAACAACTTTTTTCTTTTCCCTCTTAATTCAGACTGCTTTGTTTCATCCGTCTCTCAGTAATTCTCTTTCTGGTCTATCAGTTAGTTGACTACTCTTCTTGAACATTCAAGAAAATGTATTTCAGGATAACTTTCAAGCACCATTTTACTGGGTAATAGCTGAACCTCTATCTTTGCTGATCCATACTCCACCTGAAAACAACTGAGAGGTCCATTTCAAATAAGCATTTTGGCAGTTAATGTGGGTTGCAGTATTTTTATTAGCACTGAACAAACCCCTCAACACACTTCTACAGGTGTGAGAAAGAAATCATTTAACAAATCTGTGCAATTAATGACCCTAGTATATTGTAAACAAAAATTATTTCATGAGCAGCTGAACAGATGAAGTCTTGTTTTCTATGGATTTGTGTGTTACATGCCTTCATTTACTAGCAGAATTTTGGGGTTTTGATCATAGGTCGGTCTACATGACACCAGCCATGCTGGCAACAGGTGGGGTACAGGTGGGGAGAAAGGGTCCTTGCATAGGAGTTAGCAGGACTCATTGAAAGAGCTTTAAAGTAGGTTTGAAGGGGGAAAGGATAAAACCACACTGGCTAGAGATAAGCCTTGGGGAGGCATGTCAATATTTGTGGGACAGTGTGCTAGTGAGGTCCTTCGGTCTGCCATCTCAGTGGAGGCAGGAGATGGAGAGCCATGTGGCAGCAAAGATGCATGGGTTGTTGATGTGTTAGAAACCACAGAAGTGCCTGAGAATGGCCATGTAGGAATCAGGGCTTCTCCCCCCCAAAAGGTGGCAGGATAAATAGCCCAACTGAAGTGCACCTACACCAATGCATACAGCAGGGGAACAAACAGGAGGAACTGGAATCCATTGTGCAGCAGGAAAACTATGATACAGTTGCAGACACAGAAAGGTGGTGGGATGACTCACACAACTGGAGTGCTGCAATGGATGGCTACAAACTCTTCAGAAGAGATAGACAAGGAAGGAGAGGTGCTGGGGTGGCCCTGTATGTTAGAGAGTGTTAGTACAAAATTAAACAAAATTAAACAAATTAAATTAAATTTTAAATTAAACAAAATTAGTTAGTTACAAAATTAAAACTGGCACAAATATATTCCTATCATTCAATGTAAAAAGGTAATTAAAATTAAACGCAGTGTCAGTGCAGGATGTTCAAGAATTTATGACAACAAGATTCTTTGCTAACATCTTTGGCCATAGGCTTGTGGTCATGTCAGCTTCAGCCTGGCCAAAGTCCTACAGGACTGCCCCATAAAAGTTAGTCCGAAACTGCAGCTAGAAAGCCCTCAGTGATTCCTTGCCGTTTTCAAACATTGAATTAAGAAGTTTGTTCTGCCAGTATTCTAGTAAACTTTCCAAATTGATTTTCCAGATATTAGCGGGAGGCTTCTGCTACTGGTAGAGCAATACAGAAACTGGCATATTTTGAGGAGAATGAACGCATTGGTCCCCTATGCTGCTCTGGGAAGGAGTAGGGCTATGGAAAACCCGCTAGGAACCTGCTGAGAAGAAAGTGGGCTATTGCTAAGTCCACTCTTAGCTGCACTGAGCACTTCTTTCCAAAGGTCAGCTGTACCACTAAAATCAAATGCAGTGGGGATGTTTTGCCCATTTCGAATCCTTGAAGAAACTATTCACTGCTGCTGGAAGGCATTTGCCTCTGGGCTAAGAGCATTCACGCATATTAACTGGGTCCAGGACACTTTGGCACAAAAAAATATGCCAGAATAAGAGCGAAGAAAATATGTCAATTGCTATCCAGCAGACAAAACCCTACATTATTGGCACAGGAAACCATACTTTAAGAGGTGGTCTGGCATCTCATTTGCAGCCTATTTGAATGCCACTTCTTTCTTTATGAGCAGGGACCATGTTGGATTTTTTCTTCGTATGAAGAGCCGATGTTAAATACAACATGAACTCTCAGCTCCAAATTCCTTTATGCTACTGAAAGTCTAGAGTTAACTCCACAGCCTTCCGAATCTGGTTTATAGAGCTTAATCAAGACAGTTGCATAGCTCTTCTCATGTATTTAAGTGGATTGCAATATAAATTAAGTGAAGGAAAAAGTGGGTCACAACTTTGGCAACCCTTTTTCCTTCTCTCTATTTTTGGTCTCAGAGTTAAAACCTTCAACATTTCCTTGTACGGACAAAACAACTAATAAAAAAACAAACCTTACAGTGGAGTCAACCATACAACAAAAATGGCTTTACTTTACCAGTGAGGAAAATACATGAAAATGGGCAACAGCCTGTAAAAGCCCCAATATCATACCACATATGGTGTGAACTGATATAATTAAGCGTAGGGGATCTGCAGATAATGTCTGGGAAATGTTAACAGTAAAACTATATGTGCTGAAGGCCTCCAAAGTTTAAATAAATATTCCAAGTAAATGTTATGAAAACCTCTACTCCTTTCATGAGAACCTGTTCCAAGAAGGCTAAATGAGATATAGTTTATTTACATGAATCCCATTTTGATCTTCAATAAAAATAAAGTAGAGACTGTGTTGGACAGGATGGTATTGCACACCCAACAGGACAGAGCACAGATCCTGTTCATCTCAGAGATATGCCCAGCCTGGGGAAACAGGAGATATTGTCCTCCTGGGAAAGCAAGCAAAATTTTTTTCTATGCATGCTTCAGTTTTGCAGCTTCTGGAGTGCTTAAAAATGCAGGTTCGATTGATCCTCCTGTAGGAGGGAATCCAATTCAGTTTATTCCTTTTAGGAAAGATAAACAGCCAAACGGAGGGGAATATGTTCTGAAATGCTGTGTCCACACACAAGGCCAAAAAATACCCACTGGTCAGCAGGCAGACAGTTCCCCTGATCCCGGCCCAGCAGGACACTGCTCTTTGCTTTGCAAAACTAATGCTTGCCTTGGGCTAAGCACTGCCAGACTTGGAAGCAAGAGCAGAGGAGGTTTAGTGAGATCAGAAGAAGGTGGAGTAGGGACCCTGAAGCAGGTCCATGATGTTTCTGGGGATGGTGGACCTAACAAAACTTCAGGTGGGGATAGGGACAAGAAGAGGTTTCAGGTGCTGCAAATGGGAAAACATTAAGGAACAAGGTTTCTTTCCTCATCTCCTATCTTCCCAAGAACACTCACCCTCACACAAAATGCCCAACTACCGTCCTGTACCTCCCCACTTGTGTGGTATGTGAGGCCAAAGGAAGAGGATGGAGGAAAGAAAAGGGCAGGGTCGAGGACCATTTTCCCTCATCAAGGGAGGGACAGAAACACAGCTGGGCTGGAGCGACAGCAGGAGAACCCCAGAGGGATGTGCTGCTGCTCTCCCTGCTCTGGTGGACCTCTACAGAGGGCAAATCCAGCTGGAGGAGGGAAAGGCAGAGGAAAAGTCTTATTGCCAGCCTGGAGTGGTCTGGCTGTTGGGGTGGTAGTGCCTCTGCGGGCAGGGAGACACATCCAGCCTCGCTGAGTGAGAGCTCCCACTGGGACTTCAGCTCAGGGCCAGGAGAAGCCCCCAGCGGGATGAACGCAAAGGCTGGCTGAAGCCAGCTTTCCTATCATTGCTCCTCTCCACCCCTACTGCTCCAGACTCCATGTACAATTGACTGGAAGTCCCACTGTGTTTTATTTACAAATGAAAAAATTACTTGTAAATTCTGGACCAAAGTTTCCATAATCTCTGACTTCCAAGTGGAAACAATCCTTTCAATGTGGTGGATCACCAATGCATGTTGCGGGTTGTTATCCATGGGCTTGGGCAGTGGGATCAAGCCCTGATACTGTAATTTCAAGACATTCTGAGGTGGCATAGAGGTGGGAACACTGTAGAACGCAAAAACAGATGCTGGGGCCATGGAGAGGGCTGAACTGCCTCCCTCAGGGCTGGCTTCTATTTTCTGTCTGAAAGAACTAAACTATTTGATTCACCTGAAAGACACATTTTTTATACATTCAAACCACGGCACAACAAAGCAGGTAGAATCAAGCCTGAGCAACCCATATTTTCAATTATTGATTTTTGAAGGCTAAAAATCTGAAACACTTGCCAGGTTTTAACTTAAATGAGCGTCTTCAGTTTCATAAATTAGTTTGCTTTTGGGCTGATGGTACATGTGTCATGTTTCATATTTATGACTGGGTGACAGACGTTAAATTAAACAAATAATGCAGAACCATGAACGTGTTCTACTTTTATAACAATTTTGACTTTGTAGAAATATAAAAATAAGTATTTGCATTTGATTAATAAGTTTTAGCTTAGTTACATAACTGTGTCATTAACTTTTCTTTGTGTTCATCTAGTATAAATTAAATGGCAGAGAAAAATTATGTCTCGTGACAGCTATGTAAAATACTCCAACAACAGAATTTCTCCATTTACTGAATAATCATACTCCTCATTGGATTTTTGTGATGCATAACTTATGGGGAATACCTAAAGACAGGAAATAAACAAACTTCTAATTGTTGCCAGACTGTGGGTCTATCTATAAACAGGTCAAATTGATGGGGGAAATAACAGTGGAGAATGTTCAATACACCAGTTTTTCACTTCTAGCTTGTGCTCATGCCTGTTTCATGCATGATCCAGTTTTTAAAACCTGAATGCTGAAGAGATGCTGTACATTGTCTCTGCTAATATCATAGTATGATAAAATAATTTCAGGGGATTTTTTCCCCAATACTAACATTTCAATGGCTATATTTTCCACAAGTACGGTAGGATTTTCCTTTATTCATCTACATCGTTACATATGATATTCCCAGATGATTCACTTAATATGGAAATTTTACTATCAGATTAAATACCTTTGACAGAACAAACAACAACATTTAACTTTTGGAAAGCTGGTAGTTGCCAAACAGTCCTTTGTAGTACTTACAGATTGCCAACCTCAATGACCTAGGGTTAAAATAATATTAAGCTGAAATAAACTAAAAATATCAACAACTTGGGTATTACTTAAACATCATGGTTCCCTTGACACTAAAGCAATTTCATTCATCTGCATCATTTCCTTTTGTTTTTATTAGCTGTCCAAATCCTGGAGGCAGCTCTGCAAATCCCAGTCCTACTTTTTTCAATCTGATAAGTCACACTGAAAACTGATAAAAGATGCTTATGTTTTTTCCCGCTACATTTGCAGTGCTGCCAAGTGCAAACTTAAGGAAAACAAGAATATAATCCCCATAGACTTGAAATGGTGTAGAAGTCATGAAGAAGAACAAGAAAGGTGGGTTATTCATATCTGACTTGGGACTTTCCAGCTCTGAAACTATAATTGTCTCACATTCTTCATACTTTGTCTGCAAGTAAAAAAGACAGAAGCTTTGCTTTCAATGCAAGGGGAGTTTCTTACGGAATAGAAATTTTTAGCTTTCTGTCAGCCAGAGTCTTGAGGCTTTGAGAAAAACATAAGTAGTGAGACTTGTGATGAAATTGTGAGATCTGGCAACAGCACAATCAAGCTGGTTTTTCATTTCCCTTGAAGTTGAATGGAAACATGCCAAAATCATGCTTGTGGTGCAAAGAGTGATAAACCAGCAGGAAACAGCCTTGCCCAGTCAGCTTTCTCCCTGAAATGAAAGACGAGCGTCTTGTGAAAGGTCTGCTCAGAGTTCCAATGAAGGCAAATTGCAAAATCATCTCTCACTGACTCCAGCGTTAAAACAGTGTGCTCACTTAAGGGGTTGTTCAAGGGAAGAAAGTGTACTCTGCTACCAAATTGAAACTTGGATATTCTTGGATTTGATAAGCCTGTAGCTCTTTAGAAGCCAGCTGACATAGATAAATCTTATTGCTTCCTTATCAAGATGAATTTCTGCTACTGGCTTTGCTGTGAAATATTCAAAAGTTATACTCAATACTGTGTTTCTGTTTATGTTTAAGAGAAGCCGAATTTATCAAGCTAAATTAAACGTTTAATAGAAGTTGAAGTTAGCAAGATAAATTACATTTTTGCAATTTATTAAAGAAAGTGAGTTTATTGTATAAGGGGCACAGAACTAACAGGATGAAGTAAGTTAAAATAGTGTAGGTTTAAGGGTAAATTCATCACCATGACGAATAGCTTATAAAGCTGTATACTCATTATCTTTAAAATGAGATGGCAATGCTAGTGTCAAGTCATATTCAGCATCACAATATGCTTTCCACAGACGGTGTCTTAATCCAATGCAAGGTCGTGTTGCCATCAAAGGTGTGTGTGCTATCATCTGTGCTCCAGTTGCATGTGCTCAGCCCATCTTTCTCATTAGCACTGTCAATTATACAATTTCAGAGCTGTTGGACCTGCTTGCACAGCAGCCTGAATATCAGCCTATCAAAAAAAAAAAAGGGAAAAAAAGTTAGCATTTAGCTGAATCAGTAAGTTGACCTGGCTCTCTGTTCTTCCACAGGTGGCAGCAGAAATATCCACACAGTGGTGGTGGAAAGGTAGGACTACCCTTTCTGCAGAAACACGGTGCTAAGAAAGCCTTTCCACAGCCTTGCACTTTAGGAAACTCTTCCAATCTGTGCAAACTGGCCTTAAAAAACAGAGTAGATGAACTCATAGTTCTCAGTTAGCGGTGCTTTCTATCAGTTTCCCGTGTGTGTAAATGGCTTCACCAGCTGCTATGCAGAAAGGTCAAGGGCTGGATTCATTTTTCTTCCTTAAGACTGCTTTGTACTACTCTAGTAAAAATGAATGTGATCATAGTAAAAAACTGTTTACAAGTCATGACAGTGTCTAGCTCCGCATTATCTTCTTGATGTTACCAGAGTGCAGAATATTCAATTATATCTACAGATATCTAAGGTGTTCATTTAGTCTTTGCTTTATTTTATTTTCACTTGCCTAAATCAAATTAATTTTATATTAAAGATAAGATTTCCATCGGGAATCAAATTAACAGGCTGAAATAGCTACCAATACAAGGTTTTGTTACTTACTGTAGCAGAGTTATATATACTTCACTGAAAATCTTAACTGTCTTCAAGAGTTTCTATGTCACAAACAAAATTCCTCACTACCTTCCTTGACAGCAAGTAAAAAATCAGTGCTTGAAAAATTAAGGAAGAAGAAAATCAAGGTTTTCTGCAATATAACATGAAACTTCTGTGGAACAGAAAGGGTATTTCTATTAATGTGGGCAAACACTTAATGACTACTGTTGCGTCTTTTATTTGCAGCTGTAAAGTAACTAAATGGGGGCAGTGAAGCCAAAATTAACTGTTTAGTACGTGTAAGTGGCATGCCAAGTCCAGATACACAACTGTCTGCTCGATGTAAGCAACAGAATACACAGCGGTTCAGAATTGTAAGACTTGCTGTTGTTGGGACAATAGCTGTGTTTTTTCTCATCAGAAAGCAATTATGTACTTGATGATAACTAAATGAGCAATTAAAATCCCTTCTAAGACAAATCCTTTACTAAGCTAATCTCAGACCATATTTCCTTTCCAGGTTCACTAGGCATCTGTAGTTTCTGTCCTTTTTCACTGTATGGCAGGAGATTGTCTCTCTGTTTTGCCTGTTTCTCTTCATACAGTGTGCAGTCCAAAGGAACAGTGTGGGTGAGGTCCAAATATCTCCACTTACCTTCTGTAAATACTGTGTGTAGTGTGCAAGTCCAAGCAGCATATAAACACCATTGCTCTGACTGAGTTCTAGTGGCTCAGAAACAGAGGATGCAGTCAAGGTCACTAGACGTTTCACAAGCTATGAAAGGGATACTCCTCAATTCCTATCACTACAGACACACTGCATTAGTTTGAATAACAGGAGAGCTGTATTTAAAATCATAAAGTAATACTAATCTAACAGGACCTTCAGAGCTCGTCTAGCCCAAAGCAGGGCCAACTTTAAAGTTACATCAGGTTGCCTGAGATCTTGTCCAGTCTAATTTTGAGTATCTCCAAAGCTGGTAGTGATACCACAGTCTCTTTGGATAACCAATTCCAGTGCTTGACCACTCTCACTGTGAAAAATGGATCTGTTCTTTCCCAGAGATTCAGTTCAGGAAAAGAGGGGATTACATCAAGACTTAGGGTTGAAGAAGAGGAGCAACATGTGTGCTAGGCAGATGCTGGAGAGGCCAGCAGCACCAGAGGAAGATGGCTCACTCCCAAAGCTCTGAGGTCATTTAGGTCACGTGCTGGGTCATAGCAGTGGGAGCACTGGTGCTGTGCAGGGCTGGAGGATGATGTTTGGATTCATGAGTAGTAAAGTAACACAGAACTGGTAGTTTTGGCTTTGATTCTTTTGAAGGTGAAGATTTTCTATTTGAAGCCACTTCATCTTAAGGTCAACACAGTATTAAAGCACTTCTGTAGCTCACACTGTGATAAGGGCTGTGTAAAGAGTTTGTGTAGCTAGTTGCAACCTTTATGAAACCCATTGTAATCTTTGGTCAACTGACAGAAAATGGCAATTTACAGTATCTCCCCTAGCCTGGGAGAGATTAGTGGGAATTCATGATCCTGCAGAGCCACCCAAAGTGTGATGTGGCTTGCCACATTGCTCTGGGAAGCCGCATCGCTTGCTTATGGTCAGACTTCAGGCTCTCCAACACAGCACCTGTTGTCACAGACATTCGTTCCTGACACTGTGTTGCAGCAGCAGCATTACAGGCCTGAGGCTTTCTGCCTGTTGGCTGCTTGTTTTTTACCATCAGTAATAACCTAGTCCTATTAACAAACATGCTATCTGCACTACATTGTGGCCTTACGGCACAACCGAAAGTTGGGACTGTCCTGTGCTACTTTTTCTCTATGTGCACCACAGGGCCATATGCTACTCATTGAGTGTATCAGTTCTAGTCTTGCTGCTTTAACTGAGCTGTGCAGGGCAGTGCTGATCTTACACTTTTAAATCTGGTGATGTGTAAAGAAGTAAAACCCCATTTTTGTATTTTTTTTATCCAATTCCTAGCTGAGAGGGCCCACCGATTTCAGTGGAGTTGTACGAGTGATTAATCTGCTTTTTGTGTACAGTAAGTCCTGTTCTGTAGGCAAATGAAAACCCATTAAAGGGAAGCATTCATCATTTTACCAAGACACTTCCGGGGGGGTTGGGAGTTGACTTGTAAGGAGGTCAAGTAACACAACAAAGAAACTTTCCCTTAAATGTTTGCAGAAAAGACAATAGAGGCTTTTTTAGGCATACAAGGCTGAAAAAAATCTCCATTTTAAGAAACTGGTTTTTTCCTCTAGAAAAACTGTAGAAAAATCTGCTTAAAGCCTCTTGTTTTGCAGCACAATCAGCTGCTGCCTGTGGCATCACTTCCAAACTGGTTTTCTTTTCCCCATGAATAATCAAGTCCATTTTGTTTGAAGTATTTTGTATCCTGTGTTACGGCACTTGTCTCACGCACACATTTAAACATGCACACACAGGAATATGCTGGGAGATTTTTTGTTTCTCTGAGGCCAAGACACGAAAATGGTGGAGACCCAGCCTGAAGTCTCTTGCTGTCGGTGATAGAGATTCAAAGATTACTGGATAAGCTTTGAGCCTCCATGTGAACATCTTAGATCAACTGAGAATGTGTCAAGGTCTATAATGTTGCCTAGACACTTTAAAACTTCTGTGGACTAGGAAAACCATTCCCACGGCTTACTTTGCCCGTTGGGCAAACATTGTCATCTCAAAACTTACAGGACATTACCAGTCTAGAGGCTCTAGGCTATTTCCTCCTGACAGTGCAGTTTGGTCCTCATGGGGTATTAGATGATTATTTTGATTTCATTCCTAGCTTCACCTTCATCATCAGTCTTGCAAAATAAGAAAATGAGATGGATCGGTTTTGTTGTACGTATTTTTTGGTGCCCCAATAATTCTAGAAGATAGAGTTCATTTTGGCAGAAGACAGTCTTTCCCAGCAATTGCACTCCAGTGATGAAACACAGATTTCTGTTAAGCCTGAGCAGAAATAAATTAGAGAGAAAAAAGATGTAATTCTGTTAACAATTTTGATATTTTTTCCCAGAGAAATAGAAATGGGAATGGGCAGTCGTGATACAACAATGGTTGCAAACATAGCCAGCACTGAACTTCACGTCAAGTACAATTACAGAAATTAAGGAAAAAACAAGTAGGCTAAGAAACATAGAACAAAATATACCAACTAAAATCACACCTAAGCTGGAAAAAGCCCTTGTGTATGAGCTTGTTTGTAAAGTTGATGCACTACCCATCTCAGGCAAACTGCTGATTACTGCTGATTATTTTTTTCAATTCCAAATTCTCTGATCGCTTACTCTGGGAGAAAACATTTGCTGGAACTTGCTGTATTTCTACCAGACTTTTAATTATCCTACTGGGATACTATTTACAGCCAGGATTTTAGGGTCAGTCTTGGAGGTGCAGTTCCCATTAACAGTAATGATGTGTGCATGCTGTGAAGATAACTATAATCCTAACTATAATCCCTTTGCAGATTAAACACTTGGTGCTGTCAAACTTTTTCCTAATGCTGTAACTCTGAAGGCAGGCTTTTTTTTTTTTCCATGTGAGTGATTGCAATATTTTTGATTGCTTTGGATGAACAAAAAGATCTCTGCAAGACTGATGCTGTCTGACAGAAAGCATAGTAATGAATGGGTGGCCTGGTTAATGTAGGTGTTCAGGATCTTTGAAAGTCACACCAAAGAGTCGCTACAGTATATTCTTGTTGGAGCTAATGTCGTTAAAGTCCATACAAACTTAAAAAATTTAATTCTTCAATTTAATTTAAATCCACTGTCAGATTGCAGGCAGTCCATGCTGTGTTGATATACATTCAGTGCAGCAGGAGCATGGTTGCCTGAGTTTCACGAGTTGCGGATAAAACCAGAATGTGATCCCATGAGAAAAGTAATAGCTCTCCTTTCTGAAATATAAGCTTATACACATGCACTAAGTGCAGTATATCTAGTTTTCCTGTCCATGGATATGTTACATCTCTAGCTGAACACAAAACTGTTGTAAAGAAATTAAACATCAAACTTGTAGACATGCTGTGCTGGTCTACAATCAAATTAATGTGCAGATAATTGCACAAGGAATTGATAAACATGTTTCAGACAGAGAGGCCTAACTGCGGGTATCCTCTGCCCTGGAGACCTCTGCTTTGTAACTAAGGCAATATGGGAACCCAGAGACAGAAAGAAATACAGCTGTACTCACATCTTCAAGATAGATAACAAACCAAGGCATTTAAGAGAAGGATATAAACAAATAAAGACACAATGTAGCCCTAAAATAAATTATCTCTTTAATATTATGCAGTTGCATATATAATACATACATCTAAACACAGAGATACTGAGTTAAATTCAGAACCGTAGATAAATGGGTTTCCTGGGTGGGAAAAGCCCTCGCAGTTGTTGACACTGGCTAATGAGATGTCTGTTCTGCTTGCTTCATCTGCTACAGGTAAAGTTGAGCTGGTTCCTGTTGAGTTCAGGACTGTGTCTGCCTTTGCCATTCATCCACCCCAACAGAATGTAAAGCCTAGCCACATTTATGGCCTGCATAGACACCACCTCTTTCTTCTTCCACTCATGCAGCAGTAGTAAATAGTTAATTAATTCTTAAGAGTAATATAAAGATTTAGCTTGTTAAAACAGCCCCTAATAACCTGTAGTTATGCAGGAAGATTATCTGGCCTACCCAAAGCCTCATGGAGAAATGAGTGGGAACGGAAAGCAAATACACTGGGAGAGTCTGGGAGTTAGTTACTACCATCTTAGATCCCATGTGAAGTACTCTTGAAGGAAATGAAGTGTCATCCATTTACATCCAAATTACAATCTGCAGTTGTGTGATATTAAGAATAAAAGTTTAAAAAATGGCACAGTAGTAAATTTGCTTTGGGGAGAATTTGTCTCAGGCCGCATAAACTGTTCACGCTCTTTAATGCTGTTCAATATTTCATGAACCTGCTGTACACTCTGGCTAGTCTCCATTTTAGCAAGGTGTATGAGAAGAAGATGTGACGAAGATGTGCCTAGGCTCCATGCATGCCAGGCTGGGCTGAGTGCTGTTACTACTGAAGGAGCAGTAAAAAGAGATGCATCCATCCTTTGTCGAGAGTCTAGACTGGAGGCAAGCTCAACATCTCAGCAGAAAAGATTATTTCTCACTGCTTGTCCCCAGTTGTTGTCCTCACTTGTTCACTGCTTGCAGCTGCACCACCCAGGAAGAAGGCTCCTCCAAACCGCTTTAATAATATTTGAAAATGCCTTTTGAAAGAGGGAGAGGAAATGCAGGTGTCACACATCAGGAAGAACACCAGGAAAAAGATCAAATTAATTCAGAGCCATTTTATGAACTACAGAGCACTTTGGGAATTTCCAAGTACACGAACTAGGCAAAACGCGGAAGGGCAGATCTCTGTGTTATGTTGCATATTACCATGTAAGTCACGTCGAGTGATGCCAGCTGAGACTGGGGATTGACCTCTTCTTTAAGGTTCAGATTATTTATCTTTAAAACAATACACAGGTTTTGTAAGTGGAACTGCAATGAACTCAAAAATATTTACATCGCAGAGAGAAGGACTTTTGATTCTGTGATCGCCACTTCTGCCTGCACTTCTAGTTGGTGTTTCTATAAATAAGGAAGTATCCATTACTGGTAGCCCAAAAAAGGAAGCCCATAGCAGTCCTCCCAGCAGGGTAAGTGCTAAGAAAACATCAATGCTCTCCCAGGCCTCTCTCATGCACCCCTCTGCAAGTTCAAGAGAGGCCATTTGCCTCCTCACGGAGAACCTTCAAAGCTGGAGATGGGGGTATACCAGGCAATAAGTCATTCAGGGCCTCTGCAAACATTTTCCCCCAATTCAGCTGGCTGCCTCCACCAGCGTGGAGTGGCAACAACTGGACCAACTGCATACGTCTGAGCTTCCCTCCCCTGCAGAGGTACCTACGCATCCCCTGTGGACCTTCAGGTCCTGACTCTGGTACTTACAGGTAGAAGAATATACTCTAATACTGTGGTGTTGAAAGACCAGAGTGGGCCGTGGTGGGCCTGAAGCATACATTCCAACCAAGCCAAGCACCCTCACCTTCTTTTCTCTTTGACATCCAGCCCTGTCCCACTCCAGCTGAAGGTCACTAGTGTATTACAGCAGGTTTGGTAATTACGCTGCTGGCAGGATCTAGGGGTCGGAGGCTGAAAATATGGCTGAAAACATATGAAAATATGGCTGTTTGGATTACTGTAGGGTCCATTGACTTCTCCGTTATTTCCAGTGTCTAATCCAATGCCCGATTTCTTCCTGAAAGAGGATCTCCACTGCGGTGGTTACCAGTTTATGACTTGCGTGGCTCTTCTATGGGCTGCTTCTAAGATGATTAAGAAAAGTAAATTTTGTATGCTAGATATTGTGAGTTTTCTGCAGAAGTCTGTGCATCTGATGGAATATTTTAGGGACCTATAACCTGAAAAAGGTTGAAAATGCCTGCTGCTTTAAAGTAGATCTACTTCAACTGTAAATCGTCAGCCTTGTCGTGGGAATTACCTGGTGAAGTGTTAAAAGCCTGCATTGCACAGATGACAGAGGGCTGGAGATAATATTTTTTTCTCTCCTTCTGAAATATTTGGTTTCTTTTACTGAAAAGAGTACCAGGATCCATTTAATATATGCAGCTAGGACTGATCCTGAACTTTGCGTGTCTAGCTCTTCTTGTCACTATAGTATTGGATAAACTTCCACATATGTGTTTAACAATATGAGTAATATTTGTCTTTTTTTTTTTTTAATGGGAAGTGTGCACATTCAAGTGATTGGTTTTGGGAGTCTTTTTTGGTAAACATATATGCTTCTTTTTATTTGGGCAAGAACAAAGAATGAGGTACTACCCAGCATACAGAAGGCACTTGGTTCTTTGGGAGAGCTCTTAATTTCTGGCAGATTACTCCATGGGTTTCCATTATGGATACTACTTCCACACAGATAAGCTCTCCCCTCGTAATGAAGCCCTCACTGTGTTAGAGGAATTTAATGCTTGACTAGAGAAGAGGTATAGCGTGGGACTGGTCTTTGGGCAACCATGAAGGATCAAGACTCTGAGCTCGATTTGGAATTCTGCAGGAAACTGATATGACAGGACTCCACGTCTTGCCTCTCAGCTGAGTCTGTTACATACAGAAAAGCTTTTTATATTTCCTTCAGTCTGAATCAAAGCTCACAAATTCTCACCTCACCTTTCCCTGCATGGCACGTGCATGTGTGTGTACACATATGGGTAGAACTCAGGGCAGCATACAGTCTGCCTACAATGCAGGGACTTCAAGATCTCTGCAGGGTTGATTAGATGAGTTACAAAGAGGTGCCCCTTATCAAAAATCACATTTGCCTAAGTAAATCCATCATCTGACTGAAAAGCTTTGTTCACTGCTCTGCTCTCGAACATCAAGATATGTGTGGAATTTGGATGGACAAAATAATTCAGAATATTCTAGATGCTGCAGATGTTAGCTGTTTGCTGTTCTCAATACTTCTCTGCAGCCTGAGAGCCAAAATCTGCCCTGTATGCTGACACAATCACACTCACTTACGTGAAGTGACATGGCTGTGACTAATTGGGCTAAGCATGCAAACTTTCACTGCACATAGCCAAAGACAAACTCTGGCTTCAAATGTTTTTTCCTGAATACATTTTCATGGTACCTGGCCTCATTTTAGCCTGAACAATACATTTTTGTCTACAGACACTAAAAATAGTTCATGTTCTAATTAAAAAAACACAAGCGGTGACAGAAAACAATAAAGGCAAGGAAATGGGAAAGTATTTTTACATAGCCAGCAGCTTCCCTGGCACCATTTCTAGCTATGAAGAGGGTTATTAGCAAGCCTAGAATTATATAAACAGTTTCCTCTGCCAGTCAGTGTACACTAGAATCATCATTTACTTTCAAATTATTCAAGTCAGCAAAATCCAGCTTTTCATCAGACCAGTGGAAAGATTGGCAGAGGTTTTTAAAAGTGGGATTATGATCAGAAAAAATTACTCTCTTTCTCAACAGTTCAGTGCCCTAATTTCATAAACTCATTGTTATTCCTGCTTTCCTCATTGACAAAAAAAGCGTGTTTGTTCCTGCGAGTACAGCGTGCTCATCAGATGCAGGAGGGAGAGTTGTATTCTTCCCTGCAATATGCACCATCATCAAAATCATCCACGAACTGCAAGATGCTGAATCTTTGCTACTGGAGTTGATACAGAGAAAGTAATAAACAGGTAGAGATGTGGTCTATGCTAATACTGGGTATAGTTTAAAACAGCAGGGCAAATCTGATCTGGAGTTAATGAGAAATAAAGTCTTAGCCACATTTTGCATGACTCTTTAAGCAAGTTTGAGGATAAGCTATTCACCTCTTTGGCTTTATATCCTGATGAAGAAGGAACTGCCTAAGTCAGGGTTGATGCTTGCTCTAGATCTGGCACAATGGTATGGATGCCCTGGGGCTGCGCGAGGAGGAGAGGCTGGTGGCTGCAGAGTGCAGTGGAGAGAGAGGGAGCTGCATCTCAGGGGGCGCTTGGGAGCACCAGGAGGCCCCAGTTCAGTAAATCCTGCAAGATTGCATAACTTGGAACAAGTGAACAGTCCTACAGTGGGGTTATTATGTGCCTGGAGTTATGCAAGCGCTTAAGTGTTTTGCTGGATAGGGGCCCTAATATCTCAGTAACATTTTCTCCTATCTTTAAAATGGTAATAGTGATTCCTCCATCAGGAAGGGACGTAATTGATTTAGTCATGATTACAGAAAAGAAGGGATCTGTAGCTACCAAACAAAATAACCCAAAAGCAGGAGAAACAGAGAAGTTTGTGGAATAATATCCTGGGGTGCTTATTTTATAAGGGGCGGTTCTGTTTTGAAAAGCTCTTATGTTAAACTGCCACCTTCTCTTGCTCTGACTGATCACGTGCATTTAAAAAAGTAAAACTACCTGGTAAACCCTGCAGGAAGACAGCTAACAAGCAGGAGTCAAGTGGATTGTGTTCCTCAGACATCATGAATAGATGCCTTCACATCTGAGCAAAGCCTTTGAAAGCACAAGTGTCCTATTTGGCCTGAAGAACCAGGACAGGTTGTCTGAATAACAGGTGGAGTTCTCAGGACGAGCAGTTAGAAAACTCACTGCTTTATGCACCACTGGTTATGCTGCAAATGCTCTTCTTCAAACACGAGCAGGTACTCAGCATGCTCCCTCGTGAGTGATCCCTGGGGAATATTGTTCTCAACATCACTAAGACAAATGAAAATTTGAATGACATCGTGATGAAACTTCTAGATTATGATAGCATTTAGAATTAAGATAAAATAGAAACTAACATGAGAAAATGTACTTATGACTGCAATACTATTATTCCATGAGCCATAGGCTGTTTATTCAGACAGAAGATATAGTTGTAGCCTGATAGAGTCAGGGGAACGTTCCACCACGTGCACCAGCTGACCCAATCTCATCGTCAGTTGCTGCTGGTGGAGGCAGTCCTGCTGCCCCCTGCCCGCCCTGCCCTGGGCTACCTCCCCTTCCTCCTGCTGCCTCAGGCACTTCATTTCAGTTCAGCTCCCCGAACCTGCAAAAAGAAAAACTCCGGGGGAAAAAAAAATAGAAAAAAGATGATTTCCAGCCCTGATCTGCTTAAGTCAGGCATACAGATATATCTGACTTTTTCTGCTTGGAAACTCTGCAGCAGTTCTGTGTTGATCATTTCTTCAGTAATTTACAAGAAGGTGAAGGCCTTTAAAATCACCTAAAAATATCCTGATAGATAGCTCTGATGTATTCCCGCTAACCTCTAGAATTCAAGCAATTTCATGCATTATTACCCACCCCAACAAAAATCAATGGTTATAATTAAGATCCAGCAAGCCAATGTGTCTGCCATGGCGGGGTTGCACCCGACAGGACTGCCAGGGCAAAGCAGGCGGAAGGGAAGGCTGTTTGCACAGCAAATGACCTCTTTCAAATACAGCCAGGTACTTAGCATGCTCTCTTACGAGTGATTCGGTGTAGAACACCTCAAGATAGTCACTGAAAGAGCATTGTGTTTTATGTATAATGGCATGGGCTATGAAACTGCAGAAACCTTCTTTTATGTATCATCTACTGTGTTCTTATACAGGCTGATCATTAGGGAAGACAAATTACTCCTCATTTTTCTTACATACAAAATGTTGCTATTGCTTTAAGCTGTCAGCTACACTAGCAAACACCATGATTTGGTTATTCACCTTAGCAGGGATTATTTCTTATCAGGAGAAAGTCTACTTTTTCAGAACAAGGGGAACAAGGGCCTCTTATGACAAACTCAAGTTGTAGTTGACTGTGGTGCTCCCAGGAAGCATGACCCTGCGTAGCAGGGTGGAGACAGCCTGCAGCCTTTGTAGTCACATCAGTCACCATGTTGTCTCAATATGAAATGCAAGCAGGTTGCTTTCGGAAGCGTATTTCTGCAAAATAAATAGAGCTGTGTGCAAGCACGGGCCTAAAAGAAAAAGAAATACCCTGAAGGATCTTTGAAGTCTTCTCATTTTGTTGCCATTGGATTAGCCTCCTAGCAGCGAACAAAAATAAGCTCTATTTGTGCAAGTTAGGACCTTCCAGAGAGTTTGCTCGTGAGGAGCTGCGGGCATGTGGAATGCCACGGGCCGACAGATATTGTATTTGAAAAAGACTTTGAAGTTGAGCTAGGTAGTCCTTGTATCAGGTCCTCAAAGTCCCTGCAGCTGCACGTTAAACTTGAAAAATAAAAGAGAGATATTTTATTATCAAACACATTTTTTTTTCATGGACTGAAGCTTTTCCCAGATGCAGGTGTTTTCTGCCTAATATTATGGGTAGATGCACACTGTAGGAATGGACAGAGAGTAAGACTTTGGCTCTGCTTTACATGCTTTAGAGAGAGCATAAATAACCATGGTAAATAATGGAGTTGGTAAGCATGGTAAATAATAGAGACTAGTTCTCTCTCTAGTTTACTGTTGGAGCTCATTTGGCTCAGTTTCGTCTTTGTGGTATTAAAAACTAAGAAGAACTCCATGTATGGCAATGGAGACAGCTTGGTTGGAAATCAGAAAACAATGGAACAAGACTAATTGGAACCTTTTCCATGTTGGAGAAATTTGTTGAAAAACATGTTTCACAGTCTTGGTTTCTTGTCCCCTTTTACCATGTAATACTGCAGTTATGTTTTAGTTTGGGGATTTGAGTTTTGAGTACCCAAAGCTAAAATAGGGCAGAAATGGCAGAAAAGTACATAAATGTCTGGCAACTTGTGCTAGACTGTGGTTTTCAAAATCTCAGAGGCAGCAGCAATACCTGCTTTCGAGAGGATTACAGTACAGTGCTGGTATTTCTCCTCACCTCTGGGATTAAGAAGTATTTCAGCACTGAGAGCATGTGTGGAACAGATGACTGATGACCTCCGTTCCCTGCAGTGCTCCTCCATGGCTTACAAGGAAGACAGAGCAAGGGCTCTGCCCATTCCCTAAGCTTACCTACACATGCCTCTTATATCAACCTTGCCCAAAGCTGCTTTTCCTTGTAAAGTTACCTGCATGACAAAAAGATAACCAATAGCAGGGCATGAGCAACACCTCCTTTCTGTGGACCATCTCGTGTCAAACTAGAAAGATATCTCTGCCAATTTTGCTGGAATTGCCTGTAAGGGTTTCAGTGCTGCTTCATTGCCCGAGAACACATCGCGGTGTTTCTTTGTCCTTCGTACTCACAAGTCATCTAGTGCTACTCCTAATAGCGAGGAACTAAACTAAAAGGGAAAAAACCAAAAGTGTTTGCTGGAACAAACTGGGTGAGCTTGTTCTCTCCTTTAATTAAGATTCTTTTTTCTGGTTGCTCTGAAGAATCTGTTTTACTGCATCTTGTAGATATTTTAGCATTTTTCATTTGTGTTCTGTTTTCTTTTAGTAGACCATTGCAAACATAGTTTCTTGTTTTTCTGTAAACATAGCCACAAAGAGAGAGCCACTTTTAAGTCTGTTCCAAACTCATCCAGGTTTTACTGACTTAGCCCTTTAGCGTAAGTCATCCACACATGATTAATCTACGTATAAAGGTAGTTTCTACATCGATTTGCTAATATTTTATGTTACAGGTGAATGACAGAAATCCAGTAAAGGAAAGGAAAACATCAAGAGGCATTCTTGCTCTCACACAGACTTTTACCAAGGCAGGCTACAAGTCTTGTTTTCTTCTCACCCACCGCAGGAACTTCCCCAACATTCGCTACTCACGGGTTCAAGTTTTAGGCTGGCGACGTGCCAGTGCATTCATTAGTGGCACAGCGGATAACAGTGCAGACCCAGTTCTCTGGGATTTAAACAACATTTTAACTGCAGTGTAGTGATGGCTAGAAGAAATTAAACTCTGGCTGGCCTGAGCTGTCTCAGGGGGTCCAAGTACCCATGTGCAGCAGATAATATAATAAACTGTTACCTCCCTTCTGTAGGCAGCTTTGGGAGACCAGATGTCTCTTGCCTTAGTAGCTACCTATCTGCAAATTGAAGTGTGCAAAGCTAACATATTTTTGCAGTCACCTCACTGCTTACTTTTAGGATTTAATTTTTGGCTAAAATGATCAGTTCCCATTAATCCTGAAAACCTCTTAGGACTGGAGATAACTGAAAACCAGAATCCAAATCTTCATGGTTTAGGAAGTTACTTGTGGATCCATCCCGCTTTCCTTATGCACCTGCAAGTACAGCTTCTTTTGTTTGTTCTGGAAACAGAACTTTAAAAAAAAAAGAAAGAAAGAAAGAAAGAAAATGAAAAGCATAACACGAGCAAATGCTTCTGGCTGTGTGGGATGTGCCCTGAAATGAGAAAGCGCCTGTAACAATAAACCACGTCCGGTGGCCCCAGGCTGCCCCCACCTGCTGGGCTGTGTGGAGGTAGATGGGGCCACTCTGGGACAGCTGTGCAGGTCACTGTTGTGCAAGTCACTGTTGGGTTGGACGTTGCCATGCAGATGAGTCTAGTGAGGGCCACCGCTGTGCAGGACATGGCTGTGTGACACTGCCGTGCAGGGCATTGTTCTGTGGCTCACCACTGCATGGGACACCGCTGTGCAGGACATCATTGTGTGGGAGGGATGTCACTGTGCAGGACATTGCCATGGGGGTCACTGGAGTGTGGGACACTGCTGTGAGGGTCATCACCACGTGGGACGTTGATGTGAGGGATATCACTGTGGGAGACACTGCTGTGAGGGACATCGCGGGTCACCACTGTGTGGGTCCCTGCAGTGTGAGACACTACTCTGTGAGCTATGGCTGTGTGGGACATGGCTGTGGGGGTCACTGCTGTGCGGGGACATCATTGCATGTGGTACATGGCTGTGTGCAACATGGCAGTACAGGACATCACAGAATCACAGAACGGTAGGGGTTGGAAGGGACCTCTGGAGATCATCCAGTCCAACCCCCCTGCTAAAGCAGGTGCCCCCAGAGCAGGTTGCACAGGATCGCGTCCAGGTGGGTTTTGAATATCTCCAGAGAAGGAGACTGCACAGCCTCTCTGGGCAGCCTGTGCCAGTGCTCTGTCACCCTCACGGTAAAGAAGTTCTTCCTCATGTTCAGGTGGAACTGCCTGTGCTCCAGTTTGTGCCCGTTGCCCCTTGTCCTGTCACTGGGCAGCACTGAAAAGACTCTGACCCCATCCTCTTGACACCCACCCTTTAGATATTGGTAAGAATTGATGAGATCCCCTCTCAGTCTTCTCTTCTCCAGGCTGAACAGAGCCAGGTCTCTCAGCCTCTCCTCATAGGGGAGATGCTGCGTTCCCCTCAGCATCTTCGTAACCCTCCGCTGGACTCTCTCCAGTTGTTCCCTGTCTCTCTTGAGCTGGGGAGCCCAGAAATGGACACAGCACTCCAGATGTGGCCTCACCATCCCTCTGCAGGACATCACTGTGAAGGTCATGGCCAGGCAGGACATCACTGAATGGGACATTACTGCGTGGGACATCGCCGTGTGAGATGCGGCTGTGTGCGTCACCCATGTGAGGGACATCCCTGTGCAGGACAAGGCTGTGAGGGTTGTGGCTGTTGTGGGACATCACTGAGCGGGTCACTGCCATGGGGAACACCACCGTGCGGGTCATCGCCTTGCAGGACACCCCCGGGGGCAAGCGCCCCCCACCCCATCTCCCGCCCCCCNCTCCGCCGGGTGCCGGTGGCCGCCGGAGCGCTTCGCGGTGGCGGGAACCTTACGTCGGGCCTGCACGGTGATGGGCGGCGCGGCGCTGTCGGGAGCGCTGTGGCTGGGGCTGCTGTGGGCCGGCAGCGGGGCCGGGGGGAGCTGCTCGGGCAAGTGCTGCGAGGGCCGGGACGCCGCCTGCGTGGGCGAAGGATGGAGGGAGGGAGGCGGCTACGGGACCTGCTACTGCGACGGAGGGTGCCGGCGAGCCGGGGACTGCTGCCACGACCACGGCCAGGCGTGCCCGGGTAGGTGCGTGTCCCCCTCCCCCCATCCCCACCCCGGGCCACCGAGCCCACCGAGAGGGGCACGGGCAGGGGACAGGCCGGTCCCCCGGGCACCCCCGTCACTCTCTGCAGGTGTAGTTAGGCGGGATGCAAGTTTTGCTGGGGAAGGGGAAGGGTCTCAGCTATGAAGGGGCTCCGCAAGGCCATATTCTTCCTCGGTATGACCACCAGCCGCAAGGTGGGGGCATGAGCAGGGACCGGGCTGGGGCTGTGTGAGGGTAGCAGGAGGCACAGGAGTGGGAAGGGAGGCTTTTCCCAAACCAGACATTTGCTAGGTTTCTGGATCAGCTGTAGTGCAGTGCCTAGGGTTTGCCTGTCTGCGGTTATTTTGCCTCTAAAATGTTATGCTACTTACCTTTCACTCGTGCTCGTCCCAAATACACATTGATGACGGTGGGGACGTAGCATTACAGAGACAACAGGGAGATTCATTCGGAGCCGTCTGTGTCTCTGAGCTGATTCCTCCTCATGTCTTGCCAAACAAATGTTAATGAAACAATCGGGGAAATCCCCAGGGTGAGGTTTTTGTCCTCATTTCTAGGGGCAGGAATCAGCAAGGACCCACCGGGAAGGCAAGGACTTCAAAATGTGTGTAGGGCAATGGGTGAGAGGGTCCTCTACCAGGCTGCGGGGGAAGGCCTGGCTCCCAGGGGAGCAGTGGCAAGGAGGAGTGAGTGACCCGGTTCTACAAAGCTGGACCCAGCAGCCTTGTAGGTATTTACACTCCCTCTTTCTGTGGTATTTCTACCCTTGACGGTCTTCAGGATTTGTCGTCCCTCCCTTTGTCGGCGATGCGGCATGCTGCCCTCGCTTTACAGGTGCAGCGCTAGTACTCAGACAGCCTAACGTCTCTTCCTGGCTGGCTGGATGCACGCCAGCCAACAGCCAAAAAGTCATGAGTCTCTGCTGTGCAGTCCTGATAATTAGGGTGTATTTAGCAGGCTCAGCGCCGTGCTGACATAGCCACATAGCTTTGGGACCCAAATCGGCTTGCATCCGCCTGGTTTGGGGAGTACGACTGTCAGCTGGTGTAGACCCCTCCTAGGTGATGTAAAGCTGCACAGAAAGACTCAACAGGGCAGAACTCTGACCCCAGGTTTCCAGATGAAAAATAGTCAGCTCTCTTACTGCTAAATAATCTCGCCAGAATAACAGATGGGGAAAAAATATGCACCGCAAGGTCTGGCAGAAGGTAGCATCTTTAAAATTAGCATTTTTTAGTATATTGATCTTTCATTCAGGAAAATCAGTAGGGGAAGAACTGACAAGATGCTTGCTTGTGATACAGTTACAGCATATTGTGTCTTTTCAGTAAATAAAATGATTTTTAATTTTCAAGTATAACAGGAGAGAGCTAATAAAGGTGTGTAGTGTTAGCACTAAAACGGATCTGTAATCCGATAAAAATTTCTATGCTCTTCAAGAAGAAGCTTGAACTTCTGCTTGAAAAGTTCTAGTTCAGACACTTTTCTTACAATGACTTCTGGCACCTGATGATGCCCTAATGTTATCAAGATGGTATTTTTTATCTCAGCCGCAGTGGTGGTTGCCTCGAAAGGCATGATATGTTTGTGCTGACGCTGTCCTGTAGCCTACATGGACAGTGGGTGCTCCAGGTCCAGGCAGGGAGATGGAGTCTCAGAGAGGTCTCGGTCTCTGTCTCTCCCCTGCACCAGAGCTGGAATTTGGGTCTTTGGTGGCCTAGTTCAGGGAGCTGAATCCTGTTTCTGTTTTCTGTATTGCCTGTTTCTGGCTGGTTTGACTCCCTGCACTGCCTCACTGCCCAGTTGTGTGAGCACCAGTGCTAGTGCAAGCAAAGGGAGCAGGACGTTTTGCATGGGTGTAGCATGGGAGGACAGGGCTTTGGCAGCCTGGTGAGGTGGTCCTAGAACTCATAACTGATCAGACCACAGAACTGCAAAACTGATTAGAAGAAGTCATTCTTTTGAAGGCAAATGATTGCATATACCTTCTGTTGCAAGCAGCCAGTGAGTTATGTTTTGTATAAACAGAAATTCCAGATAGTTCCAGTGGGAGTTTGTATCAACGTAGACAAATATGGTTGGAAATTTTAAAGTTGTTTTTGTTCCTGTTGGATGTTGAGGTCTCACCATTGAGTGTTTCTAAATTCTATCCATGTGTTTAGTGACACCAAGGATGTTTATCGATGTAATTCACTCTGAAATACTGTTTTGAATTTGAATTGAATGTTCAAAAATTTAGAACAGAAATGTGAAGAAGGGTGACCAAACATTCTTGTGCTGCAGCTTGTTTGTCAGCCTGTTCACCACTCATTCTTTCAGCACCTGCTGAAATGACATTTCATCCCACTGCAAATATTTAACAGGACAAAGTATTTGGGGAAAGACTAAAGTGTCTACATCCTCAAGTATATGTAATCAAGAAATGTATTAGGAATAATACAAAAACAATAGTCCAAAATAATAGAAACCACTGAAAGGAGGGGCGTCCTAAAGCTGCCATTGCCATGATTGAACTTTTTCAAGCCTAAATATCGTAGTAGGCCTGGTACTTTATAAATAGATGGCTCAGCAGAAGCCTGTGGGCAGCTGAACCGAGGTCCAAGGGTTTTTAAATAAATTTCCTTGCAGATCTTTTAAAATAAATTTCCTTGTAGTTCTATCAATTAAGAGAGAGTGTTTTTGTACATAGAGAGCATTTTAAATAGAAACCACTGTGCAATGAGAAAGCCTGAAAAAGGAATGACCTCATCATTTGAATGGAAGTGGTTACTCTGTGAAAATCCACAGATTCTTATACGTTACGACATACATTGTGCAGTGATTCAGTGAAGATACTGTAATCTTATTTTTTCCAGAAACTGGAAAAAATTAAATAGAGTTCGACTCAGAAAAAATCTATGATTCACAATGCTGTAAGAGGAAAAAAAAACCTCAAATAGTCCTGACCACTCCAGCTGTGTTTCATAGGATAGCAATGTAATTTTTCTGTGTATTTTTGAACTTCTGTGTGTCTCTTTAGCTTCCACATTTTGGTAGGTACCTGAGCACTAGTCCTGTCCTTCAGGTTCCTTTGACTTGCAGCCTTCTCATTATTTCAATGAATTGTCACCTACCGTCATTGTGTTAACTAAGCTGGACCAATAGTAACATAGACAGTGACCATAAAGTTGTAGCTACGGGTCCCTGATACTTCTTTCTGTATTTCAAGAGATGGCACCATTCCTTCTTTGTCAGATCTGGGACCCATTTTCTGTCATGCTGGGGAATTTGACATCTTTCCAGTGAGGCACAAAACTGATGTAGTGTCCCTTAATAGTTGCTGGGTACTGACTGCAAGAGTGACGTTATTATCCCAGTGGCTAAATTCCATTCTAGCAACCCAATATTCTTATTATTCCACATGACTAAGGCAATTCATAATTCTTGTTCTAAATCTTGAGGACCATAAAATTAACTTGTATTGCTGCAGATGACCAATATTTAACTGTCAGCTTGGTTTAATTCCAGTGAGATGTGAAGTCATCGGTTTATTTGTTATGCAGCTCCTCAGTCCTTTGGGGAGTTTTCTGCGTGGAAAATGTGATGTTAGACCTGTTGTTATCTGTATATCAAGGTGCTAATATGGGATTAAAATTATGTGGAAGTTCTTACTTCTGCAGGTCATTCATGCAGCCAACTTGGAAGAGAGTCAACAGATAAGGAAACTGGGCTGGATGACACTTACTGTCCTTTGGGCACTCTAGCTAGAATTGAGATGTGTGATGCATCATCAAAGTCTATGCTTCTGCTATTAAATAATAGTGGCCTTGTGGCCAGGTGGCAAAGGCTGTGATGTCTATACTACACATAGGACTTGTTCTGGGTATCCCATGGTGCGGCCTAAGACATTTTTACTATCACTAGGGGTTTTTTTAACTCAAAATGCCTGAAAAAAATGTCTGAGGGTTGCATTGCAAGAAGTTAGAGTGGTGCCTTCACAAGCCACAGAGACTGTGTCATGTGTCAGGTGCAGTGTGAGGGTACCTAGAGGTGTCTAAAGGCAGTGTCACCTATCTGCATATGGCAAAGGCAGCCAGGCCAGCTGCAGTCTTTTGCACACTGTTTTTCAGTGTTATTCTACAAATCATACCCCAGAGCTGTCTGGGAAGGTGTTTATAAGTAGAAGAAAATGCCAGAGAATGTTAGGGTTAATCAGGATGGACAACTGTTGGCCCAATGCCCAGGGCTGCTCTGTGGTTCTGTTTCAGTGGACTCCCTTACGGCGTGGGATGCAGCGTCCTCGGCCACTCATACGCTTGGCACTGTCGGGCCGCTCCAAAGTGGGCAAGTTTGGTGAGAAGAGGTGCACAGTGAGAGGAAAGGCGGGGAATGCTAACGGTGCCATAAGGACTTCTGCCAGGCAGCCTCTGTCAGGGGTTTTATCTGCTTTATGGTGTCTATAGTGCTCCAAGGAATTAGAGATGCAGTGACAGAGCAAACCCAGCAATTTCTGTGTCTTATGAAAGAAGTCATAAACGCCAAAGAGGTTATCTCTTTCTTCCCAATGTCTTGTACTGGCAGAATCCCAGAGGGCAAAAAATATTTTCCTGAAAGACTGGTTTGGTCCCATCACTTTCCTGTAATGCTGATAAAAGTATGTAACTAGTGGTTAAGCTGTAAAGCTGCCTGGGGATTTAAACTGTAATCAGGAAATATTGGAAAAAAAAAAAAAGATTGAAAGCATGTGATATGTTCCATTATAAACTAATGGGAAACAGCATACATGGGAAAGGAAGAAGATTCATTTAGCTAGATAATGAGAGGTATGATCCAAAACAATTCAGAACCAATTTAAGATATCCCAGCCATTGATTATAACATATATTTTGTGCCATTTCCTAAGTACCATATTGAAGACCTGCCTTTAAAGGAGTGGGAAAGCGAAGTAAAATGTGATTCACACTACATGGAAAATAATTTCAAGGCTATTTGCATTATACAATGAAAACAAGTCTTTGAAGAACTGCGGGATTTCCGTATCAATAAGAAACTCTAATATTAACATAGGCACCATTAGGTTTTTCTAAGACTGTCTGTATTAGTATTTCAATTACATGACATTAATTATAACTTTATTGAAAAAGCAAGGCCATCAGAGGACAAAAACCAGCTCATGGTATTAGAGAAAGCAGCATGGACTAGCACACAGTGCTGCAGTGCTTTGACTGCTTGTCTCATTTCACGGTTAAAGCAAGCTGCAGAGCTGGCTGTTTCCTGCTCACCCAGCAGCACACGGTGTGTGGGCAAAGCTGGTACTGCTGCTGGTGTCAGGGTGGAGGACATTCCCTCTGGACACACACACTGCCGAGAGGGGAAGTGGCGCAGAGGAATGCATCTGCCCAGCCGGGAGCGCCTATCAGGTGGCCTCCAGGAAAAGAGGCTACAAGAAATGGACTACTGGTCAAATTAAACATCCTTGTAGGCCACAGGTTGAGGACTACTCATGTGGGGAAATGACTGGTTATCCTCAGAGGATTCTTCCTTTTGATAGATGCCCGTGTGTGAGCCATTTTCCTTACCTTTTCTTTCACTGCTCTGCCTGCCAAGGCTGTGTAGATTTGAAGTTCCTTGTTGGAGGGGTTGTGTTTGTTCCATCAGTAAGCACCTGGAGATCATCCTCATCCAGCCCCTCAGAGGTCAGCACTCAGTGCAGTTTTGAACAGCTGTGGTATTCATTTGGACTACTAAAAATGAAATTGTTAGCCCACGCAGTTTTAAAAACCTGTGGCTTGGTGTTCCTGGAGATGAGGCTAAGGAAAGTTCGGTTTCATGGAAACATGCGAAATGGTTGTGTGTTTTTTACTGTTGTGTACTGCAGTAATGGACACATAAAGTGAAGACTTGTGTACTATGTAGCTTCTTACTGAGGGATAATGCTTCCATCACCCATTTCTGTATTCTGCAAATCAGGCTGCAAAACCTTTTCTTCCAGAGTAGATTATCTGTATCCACCTGGAAGACATCTGGTGTATTGTCCATGCTTACATTGGCAAGGTTGAGACAGAGCTACCACTTTGCCAGAATATAAATGAGAAATGCAAGAGAAGGGAGAAGTACAGACTGGAAAAATGCTTCTCATGCTTAATGTAAATGAGAGCTACAAGGAACATGCCACCCTTGATAGATGCACTGCAGAGTATAAAATAAGGAAGGAGGTGGCTAGTGGGTAACAGATATGACAGATTTGAGCATTTCTGAGTTTAAGACAACACCAAAACTAACAGATGCTTAATCTATCATTTACATCTCTCCTGGAAAGGTTACAAAAAATGACAAACACGAAATAAGGGCTCATCCTCTACATGATGTGATGATTTAGTTTTTTTTTTCCTAAAGAACCTGCATGTTCTTTAATCAAAAAGGTGTCAAAGGCCATAACCGGTCTAAAGGTTTCAACAGTTGCCAGAGAGATACCACAGAATACAAAACAAAGCATTTTCTTTCTTCATCTGAGACCTTAAATGAGCTCACCTAATACATATCAATTTAACAGATGAAGAGATAAATTTTTTGTAGTCGTGAGTATTAGGCTGGGTTAGGAGACACCAAAAGTACCAGTGTATGGTACCTGTGCTATAGATGCTCTGCCTGAGGGAAATGCAGTTTCTTATGAATCAAAGTTTACTTTCAAAATAATGACCCTTTCCCCATAATGTTTTGGTCAAATTCAGAGGAAGTTTGTGGTCCATGAGAACTAAAATTCAAATATCCAGTGGACTATTCTATGGTTGGGAATGAGCAAAAGAGGGCCTTAAAATTACATTTTTTGACATTTTATTTAGTACATTTAAATATCTGCATTGTTGTAAAGCTCTGTCTGTATCAGTAGCTATCTGGACACAGAAACACAGCTCCACACACTTCACTGCATTGTTCTGAGACTAAACAAACCCAAAATTGTCACAAAAAACTGTCTTTGCAGCAAGGACCATGGAACGGCTTGCCCTGCATTTAAGCAGGGCAACAAAGCTGAGGCAGTGGAGCTTACTTCGGGATTGAGAAAAAGGGGTTAGAACTCAATCTGAGGGGCCTCAAGAGGGCTGAAAGGCTTTCAGAATTCTGCTGCTTTATGTTCCAGCCTTTAAGCAAAATCTGGTGGTGTAGGAACTACCAAGGTAGGTCAGACCACTCACTGGTCTAGATAAGCCATGAGCTGGTCTCCTTTGGGGCTAATGCCGTATGCTTCAGAAGAGGGTACAGAAGAACCCCACAGCTGTACTGAAAGGTTTCCATGAGGAGCTGTTTCTTTCTGGGCAAGGGATGGAATAGAGGCAAGCACTGCAGGCAGGTTTGAATGTTAAATTTAAAAATGCAAACTCCTAAAAGAGCATGTAAAACCCTATAAATAAAAGTATGTAAGAAAAAAACCCGGACACAGGCTTATTACTCAAGCTTCTGAGAGCAATTAGGATAAAACAAAAGTCTTGACTACTAGTAATGTTTTAATACTGCTTTGCAGCTCTTCCCTGCGTTGTGGGGGAGTGGAGTCACTGGAGTGGCTGTGCAGAACAGTGCCAACCTGATCTGAGGATACGTAGGCGCTATGTACAACAGGAACCTAAAAACGGCGGGGAACCTTGTCCTGCTCTCGAGGAGAAGGCTGGCTGCCTGGAATACCTGACTTACCAGGGAGAGGACTGTGGCCATGAACATGGTATTCTGTCTTTGATATATCTGTACATCGCGCCCATCAGTGCCTTCATAAATTTTACTGATGTCAATGAGCAGAAAAAGCAGCAACTATGTGCAGCTAGCTGGTTAAAAATACAATTTAAAACCTTAGTTTCTACTGTCCTATTGCTCTTTATTCTATTCTTATAGTTTTTTGCTACTCAGGCTTTTCTTAATTTCTATTAAGTAAACAACTAAGCTGCCTGCGTTCCGTCGGTTTCTTGATTTAAGTCCCTCAGTAGGTATCAAATTCTCTCTGCAAAGTTAGAACACTGATTCAGTATGGAACAGGAAGCAGAGCTCCTTGTAGGGTTCCAGCCCATCCTCTTTCCTCACAGGCTAGCTAGCATGCATTTCTAGATGTATTTCTTCTGAATAAAGAGAGAGCTTAGCTGTGGGGAATGGGGTGGAGGTCTGATCTTGCCAATATTTTATCACTTTTTCAATGAAGGTGGTCAGCATCACCATCCACAAGCTCCTGATTCATTCACTCGGTTACAGTAATTGAAATCTGACTCAACTGTGCCTTGCTGCCTTACTGTAACTGTTTTCTTCCTCAGTCCCTGCTTTCATAACTACCTCTGAATATGGTAAAGAAAGAAAAAGACGAGCAGCGTCTNTATCACTTTTTCAATGAAGGCGGTCAGCATCACCATCCACAAGCTCCTGATTCATTCACTCGGTTACAGTAATTGAAATCTGACTCAACTGTGCCTTGCTGCCTTACTGTAACTGTTTTCTTCCTCAGTCCCTGCTTTCATAACTACCTCTGAATATGGTAAAGAAAGAAAAAGACGAGCAGCGTCTTCTCTCTGGCCTTCAGACAACGAAGAAGCTGGGTAATCTATTTATCATATGCACATGGGTCATCTTGTTCAATGGAAAATAGCTGGCTACAGAGAAAAATGTAATTAAATTTGCAATAATTACACAATAAGCTGTAGCTTGTACTGTTTTACTCTCCTGCAGCTCATTTGCATGTTCTAGATGTTGGTTTTTATTACTTGCTAATTGTCCTGAATTAGACATTGGGGTCTCAGCAAATGTGATAGCGGCTTTTGAAAGCAAACACTAAATAATGCTAAACCAAACCCAAACATATCCATAAGTGTAAGTCTGAAAAATTAGATGTAGGTCTCTGAACAAACAAAATGGGCTAAATGTGATCAGTCTTGAGACCTTTTTTTTAAGTTAATTGATACAAGCAGTAAAAAATTTTGTTTGGTTACCAGAAGAGATAGTGATGAAGTTTAACTTAGGTTATTACTGGGTCTGTAATCTCATAACGCTTTGCCCCATGCTACTTTCTGAAGAACAATAAAGCCCCCCAGTATTCTTAAAGCCTCTTTTCCATTTTCTCTTTTAGCAGCGTAGAAGAAGAAATACAGGTTACTGAGATGTGGTTTTCAACATAATTTAAGAATACAGAACATAAGCAGAAAGCGAGATTATACATAAAGCACTGGACTGGGGCATGGAATGAAAAATAGCTTGTGTAATGTTTTTAAGAATACGTTAATTAGGTTAGGGTCAGAAACAGACTGGTCAGCAGTGATAATGTCTAACTTGTGCTTCACAAATACTACTCGCATGATACGTAAGTACCTTTAAAGCGTATACGTAGCTTGTGCTGATTTAGTACTTTTCCTTCTGAGCAGATATTGTGTGGAATTTAAAACAGAATCTCTTTCGCACCACTGTGCTTTGGAGAATCGGCCATACGCTCGATGGATGCAGTACCTACGAGAAGGACATATCGTGTGTGTAGCCTGCCAGCCTCCAGCTATGAATACTGACACGCATCGTTGTTCTGGAGATGGTCATAATGCAGATGGGTAAAGAGAACTGCTTTTCTGCTGTCTCTTTAGCAAAACCCAGTACAGAAGTTAAGACTTCGCAAAGTCTCACTAAAAGCTGCATTTATGATACCTAAAAAATTAAACAGCTCATATCACTTGTAGAGCTCAGAAGACGTACCCTTTCAGTTCTCACAGAAATTGCTCTTAACACCTAGATAAAATGGTTAAATAATTTCAGTATAAGAGTTCAGTGCTTTGAATGCTTTATTTACTTTTGTGAAGGGATGATGCAACTTCTGTAGTGCAAGAGATCTTTTTACAGCTACAGGCACTTTTACTTACAAACAGTATTTCCTGCCATAATCCAAATATGATTTCAGGTGTAACAGTGGTGGATCAGTACTCGTCTCAAAGCTATACACATGGTTTCTAGAAAAGTAATTTTGAAAGTAGACATTCAATATTCAGAACAGATTTTTATTTGATCTATACGTTTATTAATATGCATACTACTTAATACCTGTACAACCAGCTACTCAACCCACCATCCTGTATACCATACTTAGGAGTATAGTGCCTGCTCCACAAAGCATTTTAACAGCTATATGAGCTAATTAAAGTCTTACATTATTAAGCAAATCTAATCTTCTGCCATGTTATACAACACAACCTAGTAACATGAAATATACAGTTTTCAGTGTTTTAATTCCTCATTTATTGTCGCATTTCAGAGGTAAAATCTTACACTGGGAAGCAGTTGGCAACCCTCAGTGCCAAGGAACCTGGAAGAAGATTCGGCAGCTGGAGCACTGTTCATGTCCCTTTGTGCATAGCTTTATTTTTACATAAAAGTTTAAAAGAACTTTAAAACAGCAGCAACAAAAAGATTAAGAAAATTAACACCAATGCCAAGAAATCTACATCTTTCTGCTGCATTTTCTGGGGCCTAGAAAAATTTAAAGATGTCAGAACTTTAGAAGAAACATTTTGAGAAACTGTCTCTGCCTTGAAACAAAATGCTAAGATTGATCTTTTTATTAGAACACTAGAGGCATGTTTGCATGTTTCTCTATCGTAATTAAAGAGCTAATGTTTCTAACCGTAGTAGCTGTTTTTCCTAAAGTTCTTGTTCTTTACTGGACACAGTGCTGTCTACAGGCACTGCTCCTACCCAGCAGTGAGCCAGCCAAACATTCTCAAGTCTGAGAATAGTTACTGTCATCATTAAATAGCAAGGGTGAATAAAAATGAAAGTTTGAGAACTAAAACTGGATTTCAGTTTTGATCTTTTGTTCCTTCCCAATACAATCTAGACAGTTGTTTACACTACAAGAGGGTAAGTATTCTTCCTCTACGGTGCAGTTTTCATGTCCAGCCACCTTCACAAAGATGTATGACTAGCCAGTGCTGTTAAGGAAGTAGTCTTGCTCAGAACTTCATGTCACTAACACATTGTGAATTTATGGCAGATGAACGTAAACAAGACGTTGTGACTAAAGCCTTGGTTAACATTAAAAAAATTACTTATTACTAGTTAAAACTGCTCACGTACAACGATTAACATAGCAACCTGCGATGTTAGAGCACTGGCAAGACTGCTATGCAGGTAGCTCAAATTCTTGTTTTGTTACCTATTACCTTGAATTATCGTTACAGCATTAAAGAGGCTGCGTACTGCAGACTTTGTCACTTATTGGATACCCGCTACGACTTTCTGAATTTCCTTTATGAAAGACAAAGCTTGCATTTTATCAAGATCCTGAAATTCACGTTTGCTAAAAGGAAATTATGCCTTAAAGTTGAGAAAATTTACTGTTAAGACATGCAGCATCTCTGTGGAACCTAAAGACTACTGCTTGCTGCTGTTTCTAGCAGCTGCAAGAAACTGTAGCGTCTGGTGGCAAGAATGAGGAAGGTGATCTGGCTGAGGTCCTGTCCACAATAAGAATGCAAAACAAACTTTTGTAACTGTACTTTACCTTAATTTTATCTTAATGGAAGCAGGCCTCCAAAACAGAAAGCAGAGAGATTATCTTAATACTTCCTGAATGTTTCAGCCTTCAAGAATATCTCTCTCCTTTGCACCCAGGAAAAATATCTCTGAGAGGTTTATTTTATTATGACCAGTTTGGACAGATGCTTTTCCTTGTAGGGTTCTTGCAGAGTAAAAACCTTATCCAAGGACAAAGGTACAGAAAACATCTGAATTGGAGAGATTTCACTTTTAAAAGAATGCTGTGATATGTTAGTTCAAGTCACTAGATTTACACCAGTACAACAGTGGAAAGTATGGGTTTTCTGAGGTTGTGGAACTTTTCCACACAATCTGAATCAAGAGAGACAGCGTAGTACCATCATCCATCTGTTACAGTCTCTCATGGGCAGGACATTTACAGTGACCAGCTGAGACCTTGATAGTTAGTAACCCCCATCAGAGCCTATCTTTGCTTGCTATCACTGCAGAAAGAGACAGCAGAGACCATAGATGAAACATGTCTCATGAGCTGTGCTATCAGTATCAGTATAGACTCGTTACCGAGCCCCACTTTGCCCATTTGTTTTTGAGCTTTCCCTTTCCTGCTGGTCTAGAAGACACCACTTCTCAAGACAAGGTAGGTGGCACAAGATAATCAAGAAATGTTAAGAGCTACTGTTACTTTCTCTATGTTTTCCATCTCTTCTGCGAGACAAAAAGTGCTAATATGCCAATATACTTAAGTTCAAAATAATCTTCCACCTGGAACTTAAGCGTAATTCTTAAAAAAAAAAAAAAAGAGCACCTTTACTACTTATAAATATAAAATTACACGGAGTATCACATTTTTAACTGAAAAAAATAAGGAATCGGTTAGTAAAATTATCAATATGAATACATACATATTTTTTGGTGTAACTTACTAACAGAGATGACAAGTCTGACCAAACATTCAGAGCGAAGCAAATCAGATTAGGATGAGTTATATGGCAGGAAGTAAAATGGTAAAAAGCTCAATCTGGCTAGAGATACGACCCTTTAAAAATACAGAATGCTTGACTCCACATTAGTCTCTATCAAGCTAAACATGTTGCCAGTCATTTAATACCCCTATGTACATAACTGACCTTTCTTAAATCACAAGCATTTTCACATTTCAGAAATTAGGTCATCTATTGTGTGTAGATAGAAAGCCAGGCTTTACATTTAAGTCATCATTACCCGAGCAAGTAAGCTTACATGAACGTTTCATACCTGTTACTACTCTGTTTCATGTTGTAGGACAGCAACACTGCTGGACACTGAGACTAAAATAAGTTATTATTCTGAAAAGCTAGACTAGGTCCTTATGTAGGGAAAAGTCAAGAAGAGTTGATTCCTGTAGTTCAAATTAGCCTTCTTCAATCTTGCACAGTGTTCTCCACCGGTCTTTTAACATGACACTAGTTCGGTTGTTGAAGTTGCCATGGACCAAAATTTTAGCCCAGTTACCGACTCCAAACTCCCTTATCCCCGATTTCAGTTCCAAATCTTCTTTGTAAGTCCATCGCTAGGGGAAGAACAAAGAAAATATGAGATATATGAACAGAGAAAAGTATTAATGTAAGAGTTAAGTGTATAGCAAATATAAAAGCAACTTTTTATACAGCGCTCTAGGTATTACAGAGCACAGATGTCTGAGGGTTGGTAGGGTCATTTTGATTTCTTTTGAGCACCATAATTTGATGTTAAATACACCAAGTGTTAACAACACAGCAGCAGAAACCACCTGGAACCAGAACCACATGCTTCAAATTTCACAAGTTACAGGCAAAAAAAAGAAAAAAAAAAGACATTGGACAAACTTCGGCTTCATTCAAAACACGCTTTCCAAAATTGTACTTTATTAGCTAATCTAGCCAAGACAAACCTTGATTGATCCTAGTACGAATCACAAAAGATAAAGCATTTTGTGACACATTAACCTAGGGACTGAGAATCAAGACACCATTTACCAACAACTAAGGAATTTCAGTGTGCTTAGGAAAAACAAATCCCAATATTTAAAATGCTGATAGAATCAAAGTGATACACATGGTATTTTAAAGTGAGATCAGCTGCATTCTCGGGTAACAGCTACGAATTTTGTTTTCGCCGTTTGTTGAGCCCAATACTTAAGTTTCACTCTCGTGACCTACAAGACTTTTAATCTTTAAGGGATGACGTTTCTCTCATGAAAGGAGAGAAAATTACCTGCAGCTATACATCTGTAAGCAAATCCTTCCCATGAAGTTCTCCAGTGTATCAGTTCTTCCTTAGTTCCTTCTCAATACAACTATCTCAGTATATGCAATTTTAAGACTGCACACAGAATGAAAGAAAACTGATTTTTTAAAAAAATTTAACCACTGCATTTTTAATATAGGTGTATTACATACGGTCATTTTTTCACTCTAGAGTATAAATTAGCAACTTTAATAAGAAATGATTATAAACCAACTTATTCTGCTAGAATCTGATCTTCCACAAACATCTTCAAATCCTTGCTTCTTAATATACAACTAATCATACTGATGTATGACCAGAACACCTCCTTTAGCAAACTGAACAGCTTATTATCTATGTAAATATAGGACAGGATCCTCAGCTGAACTGTGTAGGAAAACTGTTTGTAAAAAGCATCAATTTCTATTTCAAATTGCTGTTTGACAGCATGTTTTTTCTAAATTTTTTCCCCAAAATCTGAAATGTAAAGACTTCACTTGCAGAAAAAAACATAAACTTAAAAATACTGATTAGATTGAGATGTGTAGCGAACTGTACTGTGTTGCTATTCCATTTAATTTATCTGTGTTCGCTTCTGCTTCTTGCACTGGAGACGTCCTGCTGCTCCTGAGGGACCATAGCAAGTTATGAAAGGAGACAAATGGTCAATTTTCACTGGTCTCATGCTAGCATTTCTGCGAGCACCAGCAGATTCCATATTAAAAATAATTAGTTAGTGGACTTTTACAAAACCTGCATGTGTTTACGTGCATGTCATGAGCAAATGACCACTGAAAATTCAACCAAGACGTTCTCTTAGTTCTGCATTTAACTGTTGCCTGTGCTTTACTTATTTTGAAGTTGCTCTCAACCAGCCAAAGTCAAGTTTGGTTTGGTTTGGTTTGTTTTTTTTTTTCCTAAGAGCACTACAAAATTGACATAGGTAAGGGACAGAAAGCACTGCAATTACTTACTCATGTTCAGTGTGTGAAAGCAAAATAGTTAGTGTCTCATAGGCCTTTGCAGGCCTCAGTACTTAAGAAGCATTTGCAGCTAATAGTTTTACGGGTCAGAACAATTTAGTTGACAAAGGAGTGAACTATTTGTAAAAGGCTGTACTGTCCAGAGCCTCCTTGTCAGATGAATTTCATTCACTGTTGTTAGTACCATATGCTGCTTATCTGACAGTTTTGGTGAAAAACCAGTTGTAACATCCTTAACAGTTTTGTAGCTAGCAGGATCCAGTCGATTTGTGAGTATTCCTGAGATTAAATGTATATAATCCGTATGTGATGCGGAACCAATCCTTTGCTAATGCCCTACAATGATAAATTTGTAACCAAACCTGTAGAACCTTACAGGGGCTCCCACAGGGGACATGTGCTAATAAATCCTCAGGTTAGTTGGAAGGAAGAGGGAAAAAAAAATGTTTATAGAACAGCAGAACAGCAATAGGACATGTAAATGGTTGAAGCTGAAGGCATAGAATTTGTAGTGTGGGCAATGAAAAGAGGTTTACCAGAGTATGTACGAGACCTCCTCCTTTAAGTAACAGATCGCTCCCAACTATCAAATAGATAAATGGTGTTGCCTATAAAGCAGGAGGGAACCTGAGAGAATCAGGCTATGGCTGAGCTCTCTACAATTGGAACTTTGAAAATTGTGAAGAATTGGGAAGGGAAATGCAGTTGCAACGGAACAGCCTCAGCTTACAGAGATTTAAACTTTGTAAAGCCAATTAGTAGAACCAGGGAGTACAGAAGAAATCTGTGAATTACAGGGGAACAAACATCATTTAACTCAGCAAATAGCATACCCAGTGGAAATGAAAATCTCATTGCTGCTGTCATTAGACAAATGCATACCATCACGCTTGTGCACAAGGGGTGGCTGGGCAGGACAACCGAGGGCCAACCAGTACGATTGTCAGTGGTACAAGAAGTCCGTGTGTACTTTTTTTTTTCCTTCCTCTTCTAATGACCTGGAACCTTTCCGGGGATCCTTAAAAGAGTCTGCCCTTAAAAGTGACAACAATTCAGGCACCAAGAATGGGCCAGGTGACCATTTTGAATGCCATTCTGCATGGTTTCCCGCTTCCCTTAAGCCGCTAAAAGTGGCAGCAGCACTCGGAGGTGAAAGGTGAGGGGGTGTCTCTGGAGGGGAAGGAGCTTAGATAACATTCAGCCTGATCAAAATTGTATTCTGGTTATTCTGCAACAAGCAAAAATTTGGCATCTACACAGAGTGCAAGCTGAGGTATGTGAAGATCAAACTTCATGTCTGAACGTTGGACTATGATCCCCGATAAACGTCACTAAGCAGTGAAAGAATTGAACGGTAGTAGTTCAGCTGTGTTTCTAAACAGTTAGAAAACTAAAACTTGTCTGAAGTAGTCTACCCTTTATCAAAAATACTTCATTTTTCCTTTTCTTTTGCAACATTAGCAGTGAACAGTGTGTGTGGGGGGCAGTTTACTATTATTAAAAGGCCAGAGATTCCATTGGAACCATCTAGTTCATCTCATCTCAGAGCAATCCAGAAAACTTTCCTAAATAAAATCTTTATTCAAGTAACATAGTTATGCTTGACCTACAGCACCAGATAATTCAAATACTTCCAGCAACACAGACAATCACAACCCTTGTTACTTGTAATGATTAATTACATTTGCTGTTAAAAGGGCTGTGGTTTTGCTTTTAAATTGCTTGTACTGAGCTTTTTTAGAGATAAATTTCTTAAGGTTAACATACACATGAGGAACCTGCCTTACAGGTAAACCAGAGACTTGGACTCAATTTTCTTTTCACCAAGAAACTATATAGAGCAGTAACTTGCAGACCCTGCCCTCCTCCCTCCAAAACTGCCTGTGCCCCCTGGGAGGGCAGTTATGTAGTCTCTCACATTGCACTGTTAGAAGCTAGCAAGACTGATTGAGAGACTGGACATAATGCAGCACTATGCTTGAGCGACTATAATTACAGCATCTAGTCCAGAGCAATGTGACATTTGGCTCACTCAGAACGCTGGCAGAGCAAGCTTGAGTTTGCCAGACAGACTGTGTAGACATCCCCTCACATACCTAAAGATCTTGTTTTTCGTTAGAGTCAGTTCTGCTCTAGTAACCTGTCTTCCTTTGATTGTACATTCTGGGACACTGCTCTGACTTTTTTTTCGCCTCAAAGTTTAAACATATGGAATTTTTTTTTTCCATACAAGTCTGACTAAGTTCTGAAAACCCAGATTTTCAGACACATTCTTTAATTTAAGCAAACCGTCAGTCAGATTTTAGACAACTCGCAGGACTTGCCATACACATACAGGATATAAAGTTGAGTACAAACAGTTCCCTAAATTCTGTGACACTTGCATCCACTAATTTAGGAACGAGAAAATAAAGCACACTTGCTTTCAATAGCACTGCAGACTGTTGTATGCAGCTAACTGAAAACACAGCAATGAAAGGCTGAAAATGGGCACTGAACCATTGCAATGAAATGCCATTTACAAAACGAGAGCAAACAATGCCAACATTGAAAGAGGGACTACATGGAAAAGGAAGTTCTAGAAGTCAACAGCTCTGACATTCACTGCATTCTTTCATGCATGCAGACAATTTTATAACCCAGATTATTAAGCAGAGGAGCAGATTTATTGTTTAAAAGGCCAGTATCATTGCTTTCTAGACAATATTATGAGAGGTCTCACTGGCAGGGAGTATGGCATAAATATCACAGGGACAGCAAATGCCTAATTTTCTAAGTGTTTAAAGAAACATAGTTCTGAATTTTAATTTCTTTTAAGTTTTTATAAAATTTTCAATGAGTTTTTCACTACTATCAGATGTAGTTTTCTATAAAATTAGTCTTCACATTTCAATTAAACGTTGAACTATAACAACAGAACAAAGCACATCACATTTTTTTTTCTAGCAAGATGCGTGCAGAAGCCCTAGACCTGGATACAGTGCTTGTAGCTGACCCCAGAACAGACTACCTCAAACCTACACATAGGTGAATATAAAGTTATCATTAGCTCTGTGTCAGTTGTGGTCTAGTCAGTTTAAATCTTGATGTTGAAAACAGGAGTGATGGAAGTGTGTATGCTTACCAGCAACAGGCTGACAAGGTACCTATCAAAGCATAAGCTATATAAAGTGTGTGTGTGTGTATATATATATATATATATTTATATATATATTCTATATAAGCTATATGAAGTAATTTATCATGTTTTTGAAGGCAACAAGAAAATAATTTTTTTTTTAGGGCACTGGTTGCATTTGCAATTTTTAAGGAGGCCCTCAGTGATTTAACTATTCCTGAGATTTGTGAGAAAATGAAAAATTGTTTATATGTAGCAGGAGGCTTAACCTCCAAGAACAGATGGTGGTATCTTATCTCAACAACAGTTCTCATTACGACCTCAACTGCTTTGAAGACAGGGTGTAACTGAACCAGTACTTCAACTTCAGTAAAAATGCTTAAAGACCTAGGAATAAGTACAAGTCTCCTCAAGGACCTTCCCTGTTACATGAAAAATGAAATGTCATAACGAACATCAGAAAAAAACAGCTGAAACCAAAACGGACATACGTTGATAACTTGCTCTGCTATCTATACAGAAAGACTCCATGTTGCTTCGTAAGAGATATTCTTAAGAGGAATTCAACAATGGGAATACATTTATTTAATATTAATTTCATTTAGAAGTGTTTATCATTTTATCATGATAACTGAAGAAAATTGGCTATGCACAAAAATCAGTTTGTAACAGTTCACCTCACCATCAAATGAACTTAAAATTCCCTTCTATTAAGGCATACACTTCCATGCTTCCCACCAATAGGGAACTCTAGAATTAGTGAACATAGTAGAATTATTTTAAAGTAATTCAATGAAGTAGGCTTACCCATGAGGAAAATGTAAAGGACTACTGGAAATATAGCATTACAAGAAAACCCTATTATTTGGTTCATAAAAAGTAGAATAGTTTCCCCAAGTAAGTATATGTTTTCACCTCATATGAACAAAGTATTGAATTATAAAATTGCTAAATCTCTAACCTCCTAAGCGGGAAAACAAAAAGTCTTTGATGGTTGCACAAAACTCTGATAGGCAAATGACATCCTCAATTCTTTAATCCAAACAGCAGAAAGATTTTTTTTTTAAAGTTTTTAAAAGGCTCAGACGAAGCTTTACTAACATTTTATTTCAACAAATTAAGAGCTCATGAATCAGCAGTAGCAACAATATTTGAGGCAGGAATTGGAACTTAAAAACCAGCCTCAGGAGTTGTAGCACAGCTTAAGTAGTGTGGAGAATCTTAAACCTGGGCATTTTGGAGGCAGAGTCAAACAAAGTTGCAGGGGCATGTGGTGGAATCTATGCAGTGCACATTTATTTTGTCTCCATTTAGAATAGACAATGCATACAAACCTGTCTTCTTCGGCCACAAGCCCAAGCATCTCCCTGTTTTTCCACATTTTGCAAGCTGTTCAGATCTAGAAGACAATTAATAGACATCCAGACCAACAATGAGTCAGCATTAAGGCAGCAGTTTTGCATTCTACCATTTACATGAGACAAGAACATACACTATTTTGATATGCTTTGACAGACTGGGAAAATTTCAGTGTCTGATTATATATTAACATACTTTTATATATGCGTGAATTTCGCCTTAGTCCAAGGACTCAAAAAATATTCTGTTCAAAAAAGTCACTATACTTTCTATGCAACAGAGCTCACAGAAGAATTATATTTTAAACAGCTAGGTAAAAATTGGTACATAATAATGAAACATTGTTATTTCATGTTGGTAAAAATATTTTTACTATACATACTGCTCTCATTCTACATAGTGAGAATGGAAACCAACCAGCCATCAGAGCTATGATACTTTGTATACCGGTTCCACGGCTTCCACAGAAGAGGGGTCAGGTCCTAATTGCAGCAAGCATCCAAGGCATCTCATGAGTTTGTCTTTCAAGTATAACATGGCCGCACGCAAAGACTTGTAACAGCAACTCTTTGTGGTAAGATTAAGAGGGTGCTAACCTACTTATACATATTATATAACCCACCTTGTAATTTTTAAAAAAAAGTAATACCAGGAAGATGCATGAACATCCTAACTTTGCACATTTTACACTACCATTTGTTTCTCTGATCGGCCAACCTCTTTAGTTCCTCCCTCCCAAAGTTACCTAGGTCCAAAGCCAGAAAGAGACAAGTTTTCAGTACTCCACTGGCAGTTTTCTTCTGCACAGAACACCATAAATCCCAGTAAAGCAAACAAGCAAGCAAAAACCAGTTGAACCAGAAAACAGTGAATGGTTTTGCAAAATGAGTTGCCAGGGAACCTTAAGCCATTTCATAGTTTCCTGGATATGGCAAACTCCAAATCCGCACTTGTGCAGAAACCACACACAACAACTGGGAGAATTTTTTTCACCATAATAATTTTCATTTTAATCCAATCATATTGAATAGTAGTTATTAAACCACCAACCCATTTAGCAGGGCCTGGGCGGTGGGGGAAAGTGTTTGACATGACAGTGTTTTGAAAGTGTAAAAACAAGGTAATACTCACTCTGAAGAACATCGCTCGCTCTGTGTTTCCGTCCTGAATGAGGCCTGCAAGGAACACAGAACTTGAGTAAAAATACATAGAACTTCATGAACTATCTATAAGCAAGAGCAATAACAACAGCAAATAACTTTTACCTTATTGTGGGGGGTTTTATGTCTCCAGGTGACCGATTTGTAATGCTCTGTTTCTTTTTCATTAATCTTTAAAAATAAAGCAAAAACCAAAAAAATAATTTCCTAGGCAGCAACTTGCCATTTATGTGAAACAACAGTATTTAAATGAAAGAAAATCCCAAGATTTCTCCATGGAAACAGTGGCATACAAATACGAGCTGCTTCAATCCATTTGTTCACAATTCTACCATTAGCCAATAGTGAAGGCCTTGAAAAACATGGAACTTGCACACATTAAGCAGTTCCTTCCTTGCCAAAACTATGTTAACCTTGCCTCCTTATATCTGGAGAAGAAATACACAAGATATTACACATTGAAGTTGAAGACATGAGGCATTTCAAACATCTCTTTATTCATACCTACTTCTTCACAATCTAGGAATTGTTTCCATAGATTTTTTTGATCATGTCTTTCATCATACCTCTCTTGAATATAATACTGTCAGGAGCTGTACTTCTAAAAATCTTATTATTTGTCTTCCTGTATGCTCTGTCTGCATCAGTCAATTTCCTTAACTAAATGATGCCAAGTATTCCAAGTCTAAAACTGCAGAAATACAAGCTCTATCCTGACCAAAGACTACAATTTATTCTCCATGAAAAAAAAAGTGTTGAAAAACCCAGAATATTAGTATTTTTCAAAACAAAGTCAAAAGAGGGGGAAGGAACTGGGCTTCAAGTTCCGCCAAAGTTTCTTAGAAAAATGCCTAATTGTTCTAAGGGTTCACATTGCCAGAGTCATGAAACAATGTAACTCTTTTCCATAACATTATTATCACTACGAAAGGGAAATCTTGTGTTTAGCTGTAAGGAAAAAGTAATAGACCAATTCCGTTTCCTTATCCTCTTTCTTCTCCAGATGACCTATAGCCTAAAATTAGGAGAGCAGGACTACACGGAGCTCAATCAAGCATAGAGGAAAAAAAATAAAAGTAGTGAAGTATTTCTATGTTTTTATTGTTCCATAAGACTGACAGCTGTTTAAATTGAAAAATGTGCATCTTCAACAAGTACTTAAACTTAATTCCAAGCTATTTGATGTAAATGTCAAGAGTAACAACCATAGAAAAGCCAAAACTTAAAAATAGAGTATGTGCTTGTAGTTAATTTTCTATTGGATAGCAGTTTGGAATTCAACATCCTTCCTTCTACCTACTCTGAGTTCTACAAGTTTCAAGTTACTGTACAAGCATGTCTCTCAGCAGTATAATGCTGAATACAAACCTTTGTTTTGTTTCCAAATTACTTTCTTGGTTTTCATCGACATTCACAGTTTTGTTTTGCAATGCTGTTGCTCCCAGTCCTTTAGACTCTACCTGTTTTGTGGCTGCCTGTGAGAAATGGAATTAATACTTAAAAACTATAGCCAGTGAGTACCTAGATAGTAGTTTACACTAAGATTAATGTGTGCTTTCTATTAGGACTAACAGTGCTTATTTCACAGACCCTTCAGAAGCATTACTATTAAAATAAGTAGTTTCAAAACAACTGCAGAGTGTTAAGTTGAAATCCATCAAGACTGTAAATACTATCAAAGTACTCCAAAGCCTGTTTTTTGTAACTAGATTAGAAACTGAAAACTGACAGGCCTCACAAGTTCACCTAGTTCTGTAGCGCATGGCAGGATCAAGAATACACTTTCAAGACATAGGCTTGTGATGTAACCTTTCTTGTATTAGCAAAGTAATTTTGTAACATTCTGCCTAAACTTTTTGCCACAAACTGAGATTATTTCTCCTTCATTCCCAAGAGGAGGAAGGAACAGATCATGACTCGTTATAGAGTGTCTAGAGGATGGCAAGGTTTGTACTTTTCCAGAGATGCCTCACACCTACATGTTATAATAAATAACACCTTACAAAAAAACCCCACCCAACCAACCAAAACCACTTAGTCCACATGAGGTTATTCTTGCCCCTTTGCCATCAACGTTCTTCTCTAGCATCTTAAGGTATACTTCCTGCCCAAACCATTAAGAAAATCTGGCTGTGCACCATCATTACTAAGCACTCAACTATTTTCCGTCCAAAACTGTCTATACATCGCAAAAGGTCATCTGTTTTGCAACACTCAAATATCAAAATGATTCAAAGTTGACAAATTCACTACAGGCCCAATATGAAGTCTTTTTCTGCTTGGCCTGTTGCTCCCACTTTTCATCTATTTCTTGTTTCAGGGCTTGCTTTTGCCTCCTGTTAATCTTTTGTCATCCATCCAATTTTCAGTCTTCTTGAAATCTTAACTTGTCCTTCACAGTAGCTTGCAGAATCTCTCAAGATTTATAAGTCAGATAATACAAAAACATTCTTTATTTCATTCATCCATGAAAATACTGGATGGTATTCTGGTCACAGAATACTTTCAATCACAGAAGAAAATATTTCACCATCAGAAATTTCATAGCTACCCAACCTACCACATCTTTCAGCTGTAAGTTTTCAAAATACTGGCTCTTTTACAATCGTAGCAGGACACCCGTGAAAGTCAGGACGTGTTTCCATACAGATAAATGAGTGGGAAGGATTCAGTTTAAAAAAAAAAATCCACTATATTGTATTTTAAAAGTTAACAGTAGCTTTCGAATTGTAATTGTCCCTAAAAATAATTCTTTTGAAGGAGAAATGAAAGTTATAAAGAAAAAATAACAAGTATTCAGATCAACGCTTTCTTGGTATAGGTCTTTTTCCCTTGTAATGCATTATCTGCAGACTGTTCTTGTGGCAGCTAACCTATAAGAGTTTCCTGAAGTGCAAGAACTTCATCAACAGCAGGAGCCGCAATCTTATAGATTCCAAGGTTGACAATAACCTACAAAAAGCAGTCTACGAAACAGTCTAGCAATGCAGACCACTTCATACTCCTACACATGGCACCAGAAGAAAGAGGAGAGAGATTAACAGCTAAAGCTAGGGTGTTTTCTGTAGAGAATGCAGGGTACCCTGCTGGGAAACATTTAGTGTATTGCACAGCAGAAATGGGAACTCTTCACAAAGTGGTCTCCTCGATGTCCCAGAGTAACTCAGTCCAAAGTAAAAAGATTTCAGAAGTAAGATTTGAAACATGGCTGCAGACAGTAGGATGGATGCATAGGATGCATAGGCAGTGGGGGTACAACACAAGAGGGCCTAGGTGTGCTAGTATGGAGTTCCAGGCCTTCTCCGGCACCTCCAAACCACCATCTGCTCTCAGACTCACAGAAATAACCTTGAAAAATAAACTTGAAAACTGACAGCCGAGTGAAATCGTTAAAAGGTATTCCTTGTATTATACTTTGAATACATTTAATAAGTTCTCTAGTCTCTTTCTGGCAAGAAAATGAAAACCCCAGAGGAACTTCAGGTTTGTTTATTTAAAATTTGCTTCTTATTACATTTAGATGTTTGTGCTTTTGTAATTGAGTAATTCAATATTCTTTTATAGGAAGTAAACACAAGAGAAATTCTTTACAATCCTCCTGAAGATGAACTGCAGGAGGAATGTTGTTCTTGCCAATTTTCAATCACTTTTGAGCAAGATGGTTTGTAAGGAGCTTTTTTATTTACAGGAAAACAGCAATACTATCTTCTATTCCTAACTCCTCTGACAATCCTAAAGCTTTTAGCCGAATTAACAGGTCTTGATCTTTTAGTTTTAGTATGAGAAGTCATACAGACTTAAACAAAATAAACATTAAATATATAGTTACATCATCTTTTAAGGAGTCTCAGATCAGAACTGCTTCTCTTAAACACACACTAATGACAGACCTCTTTTTAATTATGCTTTTTTCCTAACTAATCAAAACACTTGTGAAAAAAACACAAAATATTTTAGAGGAGTCTTACTCCTACTCAATTTCTCCTGAACATATATTAATTAAAAAAAAGGTTGAATAAGACAATCCAAAGGAAGAGAAAGCTTCCTTTTCATCTAATACAATAACTGAACATTGTCTAAACAACTACCTTGAAAGTATAAGTCTGTTTAATCTTATCAGGTACCTCTTTTGAAATAAGTTTTGAAAATCGTTTTGACATACCTGTATTAAGAAGTTAGTTTCATTTTCTTTCATGAAAAGTTCAACGTAATACTTAATTTTACTTATCAAAAGATTGTAACTGAAGCTTTGGAGAAGAGGAACATATGGATCCTTGCTTTTAATTACAGTTGCCAGCTTCACCCTTAAAGGCTAAGAAAAAGCACAGCTTTATACAACACCAAAATATATCCTGCAGTAAACTCAGTACCTATGCAGAACGGGACATATGCAAAGCTAAACAAGATGATTACATAGTTTTCTGAATATGCCAATACAGCTTTATGCTACAGTTTGAAAGTGCTCTAAAGTTAACTAGGCATAATACCAGGAGCTTACTTTATGTGCTCAGTAAACAGTAAGTGTAAATTTTCAGAGATCCTCATTTTCATTCCCTTTAGGAATAACACTGAAAGCAGGTTGTCAGTGGAGCAAAAACACCCAGAAAAGGCCACTCATTACTGGGCTCTCTTTTCTCATTTGCTGCCTCAAGAAGATTGCCATTGAAAGGGGTTTACAGCGTTCAGGAAAAGGACTACTTAGTACACTAGCATTAACGACACATCAATACTGACAACGGTAACTTCACATTTTGTCTACCAATCACTCTGAATCTTACAGAGATCAATATAGCCAAGAATTAACTTCTGTGTACAGGTTGCATCCTTATTTATGAATCTGAATACTGTTACCACAGCCTACACTTTCTGAACATCTGAATCCTCTGACTAAAGAGTGTACCTGAACAATAAGTTATACGCGTGCTACTATTTACACAGAACACACGTCCTAATACACCAGAGGAAAATGTAGGCAGCTTTTTCTGCCTTTTCTCTTTTTGCCTGCAGCCCTTTTGCTCTTTTCTCCACCCCAGCAAATTCAGGTGTATGCAGCAGCTATTATTTTAAAAAGATAAGCACTCAGGCTTGCATCTTTCTGAATAATGCCATCAACATCAAACCAGGAGGTGGCCTGACCCACATGTATTATCTTTTCCAGATGGAGGCATAATAACATCCACTCTATACTACAGATGCTAATGAGCTTTCCTTCCCTGTGATGCTTCTGTCTGTCAAACACTAATCAACAGATAACAAAGAGAGTGCACTACAATTGTTCAGAAAAAGTCAGACTGATTATTAGGGAGTCTTTACCAGCACATTTATACTGTCTTTGCTCTGAAAAAACCAGCAATATCACATTCCCAGAATCTGGAGTGATACCTCACTGCTTGTATGAAGTGGGAAAGGGAATGAAGTTCAGACAGATGCTGCCCACAGTGAAGAACAACTGCCGCTAGCAGCATTTTCCTTCCCTGAGTCACCCGTTACTTGTATCAGTCCCCTAGCCACAAATTTCCTTTTTTATTTCCAAGTGCCACGGGTGTGTGAGTGACTGCATAGGCAGTAACTGAGATGAAGTTATGCAGGTAGCATTTGCTAGCTTTGGAAACCTATTTCCCTCTTCTCTGAAAATGAGAGACCTTGATGCAAGTTAAGCAAGTTACTACCTTATCTGATTCCGAGTCTGTAAATAGCCTTTCAAGAACTTCAGCAGCCTCCTTGAAATATCCGTTTTCCATATGGACTGCTACAATCTACAACCGATATAATTACAAGATAGCTGAAATACATTTCACCTGACATTCTGAAAAAAACAAGAGAAGTCACACTCTTACAGTTTTGTAAAGCTTCCAAAATCCAGAAGGTTATACATTCAAGGGTTACCAACAGTTATCTAGCTGTAACAGCCAGTTCTGAAATAGTATTAAACTCCATGTATAAAGGCCTAAAATCTCTCCATCAGGCATTTAAAAGGACCCTCACTGATGCAAAACGTCTCATTCTTACCTAAGTATTGCTTTCATCTTTTCCTGAAAGACTTTCACAGTCCAGTAGCTGCCAACAGCTTTTTACATGTTCCTCTTTGAAAGAAAAGTTTTCTAATACTAAGAATTACTTTTAAGCAAAAGAAAAAAGCTATTCATAATATATTTTAAAGCTCAAGATAACTAGTGTTTTGAAATTGATCTCTCAATATCAATTCTTTTCAGATGGGCAGCTTTGGAAACAATTTTGAACTGGGACAAACAGGAACGAATTTAGATAGGAAAAGTTCCACTGGACAGTTCTATTTGCTCTGCACTTGAAAATACAACAAACTTAGCAAACTCAGTTAAGTCTGCTTATAGCCCAAGATTTTTGTAAAAGGAGCCCTGTTTCAGCAGAATGAAAAGGTAACATCCTGAAGCATTTCGAGTAAGTCACACAGACCTGAATTTGGATCAAGCGACGAATATCTTCATGAAGCTTTTCCAGTTTAATTTCTTCCCTTTCAAGTAAAGTCCAGAAAGATAAAGCAGATTCCAAAGGTGAAATTCTGTGATCATTTTCAAAATGGCATTCTTCGGAGGAAAAGAAAAAATAGAAAAGGTATTTAAAAAACTTAAAGGATAAAGCTAAATATATTACATTATTTATACACAATAAAGTAATAGTACTATACATAATTTCAATTCCTTTTTCCTAAAATAATTTTTAGTCTCTCTCTTCAGGTGTGTTTAAGAGACCTGAAGTAACTTCCTTCTCTTCAGAGACTGATTCATCCTTGCTAATAATATTACTGGTGCATTTATAAGGGAAATTATGTGTCTGATAATTATTGTTCACTTAAAATGCCACTTGCAATAGTGCTAAGTTTACCATCGTCTTTTTGGGCTGGCATGAATAATACTCTTACATTAAGCCTGGCATAAGATATAAAAACATTTGGTATTGATATTGTTGATTTTGTAATATAACTGCTAACCTAAGTTTTTTTTTCTCTTGAGTTTGTCTTTATATTTCCATGTCTTAACTTTTTGTTATATTTGAGGGTGTTAAAGAGAAGGGAATTCAAACAGCTTAACACAGGAGTGTCACTGAAAAAGCAGAAGCAACCTCCCATGCCATTGTACCGCTGTGCCAACACCAAGGTTTGTGCAAACTTCCAGCAAGCAGGATCAGTTCTGGCAGAAGCATAGCCCAGCCAAATAACCATCCCCTCAACACTCTGGAAACAGCTTCCCAGTCTGGTCATTGTGCATCTGCACAAGTGAACGTGCCAGTGTAACAGATGCACCAGAAGCTGGCAGGTGTACAAGACTGCTTTTTTTTTCCCATGGCACTGCCAGCTTAGCTCAAGATGTTCACTGAACTACAGCCTCACTTATCCCTTCATTTTATATGACATCATAGCTGAATCTCAATATCTTCTTATTCCTCACAGTAAGTATTTTTCAGAAAGGTAAACAATTTAAGGAACACTGAAAAAAAAAATTGATACCCGCTACAGTTAAAGACAAACACTGAAAATTTAAGTAGTATCATACATGTATATATACATTAGAAAGTAACATTTCTGTGTTTCTCTAGTTATTGTTTCAATCAAGTAATATGGCACTTTATTTTATTTTAATACTGTAAAAACAAAGTGCTTAACTCTTAAGAAGCTGGCATCTGAAACAGACTACTCTGTTTTAAGGCTCAGTACAGATGAAACATTTAAATAATTGGAAAAGAATTAGGAAAGCTACCATACAATATATTAGCTTTCCATGTACATTATGCAACTACATCTGATTTAATACCTACTTAAGCACATGCAGTCTTCCTCATCACACATGTCATTCTCTACACTGATAGATAAAAACACACATTGAAGTCATATTCCCAAGTGTTATACACAATATAGTTTCAAAGCATTACCAGAAAAGTTTCCTAATTTGTATATGATGAACTATTTCAGCTACTGGAATTTGATTCTCAAGTTGAACTAAAATCAGGAAGTGTTACTATCTGATAAACAACGTAAGAAATTTTGTTTTATAGAAGTAAGCCTTTGTGGCACTGCTAGGCTAGAATACAGTTTTTCTTTCATGCTTATGCTGGGAAGACTGCTTTTGAAGTCCTTAAATTCCAATGAGTTTCATCAAGCAGTGAAGATCTGCAGCAAAAAAGTTAAGTCTTCCAGAAACTTGAGTGTGGAAGCAAAATCACCTTGGCTAAACCAGTAAGTGGTGTATAGAGCCAGAGAGGAGACATGGTAGTGAATAAGAGTCCCGAGGACCTGCTGCCAGCTGAAGTCTCACAGCCTTCTGTAAGAAACAAGGGCAGTCATCCTTTTCATCCATATTCTTATTCCTACTCTGTCCTGCTTTAACCTCTAGTTACATGTGCAGAAAAGCCACACATTCTGTGCTTTAAACTTGCAAATATTGCTCAGTAAGAGCTAGTCAATCCTTTTCAGTATAATTCTTTTGTTGATGCTACTCTTACAAAAAAAAAAATCTATAAATTAAGAAGCATATAGTAATTCAGACTGAAAGCAGCTAAATCAGTCAGCACAGAACAACAGCTCAGTCACATGTGGACTACAGACAGTCCAAAATGTAGAGTTCAGTCATTTTGTTTATATATGTACAGTAAAGACTGTGTGAAAGCATACCTAGCACACCTCTGTGCAAGATTATGCAAATCTGTTTAAACAACAAATGAAAAAGAGAACCAGAGCATTTACCGAGATTTTTTCCTTTTTCGATTCTTATCAAAAGCTGACAGAGATACACCGTTTTTTTCTGATGTGTAGGTATTCTAGAGAAACCATTAATAAGAGCTGGAAAAGAAGAGAAAAGTTGTCAGTCTTGCTCCAGCACTGCCACAGTGTGGCTAGAAACATATTAGACACTGTGTTATTATACTTTAATAATCTACTAAACTTCTAATGCATTAGGAAACTGAGAAAGTGCATTTAGTTAATATTCTTTCATGTTAAAATAAAGTAAACCCTATTTAAGAATTTGACCAGAAAAACCTATCCGCCTTGCAGTTCACAACAGTAACCTAGAAGCGGTAAGATGCATCACAGGCTTACATGCATCAAATTAGAAGACAGTATGTTACATAAATAAAGTTTTGTTTTGCTCAGTAATTTACTATGAAAGACAACTGTCAGCTCCAGAGAACATTTCTGTGGAATGCCCCCAAAATAAGAGCCACGTGCAGCCTGGTAAGGCTTATGTGTTGCTATAGCAACTGAAAGACCAAAAGCAGTGAAAGCTACAAAGAGAGCTTAGTCAGAAATGTAAATCTACAAGGGAAATCCTCCTCACAAGGCTGGAAGGGCACATGGATTATTTTAGAATGGGAGCTATCATAAGATTATTTCCATCATCCTGGTTACTGTGAGCTTCATGTTTTGATGTGCTGGATACAGTAATTCATGATCACGGCATAACACAAAAACAATCAAAAGGAAAAGTGAGGAATGCCTAAGCTGCAGACGGAACACACTGGTTCAGGAAGTGTTGATGTACACAGTTCAGTGTCAGCCTAACAAAAGCCAGGATTCTGGAGGATGGGACCCCCAAGTTTTGCAATGACACAACTAGAGCACATAAGACATTGTTTTACTTGGAAGTACTCAGCCTACTCACTTATTAGTGTATGATCATCACCTATGAACAACAGATAAGCATGAAACTACAAAGTAATTAAATAGCCCTGAATGATTACCTACACTAACATCAAGCAGGATATTGTCATTTGGGCTTGGAAGAACACAATTACAACTGCTGCGGCGAGGACAGGTGATACAAAAGCTTTTAACTCCTGTAGCCAAAATAGGAAGACAAAGAACGTTGCTTAGAACAGCAGTAAAGTGCTACTCTTTATAATCACAAATGCACGCATCTTCCATAGTAGATAACAGAGTTCAATTTCAGAAAGAGTTTGGGTGAGTACAACGCTAGAGATATAAGCACCATCATCGTGTCCTGAAGATGGAGCCAGAGCTTGGAAATTTTGGAAGTAGGCAGAATACTGTAGCTGAACGATTTCACAGAACAAAAGGGTGATCTTGGCAAGCAGCTCGAGATATTTCAGCTTTCTCTATTCTTCTAAGTCACACCTACATTAGTGCTTTAATTCAGAGCAGGGGTGCATTTTTAAAGCAAACTTCCTGTGCTTGGTTTGTACAACAGAGTAGTCTCGAGTACACAAATTGAATTCCTTTAGAGCTATTCCAAAGAAAGAAAGAGAACCCTCGAAACGTTTACTGTGTGGACACCAGTTCCTTAGCTGCAATTACTCAAAAATAATGCAGACAAACAGAAAGAGACATAGCACAATTAATAATTTAATCTATCAGCTCCCCATTCAATGGGCTTCAGTATGTTATTAGATTTCTTACCTCTTAAGTTTCTGATATCAATCTTCTTACTAATCATTCTGCATACCATTGTATTTGGTTCTTTGCAAAATTTTAAACAAGTCAAACTATCACATTTACTCGTGTCAAGAACATGTACAAGCCCCAAAAAAGTCCCCAAAAGGTCTAACCTAGTATCTTCAGAAAAAAATATTTCTAACAGAAAAACCATCATAAATCCATCAAATTTATCTAAGACCTACACATTAGCTTCCAGCTGTTAACTGCTCTCACTCTCAAATATTTCTTATTTTAAATACGTGTTTTTTCATTCAAAATTCAGCCACTAGAATTCATTCCACCTTTGTCTGCTAGACTGTAGTTCCTTGAAATACTTCTAGTATTTTACCATAACCCTGAATATAAACCCAAGAAACTCAGTGTATTTAAGTTATTCTACACTCTTTTTTTACCACACGCGCATCTCTTCACTAAATCCTCTTCAAGTTTTCAGTAGCCTTGAACTCTTAGCATCTGAGGCCTCAGCTTCAGTAAATGCTGGTGGTAGACAGGCAACCATATTACATACGGAATCACAGGATGGTAGAGGTCGGAAGGGCCCTCTGGAGATCATCCAGTCCAACCCCCCTGCTAAAGCAGGTGCCCCCAGAGCAGGTTGCATAGGATCGTGTCCACGTGGGTTTTGAATATCTCCAGAGAAGGAGACTCCACAGCCTCTCTGGGCAGCCTGTGCCAGTGCTCTGTCACCCTTACAGTAAAGAAGTTCTTCCTCATGTTCAGTGTATACATTCAAGCTTCACAGAAACCAGACGACAGATTAACACCAATACTTGCATTCACCCAACCGTGTAAAGGGCCTCACCCCCACCCCCTCAGTAACCACTGTTCCGCTGTAACAGCTCAGGTCGCTTCCCTCGCTGGTCTCATTTAACTAAACCAGCAAAATTCCCCCACGCTGCGACTAACTTACAGTACCCCGGCAGAGTTGCCATCTCCTACTAAACTCAAACACCGGTGGATTACAAAAAAATAAACGAATCGGCCTGTACTATTTTATTCCCACCACGCGCAAACGTCGCTGATGCTGTTAAATCGCCCCAACAGACTACCCCGTCCCACCCTAGGAACCTTCCGGAGCCCCCAAACGCCCCGAAAGCCTCCCCGACGCCGGTGACCACGGCGTCCTCCCGAGCGCCGCTGCCGGCCCTCANCATCTCCTACTAAACTCAAACACCGGTGGATTACAAAAAAATAAACGAATCGGCCTGTACTATTTTATTCCCACCACGCGCAAACGTCGCTGATGCTGTTAAATCGCCCCAACAGACTACCCCGTCCCACCCTAGGAACCTTCCGGAGCCCCCAAACGCCCCGAAAGCCTCCCCGACGCCGGTGACCACGGCGTCCTCCCGAGCGCCGCTGCCGGCCCTCACCCTGCGCCGCGGCCCGCCACCGCCGGAACTCCGCCGCGCACCCCTCCCTGAAGTGCCGGCACAGGCAGTAGCAAGTGAACTCCAGCATCCAGTCCGCGGCCACGGCTTCCACCTCGGCCGCCAGGAGCGAACGGGCCCGGCCATCCCCGCCGCCATCCCCAGCAGCCTCTCCCACAGAACTCCCCGCCGCGCCGGCCATCTTCAACCCGCGCGCCAACGGCTGCCGGCCCCACCCCCGCCAACGGCCCGGGCTCTCCCGGCCCCGCCCCTTCCCGCGCGGCAGCCATTCAGCGCGGCCGCTTCCTCCCGGCCCTGGCTGACGTCCACCCCGCCGGTGGGCGGGGCCGCGCCAGCCGCCCTTCTGAGGGGAGGGGACGGGGGCCCGTGACGGGCGGCGCTCTGTTGCGGGTGGTCGCCGGGTCCGGCGTCGGAGCGTGTGCGGCACCGCCTCGTCGGCCTGTGGAGCCCCTCTGCAGGGCACCCCCCTCACCTCGAACGGAATAAACGACGTGGCGCGGCCCGCGCAGCTCACAGCGCCCTGTCCCCTGCCAGGAGTGTTCTGGAAGGTCTGAGCCGCACCTCGCCTGGCCGCTGGTGGTTTGAGAGCTTTGCCCGGCTGCCGCTGTGGACCCGAGAAGCTTTGGTGGAGCGACGTGAATAGAGACGTGTCTTGGTGCCAGAGGCTGAAAAGCTGAAGGGCAGGCCTGCTTGGAGCAGGTGGCCATGGGAGCTGCCATGTCCTATGGTTTCTGGGATGCTTAACGGGCAAAGCACAGGTGCTTCATACGTGTGTGGTGCAAAGGTATCCTAGTTTGACCAGGTGCAGTATTCCATCCCATACACATCATGCTCAGTATAGGCCTGAGGGATCACAAGGATTACTCTCTCTCTCCTTTTATGGCCAGGGGCCTGAGGGCACTAATGGGTTTTAATGACCCTAAGCAGCCTCACCTGGTGCTTCCACCCACACCTGTGGCCCAGGAGCCTATTTCAGCCCAGCATAGGGCTGTCAGAGAGGTCCTGGTGATGTTGCAGGATGCTGCTCTCTAGCTCTGCCCAGCTCCTTGCTCCAGTGTCTGATTCTTCTGTCTCCGATCCTCATCTGAGCATTCCTCTATCCAGTTCCTGCCTGCTGCTGAGTACAGTCCAGGACTTTCCTGGGGCGTGCCCCACAGCGTCTGGGTGACATATTCGTCATCAGGGATGGGGGAGCATGATACTGGTTTTGTATATATTTCATTGTTATCTTCCTGTTATTATAATAACTTATTATTGTCGTAAGATAAAAGCTGTTTTAAGTTTTCCAACCCGTAAGTCTCTTTCCCTTTTCTCTTTCCCCCCTTTTGAGGAGGGAGGGGGCTAACAAAGAGTGTCTGTTGTCCGTTTGATAGCCAGCGCAGCTTTAAACCCTGATGGAAGGGCTTTATGTAAGCATGTCTTCATGTGGGTTCTGGAGACAGAAGGCTGCTGGAGGAAGGAGGGAGAACGTGTCAGTGTTGCAGAGCCTGTAAACTTGAAAGTGGATGCCTCAACTTGGCAGTGAAGCCTGGGATGGAATGTGAAGAGAGAATGAATAAGTTGGAGTGTGGAACGCATCTATCTGAGAAGGCAATCCTTCGTATATGTCAAAATGTTAAACCTAAGGAGAAAAAGCTCATTTACAATGAGGTGAATTTAAGGCAAATGCTGAAGGCCAGAACAGTTTTCCTGTCGAAGACTTGACAGGGCAGGTGGAATAGACTTTTGGTAGATAGGGTGAAAGGCTTTAATTCGAGCTTTATGTTACTCCTGGGATGAACAGTGTGATATCAGAGAGCAGAATGAATGAACTGGTAGGCCTTTGCTGCCTTTGACTCCTGTGGTCGCGTTAAATGTGACCATTGTGGTACCTGCACCAGTCTTACTGTGACGTAAATAAGACGAGGTCAAACAGAGAAGAAAATAGATAGTTTAACTGAAAAAAAATCGTCTATTTGGAGTCCTTATTAATGTAAGAATTAAATTTGCCCTTTGAAAGAGATGTAATGTTTGGCAATATTTGTAAGCTTAGGTTGTTGGAAGCTTACAGATGCATTTTTGCACGTGTATCGACAGCAAGAACTTCAAGGACGTTAATTGTTTAGACAAGGTGAATTCACTGTTATTTGCTGTATTGCTTGTAGTACTTCAGGATAATGGCAAGCCCATAACTACGGCAAGCTTTATCAGACTGCCGATAACCTCAGGAATCAAAATTCTCAAAGTGTTTGACATGAACCAGTTAGACCTAAAAAATGAGATAATTATGCATTAATCTTCAGTTGAGCATACACTGAGCATACATTTTGGGAGTTTTGTAGCAGAAACTGTGGCAGGAAGGTACATCAAAGCTCAAAATTACCATGATCAAACAACAACAGGAACAAACCTGTGAACTGCTGGCTTTTAGGCAGCAATCCTGTTCTGGTCTTCTTCAGGGGACCTTCAGAGGATTGTGACTGCAGAATGGTTCAGTTGGTGAGAAGACAGTTTCTTGAAAATGTACTTTGGGAAGCTGCGGTAGTTGCTATGACCTGTTCAGCCTTGGTAAATGCCCCCCAACCAGTGCAGTACCTCTATGTTACATTCTGTGTTGAGCATTTGAGCGTTGTCTGATTTTCCTTCAGTTATCATCTTTATTTATGGGTGGATTTTTGTATTTAGATTATCTCCCAGTCTAAGACTTGGAAAGTCCAAGATACTTGTGCACCTTATAACAGTACTGCAACTTTTCTGCCTGCCTCGTGGGCAGCATCAGAGGACNGAGCATTTGAGCATTGTCTGATTTTCCTTCAGTTATCATCTTTATTTATGGGTGGATTTTTGTATTTAGATTATCTCCCAGTCTAAGACTTGGAAAGTCCAAGATACCTGTGCACCTTATAACAGTACTGCAACTTTTCTGCCTGCCTCGTGGGCAGCATCAGAGGACAATGTTCTAAAAATTAGGTGATCCCTTCAATCTGAAAACAATGTGTGAAGATGCTTCTAATGCCATTAACTTTTCAGCTAGGAAAGTACAAATTTAATATAATTTTCAGACTCCTTCCTGCAACCTGTGCCGTTCTGTTGTTTAATGGTACTCTCTGTTAAGTTATGTGTAATGGCTTGCCTGCAAGTCTCCTTCTTGAGCGCAAAGGAGTCCGGACAGACAGTGGTGGGAGAGAGAGAGCCCAAATAATCCCCTGCCCTGGATACTCCCAGGCCCGTCTCCACAAGCCCAGACAGCTACAGGACACAAGGGCAGGCAGGAACCCAAACTGCAGGCTCCCAGGAACGAACACTGTATCCCAGTGCTGCCCCAGGAGAGTCTCAGCCCCATAACCCTGTGTCCAGGTTTGAAACCCATCACCATCAGTCATTGGGAGCAGTTTTGGGATCACCTTTCAAGTGCTGCCAAGGAGTGGGATGCAGGGGAAGAGCATTTGTTTTCAAATTGCACAGGACTTACTATAGGACTTACTAGAGGAGGGACCAAGGCAAGAAAAGGGAGGGATTAGGAGATACAGGGGAGGCACAAGTGTGGGAAAATAGAAAGGCAAGGGGGTAAAAAGGTTGCTTGAAAATAATTGGCTGGTTGGTACGCTTGTCTGCGCCTGATCAGTGCAGCCTGTCCTGTCTTCTTATTAAATTGATTTCTAACTCTTTCCTGGGCAAGGACTCTGTGTGTGTCTGAGCCCAGCGGATGTCTGTCCTGCTCAGCCAGAGGAGGGAGAAGAATGAGGGTGTTGGCACTGTCATCAGTGTTTGTTTAGGCTTCCTTAGTGTCTCTCTGTGATCTGTGTGGCCAGCTCTGTTGTGTGTATGTATAGATGTGGTATGTGCATGTGCTGGCTGAGAATACATCTTTTGCATGTTTATAAACTGAGCATTAACTACTAACATTGCATAAATGCATTTTTTATAATTATTTTCTGGATGTTATAAGGAAACAAATATAGGCAAAGGAAGGATATCAGTATAGGACATGGGTAGCCTGAACTTTATTTTAAATGGGCCTGACAGAATTCCCTGCTGAAATGCAGAGGTTCTTGAGATGGCATGACAGGTTGGTCAAAGTTTATAAACTGCAACAGTGTTAGATTAAGTGGGGGGTTTTTGTTATTTCTTGGAAAATACGCTGAGAGCCAGTGGTATTTCTTACTACTATTTGCCTCACTAATCAGTATTTTGCACTGTTACTCCAAATGCAGTGTTTTGGAATACATGCTAGCACTTCAGCAGTTTTAGAGCCCCCCCCCAAACATTCTCCATTGTTTTTTTCCACAGGTAATACAAAGTACATCGCTTTCCTTGTTCTAAAGGCCTGCCTTTTAGATCTCTGTGTGAATTGGTCTTCTATTATTTTCATCTTGCCTCAGCCAGAATCAAGAATCCTATTAAAAATATTTTATCAGAGAAGCTAGTGAGGTGGAGAAAAGAAGTCGTGCACTGAAAACTCCAGGGTCCCTTTCACTTAACAGAAGTTTTTGTGGTGTTAGTCCAGCTTATCCCTTTAGCTGTCTTTTCTGCCTAAAAAGCACACATGCAAAGCTGCTGAGCTTTTCCAGGCGTGTGGTACTACAGTCTTCTGTTGCGTGACAAAGCTGCTTCTTGGCTTGCAAACTGTAATTTCTCCTGACTGTTACAGCATAGGTTCTTCTTCTTAATCTTCCTAGCAGTGCTGAGCCATGAGACCAATTGAACCAGTAGACCTTAGAATGAGATATATTAAACATACATTTAGTTCTGATAGTGCTTATATAGTGTTACATGCAGTTACTTTGGAACAAAGGTGAAAGAGATGGTTTAATACTCTTGGTACACATTTAATCAGCTGAAATGCTGCTCTACTGTAACATACCTTATTAAATTAGTTCAATGGCAATAGTTATGCAATATAGAATGATGGAAAAATCAAAGTAACAGAGCCTCAAAAGTTATGTTAAAAGGATATTATTGAAGTTATTCATCATATATAAAAGGATCAGACCAGACTTCTGTTAGAATCCTGTCAAAAATAACGGATCTTGGAAAGTCACGTCTGTGTAGAAATTACTGACAGTAACTTTCCATTTGATGAAGGATTTTATTTATGAGTATGCCAAGATTATGCAAGGATAATGCCATATAGACGTTTCACAGATTTATGGGTATCATTCCCGAGTCAATTGTACAGAAGGAATTAGATGCAGTAAATTTCTTGAGAGGAGAAAAATACTGTGGTTGAGGTTGTCTGCAATAGAAAATAGTTACAGCTCTGCAACCGTTTTCTGTCTTACCCAACATGCAAGTTCCCATTTTGCCTTTCCAAACTTAGATTACTTAATTTAGTATTACACATTTCTCCTACTTTCTTTATAAATAAATGCATTTTATGGCTAGAATTGAAGGGGAGTTTAAAAATAAATGAAAGGCTAGATTTCTCCTGTTGAGTGCTATTAGCACTTGTAAGATAATTTGTGTGGTTTCTGAAGCTTAAACTATAGATCTCCTTATTGTATGCTTTAAATACTAGACATCTTAATGGCTCATTAAGCTAATATATGTATGAAAGAATAAAGGTTGCGTTATTCTCAGTTAATGTAATGCAGTTTTAGGGACAAACATATTATAATATTCAGTATAATGAACTCAGCAGGGTCTCCTCCCCTTTTCTGAGACTAATTCACGGACAGAAAAGGAATTGATAGGTGTTTTATTCTGCCCCAGCTGAAGAGCTACATTAAAGACTTCAATAGAGTTAAAGACAGTACAGGTGACTGCATTATCACCAGCTGTCTCCACCAGCACGTTTGCATCACCGAGTGTCAAACCAGTGCTTTACCACAGTGCGTGAGACTCTGCTTGGCAAGAAAAATTGTAACTTGACATGCTGTATAGCACTGACTGTAGTCCATCTCGCTACCAGAAGCAAACACTTCTCATATTTTGACTTTACTAGATGTCTCTTGTTTTAACCAGGAACATGCCCTTAGAGCCCACATGCCAAACTCCTGGTGAAGTTACATGGAATTCTCCTAGGCTAAGATCAAGGCTTGTAAATCAATTAAACAAATCCATGGTGTTTATATGCTTTAATGAATTTAAATGAACTTTATGGATTACATTTTATGTAAATGAAGATTGCCTGATAAAGATAGGCAGAATGAGTCCCTGAGTTACTGGCCACATACTGGTATCTCTGCTATACTGAGTAACGACTGATACTTGGCACTGTTTCCTGTGGAGTTATCTCTGAGATACACAATTTCAGCTCAGGTAGCTCTATTTCCATGAAATGATTGTTAGAGACCTGTCGGAAACTTTGCTTGTTTAGAAGTAATAATTTATTTATGTGTTTGTTTGTTTTGCTTAGTGTGCCAGGCACTAGGAACTAACAGCTTTGAAACTGTTCCCAGTGTGAAAATAAGGTCTTGGACATATGATTCTGTGGCTGTACTGATCAGCTGAACACTGTATGTGTTTGGCAGATCAGGAGAAAGAGAACGGATTTGCAACAACTTTAATATTGTGAAAATATTAAAAACAGACTGTACATCTGGAAAAGTGACAGAGAAGATGAGTCGTAGTTAATACTAGAAAACCAGAGAATTTGAGATTCAGTTGAGTGGGTGAAACTGAATCTGGTGCTGTTATCAACCCAAGCTTCCAAATGAAAGGGGAGTCATTTACTGTTGCTTAAAATTAAAAAGTGGGAGGTTGGTAGACTTCATTAGATTTCTGACATTCTGATTTAAATAGCTGTTGTGACAGGCAATACCTCTGAACAGATGCATGATAACAAAGTAGTTTGTCCTGATCAGACATATCACAACAAATATGAAATTAATTTGCAACATTAATACACTCCTGGAATTACAGCTGTATTCGTTCAGAACTCTGGATACATTGCTGGCAGTTGCTGTGATTTAATTCTGCAGAAGTCATTATTAGAAATTCCAAGGAGAACAAGACATGCTGGTTATCCAAAAATCACTTTCATTGTTAACTGTGGGGAAATACTGAAGTTACTTCACAGAAAGCAGAGGTACCTGCACATTTATGTAGTGGTGCTTCTTTAAATTTGTTTTTTCTTTGTTCATTTTTGTGGGTGAGAATGAGGGCTCAGACATGAAAAACAGTGGCTACTCTTTTCTGTTACTATTTAACACTGTAGATTTTTTTAATGTACTAAGCTTTTTATTTCTTTTAATTACTGGGAATCTTATTTTGTCCTCCCCAAGAAATGCAAGTAACTTTTGGTTTAGTTTTGAAATAGTTAATAAAAAAATTAGAGCTTTTCTCCAATCATTACTAAGGTAAACATACTTGTGGAATTTGCTTGAAGTGATTAAAGAGGGCTTGCTTATATGGTCCTGATGAGAAGTGGGGACAGGCAAGCAAGAGTGGGGAATTATTAAAGCAGTAGTTCTACTGTTGCTGCCATAAGAAACTTTTTATTTGGAGATGTAACGTTTCATGCCAGATTGAAATTATTCTAATCTACACATGCTTTAATTTATGCCACATATAAAAACCTCATAACAATCGTAGTGATGTGCAGGTGTTAATGCTTCAATTTCTCTGCGTGCATGGAAAATGATGTCCTGGTATACAACTTCTTTTGGGTCAGCTATGGTTTAGAGCTGGGAGAACTGTGAGATCCTCCTTTCTGCTATGCCTTGGTGAGCTGAGAAATCTCTTTAGATTGCAGCTATATCATTGCGCATATATGAGGTGTTGCATGGCTTTGGTTTGCAGACTGCTGTGCTAAGGCAGTGCTAGGTTCCATATGTGCTCTTGTGTGTGGGGTGTGTTTGTATGTGTATGTCTGTGGAGTCACTTGCTCAAGTGGTCATCAGACTTGCTGTTGGAAGATGAGTCGCAAATATAAGCAGTTTCTGTCATGTAGCATCCTGGTGAGGGATTGGAGTACTGAAGACACAGTTCCTTTCTGAGAATGGTACAATTATGCCTGTGTCTTTATATAGTTTAATGAAATCATTAAACCACCACCAACAGTAAAAGATTAAAATGGAAAAGGTGGTAATTGCAGGCAGTTCCTTGAGTGGCCAAGCTAATGAATTCTGCTTCTTTACGGATCTGCGTTTTGTGGTTGGATACCTTAGTGTTTAATATGGTAGAAACGTTTCCTGCAGTTGAGGCATTCATAATGGCTCTATTAACTCTGGATTATCCAAAATCTAATCGGAATAAAGTTCACTTTGAACCCTTTTCCTTAACAAATGCGCTAAGATGTAATAATCTCTTAAGAAGCTTTTTTAACTTCAATAGCATGGATATGGATACTGTACTGATACTTCACAGTCGACAGCTCGTGTCTTGCCATCTAGTAGGAACAAATTAACACAGGAAGAGTTTATGAAGAACAGCTGCAAATTGCCATTTGAGAACTGCAACATAAGGGAGCAAATAATAAAAATAGATTTCTTTTGTGAAGTAAAACAATTAGTAGTTTAAATAACAGTGAGTCATAACGTAACTCAAACTGAATTTTTTGCAGTAGGAATACCTAACTGGTAATTTAGTAGAGATTAGCAATAAATTGTTGCTGTGCTGATTTCCAGTGTGAGAATGATGATGATCTTGAGAAAACATGAGGATGAAGAGTGAGAAATAACAAAACAAATCATGCTTGTTCATTATAATTTAAAAATTTATTCCTTTTGGCCCTGTTCATGTTCGGTTTGTCTTTACTTTCTGCAAATAAGATATAGTAGCTCAACTTGTTTAAATACTTTTTAAGATACAGATTAATGCATTTGAAGGCACATTGGTGATTAACAAATATTTTGTCTCTCTGGCCTTCCTCCTTGTGGTTGTGTCTTCATTAGGGAGGAGATGATATGTGTTTAGCTACATCTTAGTTCACCTGTAGCAACTAATGCCAGATAAAATCCTCATTAGGACAAAGTCAGATTGTAGTTTTAAACCAAGTTAGCAACTTTGAGTAAACCCTTGTTCCCTCTGGGCCCTCTGATGTTGTTGGCTAACAAAACTGCAGACTGTTTTTCTCAAAATCTGATTAATAGTCTCTGTTTTTCACTTATCACGCATCAGTAACTTCGGGTGTCTAAACACTGAAAGTCCTCTGATAAATTAGTTACTGTGAGCCAATAATGCAATTAATTATTTTATTTTCATGAGGTGTATGTAGCCTTCTTGTTTGTGCAGTACTCTTTTCCAAAAAGATGAAAAGAAAGAATTTTGTAAATGTCGAGTTCAACTTTGAATCGTTTAGGTACTCAAAACTTCCATTAAAGCAGGTTCGCAACCTTCATTGGCTCATAGTGCCTTGTTCAGTAGGAGGATTTTATTAACACATAATGACAAAATACAAGCAGTCCTGTTGTGGATAAGACAGCTATAGTTTTCATAGATGTTGAGTCATTATGATTGGATTTCAGGTCAATCGGGGCTTCTTGTGTGATGTTGGTTATCTATAGATGATGGTTTTGGGAGGACTGAGAAGAATTCAGGCTGGTTTTAAAAGCAAGCATTGGAAAACGCCAAAATGCCAGGTCTGTGCTGGAGGTCAGTCTGTGCTTCCCTCTGGTTAAGGCACCACGCTGCAGTTTTCTAGTTACAGGACCCAAGTGAGGGCCATGTCCTCTTAGGTAATCCGTGAGGACAAAAGAATAGGCGCAATCCCTTACAACCTCAGCCAACAGCCAGGTGAGCCCTTGAAGGAAGGGCTTCGTGCCCTTTGATGCCTGATCTATGGGCTTTTGGTGACAATGACAAAGTTCCCATTTTTTGTTCTAGTGCAGAACAAAAATCTGAGTGAAAACCTCTGTGTTTCTGGCAAGATGCAGTTATGATTTTGATTAGTGTTTTCATCATGAACTGATGAAGAGAAAGTAACTTTACATTTTGCAGTTTTGGTATCATTACAGTGTACGACTGAGGAGAAAGTAGTGCTGAAATATTGAAAAGTGGCTGCTTACTTACATGAAGCTGATCCAAAAATTCAGTGCCTGTTTATGAAGGTAATTTCGGTTGTGGATTCTGTGGTGCCCATAGATTAAGTCTGCTCGTATTTCAGTGCTTAGATGAAAACCTGTAAGTACTGAAAGTGCTCTTTGAAAGGTAATTTGAGTTATTTTACAGGGGAAATGTTGATTGGCTGACAGTCTAAAAATGAGTCAGCTCTATTAATAACTGGTCTTGTATACATCCATGAAAAGTTGATACTCTGTTTGGAGAAAGCCACAGTTCAGAGAGTTAAGTATGCAAACTCTTTTCAGAAGACCAGGGCCTGGAAATTGGCTTGCTGTCACCACAGATGAGTAATGATTTTTTTTTTTTGTAGACACTTTCACCATTTGCTTATGCAGGCAGTTGAGGCCTGTGGTCTGTGAGGTACTCTGAAACCTTTAAAAAACACCCAACGCACTACATATTACAATATAGTCTAATTACTATGCCCCCTCCGATTTCTGTCTGTCTTTGAGATAGAAGAATGAACATGGGTTTCTAGACATCAAAAAAGGTCTGAACAAATTTTACTCAACTTTTGATTTAGTTTTTTCTGCATTTAATAAAAATTTGCTTTCTAGCTGCATTTGTGTTCAGCCGCAGGTCAGATTGCACCAATAAAATAGTGGCTATTTCCTGTATTTTTATTTTCTTGCTAGCGTCAAGTCCATTCCTTTCTTAGGCTGCTGTAGAGTTGGGATGACATGCTAGGGTGCTAGGCATTTTTTTGAAATGAGCTCCACAAGAAAGAGTCGAGGGAGAGGAGGAGATGGAAGGATGTTAGCATTCGGAGAGTCAGCAGAAACGTTATTCAAGGCTGTACAGTAAATGAAGGTTTAACGTAATGATATACTGACTGTTTAAATTGTTTTGTTTCCTAATATTTATATTTATATTAGAAATGCTTGAAGTTTTCTTCTTTTCTTCTGATTAGAGAGAGGGACTTCTATGCTGACTTACTGGCATTTCAGTACTTTGTCACTGTGGTCTCTATGACCTGCTCTATTCCTGTTGTGCCAAGAATCTTTCTTTCTTTAGGGCCTGATCTTGACCACGTATCACACTTGCAGCTTTGCATAAAACAGTTTGCCTGCTTTCTAGCTGCATTTGTGTTCAGCCGCAGGTCAGATTGCACCAATAAAATAGTGGCTATTTCCTGTATTTTTATTTTCTTGCTAGCGTCAAGTCCATTCCTTTCTTAGGCTGCTGTAGAGTTGGGATGACATGCTAGGGTGCTAGGCATTTTTTTGAAATGAGCTCCACAAGAAAGAGTCGAGGGAGAGGAGGAGATGGAAAAAGATGAAACAGCTAGAACAGAAAGATCTCCTAATCTCATGGCATAATCAAAGAGATTTTTAGCTGTGTCTGAACTATCTATGGTGGTGTATCCTGGTCCCTTGATTGTCCCGACTCAGCATTTATTGGAATATTTTTCCACTCTGTTCCTCCTACGTGGCTTACTTTCTGTGCAGTCAAAATTTGGAGGGTCAGAGGACTTACACAAGCCCTAGGTCTTGCTGCAGGGTGGAACCATGGGAATGGTGGAACCAGCTAGAATGTGCACCCAGAGCTGAAGTTTTGGAGATACTGTCAGGCACAATGCATAGATGTGTGGGCTGTATTCTGCTTGGTTATTAAATAATATATAAAATTCAGAATCCNAGAAATGCTTGAAGTTTTCTTCTTTTCTTCTGATTAGAGAGAGGGACTTCTATGCTGACTTACTGGCATTTCAGTACTTTGTCACTGTGGTCTCTATGACCTGCTCTATTCCTGTTGTGCCAAGAATCTTTCTTTCAAATGCAATTATTCGGATCAATGCCAAGAAGAAGAGACTGGGGGAAGCAACAAGAAGTATCTGGTTTTTTGGTTGGTTGGTTTGTTTGTTTTCTTAAGGGAAGAGGAGGTTGGGAATTTGTTTGAGGTAGAACGGAAGACGGAACAAATCTAGATTTATGTACAGTACTACACATTCAGAGAAGGAACCCTTAGATTAAAAGCTGAAAGGGGAGAGGTTCTGCAGTGCAGTGAACTGTGTCTTTATGCATAGCATGATGGTGGTGTGAAGCTAAAGCGTGCCTCTAAGCTCTCTCATAATAACTATAATCAGCATGCTCACCAAGGGGCCAAGTTTGGTCCTCCATTTTTATTTCATTGAATACCGTTCAGATGTAGAAATTAAAAAATAGCTTTCTATTTTGAAGATGAGGAAATAATATTCCTTATTTTCTGAACAGCAGAGATGCTCTATTATAGCTGAATTTGCAGCAAAACTAAAAAAAAAAAGTAGTTATTTCCATGATGCATCTTGAAGGAAAAAATAATCCCCAGTACAACTTATACTTTCTCTCCCAGTTTTTGGGCTATGAAAAAATTGGTCCACTTTAGGCAAAAAGGTGCTGGGGTCCAAGCTATGTTGTTGCTTACTAATAAGTTGAACAAGTGGTTGGTTTATCCACCACCTCTGAATATTAGGTGGCAGTATCTAGGCTTGTCCAAAAAAAAGGCTGCTAAATCTTTCCATGCTTCTGCTTTCCATCCTGCAGGCAGTAACACTTACTCGCCCTTGTAAAGTCATTTGAGGTCTTGTACCTATGACAGTGCCAGTAGTAATTAGCAGTAATGCTGAACAGAGAGGAAAATAAAAAGGCTTAGAAGCACTGTATTTCATTTTTTCAAAAAAATAATGGATTCTGACTTTATTTGCATAGCCAAATGATTTATTTCTGTACACATTGTCTGCCAGAGATCCCTGTATAATATTGTCAAGTAATGAAATCTAAAGACACTATGGATCCTTGTTTTGGTATATATGCAATGTTCAATGTAAAGTGGTTTCATGCAGAGAACTGAAATGAGACACAGATGATTTGTTTACACATTTATTTACTATCCTGCTTATTCTATCAGACTGAAATGGAGAACAATGCATTTATTTTACAGACATTTGACATAAATTAAACAGATATTTTGATGTTGAACAATTGTACAGACTACAACATGCGTATTAATATGTAGATTGGTGCAGAAATATTTAGTTGATCAGCAAAATCTAGTATGACAAAAATAATAACCACATTTCCTCTTTCATGAAGTTAAAATGCAGCTGATATGGAGACATTGATACGAATACCACTAAATATGAGAAGTTATTAGTCTAATGGAATCAGATGGTTAGCTGAAAAAACAAAGCTATTGTCGAACAGTCTAATCTACAGAAAGAAATTAAATCAAAATGTTTCTAACAAATACAATAATAATGAAAAAAAGCATGTTTGATGCAATTACCATTGCAAAATGCCCTATTATTCCCCTGCCCCACCCCCAAATACAAGCAACGCATGAAGCAAAAGCAGCATATTGTCCCACAAAATGTCTGGGGCATTTTGTAAAGGCAGATGAATGAGATTAGACAAGACTTATCACATATGCTTTTATCTCCTAGTGTCAGTTCTTTTAAAGAAAGATACGTTGTTATACAGCATTTTATGATGAAATGTTGCTAATTCTGTAAAATTCAACAATAGTGAAGACACTGCTATCGCGCCAAGAGAATTTGAAAAAATACTGTTGTGCTTTTTTTGTTTGCAGCATTCAGAGCATTCACAGAGGAATACAAAGTAAAGTTCATTAAACTCAATAAAACTAATAATAGTCATGCTACCATATCTATGAAACTAACACAGTAATAACTTATAAACATGAATTAGTACATATTTTTAGTTTATATTTACAGTGATCTTAAAGCAATAGGCTATGTATTCAACTCTCAGGTTCTTTGTACACTAATCCCTCCACGTTTCGGCTTATCAGCATGGCTCCTTTGACTTTTGAAAGAGTTACGTAGGTAAAACTCTGCGTAACTCTTTGAAAATTGAGAGGTATAAATCCAGAACTCTGCATCCTAGCAGAAGTACCCATGATTGTCCCCAACAGTGTTTTTTTCTTTTTTTCATTTTGTAATGTGTGTTAGAAACTCTTCCTTTTGCCTAAAGCTATACTATATTGCTCCATCCTTCAGTTTTATGCAGGCAGAATTCCCATTGGCTTTCTGCTTAAGGACTTCCAAGAACAGGCGTAAATGTTTCCTGTTCTGAACCTCCACTGAGAGATGCTATCTGAGCACAACTTAGAGCAAAAATATCAGTGTAAGACGTATGTATGTCCTTCACTTTGCAATTGTTAAAAAAGTAAGATAAGGAATAGGCTTTTTGTTTCTCGCATTGCCTTTTACAATACAGGTCCTAGCATCAGAGCAACTAAACACTACTAGCCCCGCCAATTTAAATAAATTTCAACTGATGATCCAAATGGAAAGATACCTAGACACGGTAGATCGGCATAAAGTACTCAAGCTGGGCTTCTGATCCTCCGTCACCGCTTAGCCATTTGCTTTTATTCATACCAGTATAAGCTAAGAGTTACTGTTAAGTGAAACAGGGCTACTTGCAATCAGTTTAATCATTCCACTGATTTAATGACTTTGGAGTGAGAGTGAATGTAGGGCTGTTTGTACTGTCTTAATCAAATGTAACACCAACTTGAGTAAATTGACTATAGAAATATGGAGTATTTAAGAGTGTGTTCAAACTGCAAACCACAACTATCCAAGGCTTAACAAGAATCCACAACTATCCAAGGCTTAACAAGAATTTGTTGTTTAGATGATTCCGCTTGGGTTAAGTCGGAGAACGCACTGGGGGCAATTTCATCGTTGGCTACACATCGCTCTTGTTATGCAAGACCACTGATGACAAGGGCAAAACTTACTGGAGAAAGGGATTTAGCAAAGACTGCGTGGATTGGAGGTAGTAACCGTTGTAGAGATAGTCTATGTCTACCTTAGCAAGTAGTACAACACAATAGAAGCAGATTGGTTGAGGAAAACGGTTTGTGCTGACAATTCACACCATGTATCAGGGGTACTGTTTTGGACTAGCTCTAGTCTGGTACCAAGGCCCGAGTGCTTCATACTGGTTGTGGCACAGGAGGTGCCCTCGTGGAACAAGGTTTCTGGTTCAGCTTCAACTAAAGGTAATCCAGTTTGCATGCTCCAGGAGTGCTCTGTGATGTGAACCAAAGCACGAGAAGCAGGGATAGCTGAGGGATTCACGTCGAGAGGGCTCTCCTGATTGCCACTAAGATGCCAGTGTAAACATAGCCATAGATTATGTTTTAGTGTCTTTAAACATTTAGAAGTGTACATTACTCCTGCTGATGTTAAATATGTATTTAAGTACTTACTTGAGGTAAAAAATTAGCCTAATCATATTAATTACAAAGACTGCTTTTAGATTCAGGGTTTACATTAATCACAGGACTACAGTCAATGTCTAAGGTAATGACATGTCACTGTTCTGTTTGGTTCATAGGTGTAATTAGGGTTAGTGTAATCTTATCTTTTTGAAGTAAATGTTAGCTAATAGCATGTTCTTTAGCTACGTTTAATTAAAAGGAGCAATAATATTTGTGTGCTACTTCCCTGTTCTATAATGGGATCCATCTGGATCTGTGGTAGGTGTCATAAAAGAAAATTAAATAGCAATCAATAATAATACAGGACTATAACCTATCAGTGCCATTTTGGAAGAAATCTCCATTGCGCTCCATTGCACTTCTTAATTATCATAACACAAGATGTTCAAAAATTATTATTTAAACCTGCAACAGAACAAATACAAAGACAGGTACGTTACTCCACCTGCGGACGTCACATGGCGTATGACTACTGAACAAGAAACCATCACACGATGCAAACAATTTTGTGTCTGCCTGCTAGTCACCTAACCTTCATTCATTAAGGAAACCGATAGAGTAGCTGTGAAGGATTTGCCTCCCAGAACACCTGATCTTTTTTAAAATATGAAAGCATTTCTGATGGAGTTTAAACTGAGTACCACTAAGTAATAAAAAAATACTGGACAAGAGACAAATATTCACACTTACACTGATGGATCTCTTCATAGCATTTGCCAGTCAACTGCTTTTACAAAAGCACTGAACAAATGCATTGAAACAACTTGCAGGTTGAGGGGGACACTGGAAGAGTCGGAGCATTTTAAAACTAGAAAACATGTGAAGCTGTGAGGTGGTATAGCTGCAACAATAACCGAGAGAAGTGACACTCAGTTCTTCCTGCTCCTTGGTTCAAATGCCATAGAGTCCATCTGGCCATTTGCACCAGACTACCAAAATGCTTTCCTAGTAAGACATACCTATAACCTTGTTTGGTGGGTTATCTTCGGACTGTACCCAAGAAGAAGGGAAGGTTGGTGTTTGGAGGGCAATGGGAAGAGATCCAAAGATCAACAAAGATAAGAACACACAGTATCTTCTTTTTCAGGAAAGTCTTCTGAAAAATGATTACAGATCAGATGTTCATGTAGCAGGTGAGTAGGCAATAACATCACTGAAAACCTCAGTAGACACTTGTTGGTTCTAGGATAAAAATTAAGATGGGGTAGGACTGGAATTAGATCTTTTGCTACTGGCATTTTCACCTCATTAAGTGTGAATAAGCACTACTTTATATATGTTTTATTATAGCTCTTGTTTATATAGTATATTAAAGCATGCCTTGTTTACTTACAGTTTTCTGCCTTTCTTCCCCCTTTGCTGTATTTGCATTTCTTGCTTGATCTATGCTGGCTACTTTGAAAAAAACACATTTCTTGCATTTTTTCACTTCTAAAGTATTTTTTGCATGATCAAAATGTTAAAACTTATTTTCTATCCAAATCATTCAAAACTTATATGAATGAAAAAAGCCCAGCCAGGTATGCCCTGGACATTTTTACCAGGCTGACTGTATTTGCAATAGGGCTTGAAAAACAAGTGGCTTTTGTACCGGACTGCGGTTTGGAGATGAGGTTGAAGGAGTTAAATAATTTGAAGGTAAACCTTGTTTCAAACAGACCTAAGGAAACAGAAGCTCAGTCTACATGTTGGGGAAGAGACCTACTTTTAAAAGAACTAGTTGTTTTTTCAAGGAATATTAGTATGTGGCCAGTGTTACCTGTTAGGAAGAGACTCAAGAAGCCAACAGTCATTTTGGTTTATGTATGTTATGGGCAAAAATAAATTTTCTGTACACACTCTTGGCTATGTAATATTGTGCTAAAAAGCTCTTCAAGTCAGTTGCTCTAGGGTTAGATCAGATATCACCTCTCTAACATCAGTAATGTTTGCATTTTGAGACCAATTTTGGAGTGAGGACACAGTGCATTAGATTGCTGCATTAGCACAGAGGCTCCTATGTTCTATACAATGAAGCATTAAAAGGCCTTTTGTGTTTTTATTTAAAAAAGTGTCTTCTATATAAATTCTATAGTGCAATAACTTCCTACACCATGTTACATTCTTTACGTTATATGCTTCCCCTGTAAACAGCTTTCCTGTACGAACTTCCTTTGCAGTTTGTGCGATATATTGTTCCCCCCACCCTAGAACTGGATTAATGCGAATATTTGCTCAAAAATTTTTCCAATTACTCTGTGAACATCTTTAAAATGTATACATTTGGTTTCATCATTGAAAAGGAATTACAACTTTGATTCAGGATTCTGCAGTTAGTATAAAATATAAAAAAATAGATTGATTGCAAAGCTATCTCCCTGAACAATCTTCATTTTCCAGCGATACAAAAAGTCAGACCCCTTTCAGGTGCCCAGGGGAGTAACTTCATCTTAAGACTCCTTAAGTTGTTTTCAAATTCCACAACTGTTGGAGACTGACTCCAGAACTCAAAAACAGCTCTCCCCTTACTGTGGTGAATTGGTAGTAAGTCTGAAATGGCTTCAAAGGTTTAGAAAAAGAGAAAATATACTCAGGTAATTTTGCATAATTTGCTACATAGCAATTCATGATGAATGAAGTGACCCTGGACTGCGCTGCTTACACCTGCTGTACTGGAATGAAAGCTAGGTCTGGTCTTGCAACTGCTCAAGTAAATGTTTTGATCAGGAATTACATGAGCTAAGTATTCAGGAGTGGATCCCATGCATGCAGTCAAGATTGGAAAAAAACAAATGTCTAAACCTGTGCTTCCGGAAATAATATTCAGCATAGTCAGAAGTATATAATGAAATTACACCAAAAGCACTTCTAAATCTTGATCCTTCTGCTTCCAAGATTTCAAAAAAATACAACATCTGTTAATAAAGAGAATTGCATTTCCTTTGCTTGTACAATTTCAAAACGAATGTGCTTCTCGGAAAACATTTAAAACATGGCAGTCAGTAAGGGCCTGGTCTTCTCATCTGATTTATACAGCTGAAGCTCCTGTTGATTTTCATCGAGAGAGAGAGAGAGAGACTCTTTCCATCCTCATTTATATTTCAGTCAACCCCTTTTTCCGTCAGACTCCCATTGGTTTCAGGGGAAATTCATCTGCACAAGGACTGAGGCTTTGATTTTACTGCTAACAAATTTTTAGTGATTTTAACAGGGCAGAATCAGGTTTGCATAATGTTTAGCTCAAGAGAACTTAAAGAATCAAATCTCTGCTCCTGCACTGTGTTCCCTATGGCTGGAGTCCTCCCTTTCCACCAAGTGGCACGGATCTGAGGGGGCTTTTCCAAAGCGTAAGGGTCAGCTGGAAGAAAAAGCACGCAGTAGGAACACCACACAGACCTCAGTCTTGCCAGATCAACCTCGTTATCTTGAATGGGATTTTTCTGTGGATCCAGAGCATGGGATCAGATCCCATTTGGACTTAATTTGGTCTTTGTTAGTTCACTAGGATGTAAAGGCAGATCGAACAGGCCCATGTGATTTCATAAAACTGCACATAGAAAATACAGACCAACACTTTAGGCATATAAAAATTGACTGGCGTTTAGTTTTAGTCACTGAAAATATCTAGCAAGAAAAAAATAAAAATAAATAGAGAAAATTAATGACTATAAAATACTCAAGAGCTAAGTTTTGCAACAGTGAGACACAATATGATTGAAAAATGTTAAGCAGAATGCCATATAAATAGATAAAACTGAATGCAGCAATAAGTTGCAATGAACTGCAACTAAGGACAAAAAAATTCATTTTTATTTTGAGAATTAATGACCAGACATTGTTTGGAAAAAATAACATTATATTCCCAGTTTTTCAAATGACTGAACAGACACCTTAACGTTATCTTGTTATGGAAATTAGAAAACTTATCGAAATACAGAAAACTTTTTTTCTTTTTCCCCAGACACCGAAGGATTGTGCTGTACTCATTGTTTGGCCCAGCCACCAGAATTTGTATTTTGGGGCTTTTCAAACTTGCGTCTTTTCCATGGGCCAGGCTTGAGTGAGGTCTCTGGCATCAGCCCAGCCATTTCAAGCAGAGGGCAATGTTGCAACAAAAACACTTTTGCTTTTACATTAAATGCATTTGGTGCCTGATTTTTACTCATTTAAGTGACAGAAAATGACACATAAGTAAAAATTAACCTAGGTCCACCATGGGAAGTAGAAGCCTGCTATTACAAACCGCATGTTCGTTGGTCTAAAGTGCTTTTAAAGCTTCCACTCTTGCTGCCTCAGCGTCTTTGCAATGCTTGCTGTTACAGCGCTGACCTCGAAGAAGCATTTGCTCCTTTCTGTGCATGGGGAAGTGAGGCCCAATCTAAGGCAAGAAGCCCGTGGAGCAGCAGGGAAGTGATGATAGAATTTCTAAACATCTCCTCAAACTTTTAACTGTTGGACCCTCTGGCTATTAGCTGTGAGGCTGGGCTACTGCTCTTACAAAACTGTTGTAAGGGAGTATCCAATTTCAGCAGAAATCAGAGGATAGTAAGAAAATACCTGTATTCTGTTTTCCTAAAAAATAAAAGAGCGTTTTGTAGGACGTGCCTGTGTAGCAGCATACTTTTGCTTATCATCAGGATTAATGTATTGAAACTAACTTTTTATGATTTAGGGAATTAAAGCAATCTATAGGCTTTTTTTATATTATAGCATAGGAAGCTATTGGTGCTGGATTAAAAATTAATACCTTTTTTCAGACAGTGGTTAGATGGGTACTTTGTAATGAAGGTTTTGGTTCAGCATCTTTCTTTTGCAAAGCTGGAGAATATCAGAGAAACCAAAGACGCTTTGGCAGTTGTAAATGGAACGATTGACGTTTCCCGTTATTTAAGTATAGGGGAAAGCCTATACTTCGCTTTTGGAACAGCCATGGAGGTATGGGTTGAAGCAAAACATATCTTCTGTCAGTCCAAATGATTGAACTAAAAAACATAGACAAGCTTCAGGGCATGGAAGACCTGGGGTGAGTCAGACATACTCGAAGCCTGTTTTTCAGCTATATGATTTGTGGTAATAAAAGATACTACCTCCCCCTACAAAGCTTGTCCCTTATGTCCTTATGCCGTAATGGCTTCAAGAACATTGCCATTATTGAAGTACGGGCACTGCATGTAAAGGAAAGGGAAGGAGAGCTCAAAGATCGTGTAGAGGCAAATATTGTGAAATGAAAGGTAAAAAAGAATGTGGGTAGTATTTTTTTTTAATGCCAAGTTAAAAGAAATATTCTGAGAGATTGAGAACTTTTGGATATGTCTATATAGCCATTTGGCACTATTTATTGCCACGGAAATAACTCTGGTTTTTTTTAGTTTAAAATGGAATATTTTTTTCTTAGTTATGAAATGTTGGCAGTTTTCTATAAAAATATCAAATGATTCAAGTTCTGGTCATTAAATCTTTGCTTTTCCTTGCAGGATCATTAATTAAACTGACAAATGCAATAACTAATATGACGCAAAAAAAAAAACCTACCATGATTTACAGCACAGATAAACTAAAATACTGTAGTCCTTCATTAACAGATACACTCATGAGCTTTTTAACAGAAAGCAAGATAAGTGAGATGCTTTAAGCAGAAGTTGCAATTCTGCAACATAAGTCTGTACAAAACCTCCAGGCAGCACGCTGTGAAGGAAGTACCTGTTTCCCAGGAAATGCTTTTTCCATAAATCCTTGTTAACAGTAGCTTTCCCCCAACCCCAAAGTATTTACAAATATATGCATTTTGCAAGCTCGAAGCACCTTGTTTCACATCGTTATGAATGCATGCATTGACATTTCATCCTTTCATGTGCAAATTCTAAAATTCATTGTAACGAAGAAAAAAAAAGTTAGAAGAGTTCAAAATCTTGTCTACAATCATAAGTGAAAGGATCAAAAATGTCACATGTTGCAGAACACCGGCTCCTAACAGAGCTCTCTATTTTATTCACTGTTCTTGAGTATTTTTTTCCCCCTTTTTTTCAGTTTGTTACAAAAAGCAGTCTTTTTTTTTTTTAAATTAAACAGCATTGAAACTAAACAACTCTTCATGCCATGCAAAAATAACATTTTATGCACTTTTGAGGCTTTTCATGTTTTAGTTCATAGGCATTACTAACTGTCTTAAGAAAAGGTATTTTTATTGCTTTTGTAACTAGTCACATGCTAGTTTCACGTGTGGGACAGTAACCAGTTTCTCCTGGACTTGAATGAATTTCTGGGGCAAATAAATGGTTTTCCATTTTGTGACCTTCTTGGCTACTGTCTTTCTTTCCCTCACCCACAGCACGGTAAATGTCTTGGGTACAGTTGTGGCTCATGCTTTTGGGCGAAGAGCTGACCTGTGGCTCCTCTGTTAAATGGTTGCCATCACTGTGTTTATCCCCACAGCAATTTGTCTTGATATCCTGTTGTTGTTCCTGTTTTATACCACATAACTCCATAAACTCTTCTTCTCCAGCATCTATTTCAGTGAAGCTCCTCCTCTCTTTTGAAGGGAAAGTGAAAATCTTTTGTTTGGGAAAGAGAGGGGATGATTTTTTAACAGGTCCCTGACAAAGTGCTGATGCGTCCGCACCAAGTAAAGGTCGCTCACCTTGGGGTGAACTTTCTTCTAGGAGGATGGTGCTGATGTGCTGAGGGGTGGCCTGTGTGAGGTCTGCTCCTGCTGTTACTGGCAGAGGCCTTGCTGTGCTGGGTGGAGTTTGTGGCACACTGCCTCTATTGTCTTTAAAATTAACTTTAAGGGATCTACATTTTAATGGATTGCTACCTTTCAGGGAACTTTTGGGGCTTTCCGTGGCAGTGTCTAAATGCAGATGACCATGCAAAACAGTTTGAGATCCACTGCCGTCACTGATAACAGCTCTGTAGATTGGATTATAGTCAAAGGTGACATCGCTTGGAGAAAACATTCTGTCTTTTGTGAATGGTATAAACTGAGAACTCCTTACTCTTTGGTTGTCTTCCAGGTTAACAGCATCAGCTGGAAATCTCACTTGCAAGTGAGAGCCAGGAAACAGAGAAAGGGGAGACCTCTCTGTTTCCGTGAAGTCGGTTGCACAACTGGCAAAACTGTCAATACTGGACGTGCTTCGCATGTCTGTTACGATGTCCGTAGGTCCAGTTGGTGACGTATCTCTGTGACCTGTAACTTCTTCCATTTCTATTTCTTCTTCATACACAGGTGGCTTTGCTGACTGGTCTTGGTAACCAGCATTAAGATTAGGCTGAGACTGAGTTTTAGTAATTTCATTATACAACATCTCCAGTTTTTGGGCACTGAGGTGCTGCGGACTGGAGGATGCTGTGGCGTTGTTTAGTTGTTCGTGGGAGTCTTGCTGACTAACTTCTTGGTATTTGTTCTCATAGGACTTGTTCGAGCTTGCTTCAGACATTGTTCTTCTGGCCCATTTCCACCGGCTTGGGGACAGGTGGTTGTCATCAGGTGTCTCCTTTGGATTGGCTGCTTCCCCAGGCTTATCTGAATCTACTGCTACATCTATCATTTCCATACTGCGAGCAAAGGCATCTTTCAGGTTCATGGAGACAATACTGCCATTCCTTTTAGCTCGCTCAAGTGCTTCTCTCCTCTTAATTGCCTTCTCCTGTCTTTTCTGCTCCTTATAAAACTCTGAGAAATTGTTCACAATAATTGGTATGGGCAGGGCTATGACCAGCACACCGGCGATACAGCAAAGTCCTCCAACTATTTTACCTAATAATGTCTTAGGATAAATGTCACCGTATCCTACAGTAGTCATAGTGATTGTTGCCCACCAGAATGATGCAGGGATACTGGTAAATTTTGTAGCATCCTCATCCTTTTCAGCAAAGAATACAAGGCTCGAAAATATCATTATTCCCATGGCTAAAAATAATATCAACAAGCCCAATTCATTGTAACTCCGCCTGAGCGTAAAGCCTAAAGACTGAAGGCCTGTTGAATGTCTGGCGAGCTTAAGAATCCTTAGGATCCTCATAATACGAAATATCTGAACGACACGTCTGACATTTTGGAACTGCAGGACGCTTTTATTGGACTCCGTGAGGAAAATGGTAACATAGTACGGCAAGATAGCCAGTAAGTCAATGACATTTAATGGGCCCTTGAAGAACTTCCACTTATTTGGTGACGACAGAAAACGCAAAAGGTACTCCATGGTAAACCAAGCAATACACACAGCTTCAACGTGTGCTAGCTGAGGGTTGTCATTTGGCTGCCCAAATTCATCTATTTCTTGAAGCTCTGGCAGTGTGTTAAGAGACAAAGCAATAGTGGACAGTACGATGAACAGAATGGACACAATGGCCAAAATCTGTAAAACAAAATAACAAATGCTTTGGTTAGACTGATACAAGTTATTTGTCAGGGCTTGCTTAAATCCTTTCAAATGTGCGCGCATCAAATAAACTCAGAGTGGTGGAAGCTGCTTTGGCTGCTGTGTTCATTAGTTTGTTTTAATGTCTCAATTTTTGCACAGAGAGAAAACACGAGAATCATCTTAGACACAGTCAAAATCTGATGGTTTTACTGCCTGCAGTAAGCCAATTCGTTTCAGAAAGTAAGCAAGCCATGATTGGTCTTACCATTTTTAAATTACAATGGGAGGTGATATTTATTATTGCCAGTTACCAAGCAAAGTATATAAAGTTCCTGCTAATGTGCAGAACATTATTTATTTTCTGCATTAAGTGTAATTATATAAAACTTTACACAGTGCAGAGAAGTGATTGGGAAAGACCGTGTGCAAGCTGTCTATTTAGTACTACATAGTGCACACCTTCCTAGCCATGTGTAAATTTATGAGCCAAAAGTAAAAGTTAAGAAAATTAAACAAGAAGCATTGTTCAGGAGACTAGTCCTGCTGAATTGTCACGTCCAGGCAAATTTCAGGTGCTACATGAATCGAAGGGATTGGTCCTGAATGAGGTTGAGAGCAAGATGTTAAAAAGTAAGCAGAAGTATGAAGATGAACCCAGTTTCTCATCATGGTTAAAATATGTATGTAGACAAATGCTTCGTAGAAGTAATGTTCCTATTTGTGTCACAGGAGACAGGTTTTCTGAAATGTTTTGCCATTCATTTTGATAACGGTCAGGCACCTCCATGCCTCACAGCCTTCCATTTTGCCTGGAATAGCTGGTCATTCTCATTTACAGAACCAGCATTATGAGAAAATAAATGAATCTATCAGAGAACCTAATAATTTTACTACCAAGTTTATGCTCAAAGGAATAGGGGCAGATTTGAGATAGTGTGCGAAGTGTTAAAAAGTGATGCAAAAATTATTCTAACACTTCACTTGGAAAAAATATATTGTTCTGGTTAGAAGTCCTAAGTAAATCCAGGTTTCTATTAGAAATGCTAAAATAAATTGTTTTCTGTTTTAAAGCTCAGTTTAAGCTCATTCACAAAAGCATTTGCTCTCATTTCTCAGAAATGGTACTGTTAAGTCCATTTGGTGATGTTTGGTGTACTTCCAAGGACACACTAAGTCTGACAAAATTGCTGTAATACCCAAGAAGAGTGCAATGCAGCTAAGCAGAATGCAGGTGTGATGAGAAATTGGTCACAGTGGTGATCACAGCTCCAGAGGTGGAAAGGCCACCTCGCTCTAACTTTGAGAAAAACAGCAGCAAGCCTGCTTCAGCTAGGGGTTACTAAGCACAAATTCAGCTCTAAACATAAACTGAAATTGCTCATGGTGTAAGGGTCCGTATTTGCCATCATCTTGTACTTATGTGCTATCTTTGGCCTTTTTCAGCTAATAATGTTATGGAACAGGTTGCACCTTTCATATTTCGAAGTATTCCAGATTTGTATCTCTCCCTACTAGTGCTGCTTCTGCCTTTAGGTTGTTTTTTTTTTTTAAGCCGTGTTTATTGGAGGAATAAGATCCATTTATTTCTTCTGCCAAGTGAGTTGTGGACCATGTGTCTTCATCCCTCATACAGCCTATTCAGAACACACACCCTGGTTAATCTATCCTGTTTAGAAGGGCTGTATATACATCCCTTTAAAACAACTGCAAAAGAAGCCCATCTAAGTAAAGAACGAAGACAGTAGTAGGGCATACCTAGGCGGGGCTGATTAATGAAATTTGTGAGGTGCTGTAGCTAGGATAGAGGCGGACAAAGGGCAATGCTATTGGAGAGCAATAACTACCTTTCATCAGATTTCATTGTGAAAAAGTTTGAAGCTTAAATAAAGTATACTAGGTTCTCTGCTTCACTGAAATTACTGTGAAATAACTAATGCGTGCTTGAGTTCTCCAACATACTCAGTAACATAATTATACTTCCAGAAATTCAAAGAACAAATAAACATGGCACAGATGTGAATTGTTGAACTTGTAGTTTCTGTCAAACTGATTGCTTCCTCGTCGAGGCCGGCATCACAATGTAAATAACAGCATAGGAAAAAGCTGTACAATAGAAGGACGCAATTACTTGACATGTGTTGTTCTTAAAAAATAAAATCATGAGAACATATCTGCCTGATTGTCATCAAAGTGGTTCTAATTAGGAAATACAGGTGTTTCAGTCTGTCATAAGAAATTTAATTTATGCCTAAATATTCACCAGCATACAAAAGATCCTAGAAAAGAGGTGAGTCAATGTATAGCACCCCTTCTTACACTGTGTGATAATGCTAAAACTCCGTGCATTTTATAGGTCTTGGATACAAAACTTCCCTGTTCAGAATTGCCACCCAGGGTGTTCTACTGACAGCGACCATCTATCTGTTTGTTCCAGCCATTCATTCACGTGCTGGTAACACGCAAGCCTGCCAGCTATTTGAATAAAATCTACAGAATAGTAGGCGTGGAATTTTTAGTGTTTTATACATATTATCTATAAGCATGAGTTTTTTCTCGGTGAAAAAAATTTACAGCAAAAGAAAGTGTTTTGGTTTCTTCTAATGTTAAGAATCTCAAGATGCTTAGTCTGAGACTTCGTTGTGTAATTAAAGTTGTGCAACATTCCACACACAGTATGTTTTAATTATTGCAACTGATTAGATTTTACAACTCATTAGGCAAAGAATGGCAGGGGATCACTAGGAACAACAATAGCAACTATGAGAAAAAGAAATTAAAAAAAGGGGACTTCCTATTCGGAGTCTACATGAAGTACACTTTGCAGATAGCATTATGTTGGTAAATCCTCACAGACCAGATGCAGCTTATGTTAACAGAAGCACTGAGTTTATAAGAAAGGCCTGTAGCAATCTGCTCAGCTAGTTATGCTGATACAAAAGAGTAAATAAAACCTCCGCTGATGGAATCTTTACCAGCAAAACTTCCTGCGTTCTGGGCATGTTTCTGGAACTGTGTTCTGCACTGAAATGCCTGGAAAATTTTTCATACTCCCAGTAATCACTCTATGACCACAGTTTAGCTCTATAATTCTTGACACGCTATATTTAATCTGCACTTCAGAATATAAACAATGTTCTGTTTAAATGAGAGATTCTGGCCGTTTATGTCATTTAGCTATGGTGCTGCAAAAACACATAAAAATCCGACTCTTATTAGACTTGAAAAAGATTTCCTTATAAATTGCAAAATGCTTCTGAAAGAATGGACATATTTAAAGTCCTTTCTTACGAGCTGGATATGAGACATTTGAATCTGCTGCTGATGCAATGAATAGCGAAGCATTCCTTGAGTTAACGATGCAGTCTTAACAGGCTGCTCCAGATACTGTCATTTCTGATTTTTGTAGGGGCAAGAACTGGCAGCAATCTGAAAACGTAGTGGTTTCCCATTATTAAATTGCCACTAAAACCTTGCTTTGGCACTGTGGGGATTTCTGCATAGAATGAGCATACGAACTGAGGCAGAAAAGAAAGGTGTAATGGAATGGGCTGCAAATTGCTCCCTGCAGTTCTGCAACAACTGATACCGTGAAAAGGCTCCTGACATAACTGACATGCTGGTGTTACTGTTATGTAAAGCAGGGCAGAAGTATACCTTAGGTTCATACTAAAGAATTGCTGCTCAGGGAAAGCTCAGTTGAGCCATATCTAACAGCCGGTGCAGTGTGTATATATATTTTATATATATATACACATATATGTATATATAAAATTATAGATTAATATGGGTTTCAATATGTAATTGGGTAAAACAGTATTAGCAATGTTGTTTCCTTAGTTTTTGTTCCAGGATGGGATCTAGGGTAGAATCCAGACCATTTAAGTAACAGACAACAATATAGTCTCATTACTTTCTAAATCTCTAGCGTCCATATGTACTGAAATTTATCAGACTGTTACATATTCTTCTCTTTCTGTGTTTAAATGTATGATATTAAATTCAAATAAAGTGCTCTGGCAGTATCTTTAGCTCTGGCTTTAGAAAAAAACTCAGAAAAAATAGTCATTTTCAGCTATTGAAAGACGTGGTAAGTTTCTGGAGATCTGTATCGAGTTTCTGGGGCACTTAGATGTATATTCTCAGAAGCATCTGCTCATGGGAAAGAGGTGTCTAGATCTAGATTTTGGCAGATAGCTAGCTGGACTCGGTCTACATTCTTCAGAGAAACCTGAGAGCTACCTAGTGCTGTAGCCAGCAGGCCATGCTGTATCTTGCATAAAAGTGTCCCCAGCCTGTAGCACAGAGCTCCCAGCCTGTGCCCAGACAATCCACTGACTCACAGCCACACTGGCAGGAGCAGAAGGTCAGATCGTGGAGGTTTTAATTTCTCTGAGGGAGTAAGACCATGAAAGTGGAAGACATATTTGTAGGCTTGATGGGAGGTTTATGGAAATCAGTTGACATCGACAGCATCCTTTACAGGCAGCAGTCTTTAGATTGTGGTATTAAGTTTGCAACTTGATGGAAAAAACGTTTTGCTCAGTCAGAGCACTGTCTTATACATCTGCCTACATCTGCGTGTGTCCTGTTCTCGACACCTGGGACTATCCAAACGAGATGCTCATTGGAGCAGCAAAGACAACACCACAAATTGAGCTGCCTTCCCACTGTAAGTGTTACCACATGAGGAATTTCAAGAGTAGTCAGGACATCAGCCTGTAGATATTTAGGGGAGGGGGCCATTATACTTTCCTTCAGCAATGCAAAGGAGAAGCACATTTTTACATTCGTACAAACTGGATAAATAGAAGGATATTTTACCACCTAATGATAGCACTTATCAGTACTGAACCATGGCACCGCCTTCAGCAGCTGCCACCGCTGTTCCTTGCTAGACACTGCATGACAAGGTCATGAGGCAGCATCTCTGTCCCTGGTCTCTTCATTGTCCCCCTTCATTGTGTCCCTGGGACTTGCCAGTTACAAGCATCACCTCTTGCTTCTGGCCCACGATTCTACATTGTGCTGCTCTGCAGAGAGACCTGTATTCAGCTCGCACTTGCCTGCTGGCAGCTCTGTGCTCAAAATGTGTACCGGTGTGTCACAGCTCACATCGTGAACAGTCTGGCAGACTTCAAAGTCTGTTACTTTGAATGTGAGGTTTCAACAGGCCACACTGAAAAAGTTCAACAAAGAGGCAAGACATTTTGCTACTGATAACAGGGTATGGCCCTTACTGGCTAATGCTCTTTATTAACATAAGGGCCTTAGCTGGGAGACGTGAAAAAGGAGGCAAATAGGGACAAACTCTACTTGGATTTGGTCCAAACTGGAAAGTGATGGAGTTATGACAAGCCTTAAGCATGCCAATTCTAGGCAATCTTAATAGTTCTGCAACACAGAAAATTATGTAAGAACAGATGTATGTTTTCAAATAGTCCTTGCCTTAAGTCGTGGAAAAATAATTTGCCAGTTACTAAAATTAGACCTAGGTACCAATTTAAAATTATCCTAAAATTACTACTGAGAAATAAGTAAGATATCAGCCTCCAGTCGGGTCAGGTAAGTCTGACCTCAGCCTCCACTTTGTCATTATTAGCGCTGAGTCAGTCCCTGCAAGAATGAAAACGGAATTTCACGATATAGTAAGAAAGAAGTTTATGTCACTCTGCCATAAAGTCTGAAAACAGACATCCTTTGTAGTTATCTTACAGGGTCTGCAAACCATCACTGCAAGTGGAAAATTGCCACTGCTTATGCACATCTACCCTTTCAGAGTACACCTTTCTTCTCTTTTTACCTCTCTAGAAAAGGCTCTGATTGCGGACTCCTGGCACAGATCTAACAGCTCCACATAGAATACGGTGTCTAATTTTTGAAAAATAAGATGGAGGAGAGGGGAATAATTCAAGAGAATAACATAAATTTAGTTCAGCTTACAGCTCTATCACAGTTGCCCTTTCAGGAACACATCTGATAACGGCTCTGACAGCATGTATAATCACTGAACAGCTTCTCTCTGCTACTCTCGATCTCCTTCCTTGATGACACTATTTAGAATTCTGACCTTTCATTTCCACTTCTTCCTAGATCATTATTATTAAAATTTTTAAGGATTCAATTTGAATGTTCTTTATTGATCTTTCAGGGATATTCATTAAGCCTGACATGAACCTCCATACACGATGGCTAAGCTCTCAGTGTTGTACTTACCTGGTGCCTAAGTGATGCACAGTCTTTTATTTTTGTCTCTTTGCACTCAGATGACTGTCACCTTAAAAGCTTAGTCTAGAAATGCTCACTTAGGAGGTTTTCACTAAAGATTTCATTATTAGCTCCATAGACACTCCCTATCATATATTTAGTTATGAGAAGTGGCTACTAGTTCATCAGTAGATGAGTAGCCACTGCTCTGTTCAGCTTGACAGACCAAAGTTCCCATTAAGCTAGTGAATTCAAGTACTTCTAGATGTTTTTTCATGGTTCCATGAAGTTCAGTGGTGACTCTATCTAAGTAGTCATTTCCTAAGTGGCATACGTGCAAGGATGCGCTGTCTTATCAAGATCACCCAGACTGGGAGCCAGCATGCGTAGCAGTGTAGCTGAGGGCAGGGAGTCAAAGGGACTGCCTTTGCTTCTGTAATGCAATGTCCTTCAGGTCTCTGAGGAGGCTCAAGGGAGGTAGTAGGTTGCTGCATACTAATTCTGGTATGCATGGGAGACTAATGACAACATCAGCATGATCATAATGATAGTAAGTCTAGCAGGAGGGGTGAGAACTGGTAGTTAAAGCTGAGATTTTACCACTAGGTCACTCAAACTTCTTCAAGCACAGCTATATCTAAGCAAGGTGTTTTGAAACTGGCTCCAGTAGGTTTACCTGACCTGAGAAACTACTGCTGTCTTGGCACATCCTCCACTTCAGAAGTTCAGTCATAAAGCCTTTTCATGTAGCTTTCTTGAGAGCCCTGCATGAACTCCATTTTTTTCACAAAGTCCTTCCATATATCCATATATCCCTCTTCTACTTTGTGCTGACCTTCCCGTTCCATAGACTAATATTTGCCTTAGAAGACCTAGACTCTCAGAGGGGATAAAACTGCTTAGGAAAGGATCCTGTGTTCTTTTAGAGCAGCCTGGTTTACTTCTGTTTTAAATTAACATTCTGTTACAGGTAAATTACTGGTTTTTGTATTGATGCTATTAGGATAACTAGTAGAATACATCCCTCCTGCACTCTGTGGTGGGCAAACTGCATTTACTTAATGGCTTGATTATTGCTTTAGGGAAGGATGACCTTGGTGTTTGCACCACCTAAAATTTCAGCATCAGGATTTAGTAAAATGGGGGGTTGAGAATTTGATTATGGCTGAATATGGAGCTGGCTTGGTATAAGGCAATCTTCCAGTGGATAATATGGGAAAATAAGAACCCTGGGAATGTGGATGGAGTCTCTATGAATCTGAACACAAGGGCCACTGAAGTCTCTTAGAACACTAGTGGTGCATTAACTACATAGTAGAAAACTAAGTACAACTTTGCTAAAATTTGCAGGATGTTTTTACTAAATACTGTGACAAAACAGTGGTGACAGAGATCTTGGAGACTAGAGAAATTGCACTACGCACACATAATAGGCAATGGATTGCAAATGTGACTATTAGCTGGATTTTCAGCACAGCCCTGAAGAAACCTGCTGTAATTAATTATGAGCAAAAGCTGAGGATAATACTGGGGGCATCTGTTAGACTGGCAAAGATGGGAGACCTTCAGTAGTCACAGATGAAGACAGCCTTCATAGCTTGGGAAGAGGCATATATATTCAGTTCAGCATGAATGGAGACAACCCTGAATACTGTTTATTTAGCACAAAGCTAATGAGCATTACTTTGGGCTTGTTAACAGATTAAAATCCAGATCAAGTCAGTTCTG
>VZSC01007537.1:131181-243668 GCA_013398225.1 Steatornis caripensis
CAGGCAGTTCCACCTGAACATGAGGAGGAACTTCTTTACTGTGAGGGTAACAGAGCACTGGCACAGGCTGCCCAGAGAGGTTGTGGAGTCTCCTTCTCTGGAGATATTCAAAACCCGCCTGGATGCATTCCTGTGCACCCTGCTCTAGGCTAACCTGCTTTAGCAGGGGGGTTGGACTAGATGATCTCTAGAGGTCCCTTCCAACCCCTACCATTCTATGATTCTCTGATTCTATTATGTATGGTTTCTCTGAGATGTAAACATAAATGTACGGCTATGTTCTTTCAAAAGAATTATTTAGTATTGATCTTGCAGATTATAATTGCTTCTGCTTTATTCTGGGTCCTCCATGCGCAATTATTTTTCTGTAAATAATCTAATGAGAAACACATTTTTTGTGGGAAAATACCTGTTTTACTATACTTATAAGCTAACTGACATTGATGTATTTCACTGCTATTAATAGAAACACAGCAACGGCACCATGGCTGCAGTTTGGTTTTTTTTGAAAAATGATTTATCTTAGTAGTCATTGTAGTGCATGCTCCTATAATTGTCCCGTGCTCCTTCGAAGGATAAGAAGTGGGAGGGAGATGATTTGTTGCCTTCAGTAGAATACGTTTGACAGTATGACAGAAAAGTTACTGTTAGTCTGAAAGCAAATAAGTGGCAATACTGCTTTTGCTGTCATACAAGATGCAGAAATGCATGTGATGTGGAGATTAAGGAGTCAAAGCACAGGAATATTAGAGGTGCTTTTCAAACTTTGAGATCTTGAGTTGTGAACTGAATTTTTCAGAATCTAAGAAAACACTCCTCATCTTTGAGCTCCTGCTTATATTTACCTCCAACAGAACCCATTATAGCTCATCTTCTGTCTTAATAGAAATATTTCAAATGGAATCTAGCTTGGCATGAGACTGGGATTATTCAGAAAAACGAGACTATGTTAACTCACAGTGACTGAGGGAAATAATGTGCCATCCTCCATCAGCCCTAACATCACCATTTGTGGATACATTTATGCTCAAATGATTGGCTCGCTGCTTCATTTCCAAATCTTGGTTCACTTCCAGGCTCTTTTCAGAAGCAGGTGATCACCTCTTTTTGAAATGAGACCAATATTCCTGATAATATAGTCCAGGAGAGCAATATGGACAAAACATCTAAGTCTAAAAGCAGGAACAAGGATGGTTGGACCAGATTTGCCCAAGACCACCTCCTCTGCACAGGGCCCTTTTGCTGTAGGTGCCCCTACTGACACTTCCAAGATGGGAGGGAATGTTGAGTGACCTTGCTATGTGCTTGGATTGAGCCAGGACATGGATTTTCATCACTGTCACAAACACGTTTTCAAATGTACATATTATAGCTAAAATCTGACACCGAATCTGATTTATGAGACCAAGAACTCATATAGCAACTGTGTGATGTTACTGTGCATATTTAATGCATCTGTTGGGGGAAGCATGCTATATGTAACTCAACAAGATAAAAAGCATTTTCTATGGATTTTTATCAGCATGAGGCTTGTTTCAGAGCAGCATGATTTGGGTAAGAAATTCCCCTAAAGGCATGTGAAATAGTAAAAGAGGAATACAGTTTCCAAATCTCTCTCCATGAAAATCGGAGATCCAAACAGTAAAATGGTGCCAGTAAAGAAAGTGAGTAACAGATGCACTTTCATTGTCTGATCCGTCCACTTACAATTAGCCTTTCAATATGATGAACATCATTGCTAACATGAAAACGTGCAAATAAAATTGCACTGAAAGTGTCAAACATCAGCAATGTTAGTAGGGTCACTGGCTGCACACCAAATCTGGAAGCTGGGATGAAAGGGATCAGGTTTCTTTCCTTTACATCAAAGGAAAACATGTCTCCTCTGAAACACCCTGTCAAACAGAAAAAGTTGCAGTCCCCTCTCTGTTACAAAGCATCGTTCTTTTATTAAAATTCATTTTGTTTCTAACTCTGTAGCTGGAAAGAAAAACAATATTTATTTTGGAGTTCCCAATTGCTTTTGAATTTGACAAACGACTTAAATTATTTGCTTATCAGATATAGTTTAGGAATGAATTGTATATTTTTTCCAGAGGGTGTTACAATTGCTAAAGAGTTTAATCAATTTCCCATTAACGTGTAAGTCAGTCTTAGTGAGAATTACTAAAGCAGAGTCATCATGTTAACCTCTTGGTACCAGAAGTTGGGATTAGCATATTAGCACTTAAGCAACGTAAGCCTTGGCCCATTGGTGATGAGATTAAACTGCAGCACGCTGTGCCTGCTGTGAATGAATTTACTATAACTGGTCTCATATATTTTCTGCAGTGCACAAATCCTTATCCAAATCCACAGAACTCAGCTGGAATATCCTCACTAACTTTGTGAGCCAAAGACCCATGCAAAGCAGGTGTCAGGCATCAAAATCCTACCTCGATTTGATGTATCTTAAACCAGCTCAAAAGAGTGAGCATTTAGCTCTTTCTTAAGTTTTCTCTTTCTGCACTCTATACAGTAATTACCATTTTTTTTCAGGAGGTGGTAAATTTCAAGTTATTTAGATGCACTGAAGCATAGAAGTTAGAGGCAAATAAGACCTATTTAGGCATGTGGAATACTGCTCTGATAATGTCACACAAATTAATACGCCTTTTGCTGGCTGACAATGCTGGAATTGACCAAATAGCTAGAAAAAGAATATATCTGCGTGGCGGTAACATTAACCAGCATAATGTATACTTTCTGATCAATAATTTATACATGAAGATACACTTCAAAATCTGAACACTACGGTAATCCTAGCTGTAAGAGACCCATTGCTTTAAACTAAAATCTTAAAAAACCCCGACCTTTAAAAATCAGCTTGGTAGCAGCAGCACAATTTTAAATTCAGTGAACGAATGAATTGTTTTCAGTGAAATATCTGGTTAAACAGTTATCATTCATTTTTTCTTCAAATAATATTTAGACATTGCGAGTTGGAAAAGAAGCAGCAAATATATAGGCATAGATACCTTATATAAAATGCCAACATTTCTATTATTTATTAAACGTATCAGAAGTTTCATGGGAATAAAGTTATGAAAGGAATTCGTTGTTCTGCATTACTACTGTCTTAAGCTTTGATGACCTGTGACTTATCAAAACTTACAGGTAGGTCCTGAAATTCAAAACCAAGTGGGCTTTCTAGATATGAGCTGTTTAATTTTCAAGAGAATCAAATGCAAAGAGCTCCCGGGGAAGACAGTGGAATGTCAAGTCTATGGCCTCACTTTTCCTAGCTATAAATATACTATTGTATAAAACTTCTACATAAAAACTACTGTATAGTAGCTACCAACTTTACACCGGTCTTACGAGGATTAATTAATTATGTTTGGCATTCGATAAACTTTCAGAGATCGGTTCTCATTTAAACCACAGCATCTCGCTGGTTCTCTTTCTTACGCAGCAAAAAAGACAGGGTTATTGTTCCTGTCCTGCGACACAGGCACTCGGAGGTGTGCTGGCCGCAGTCTAAGGACCTGCATTGATATTTTTACTGTCAATTTTTAAATGGTTCTGGAAATGATACCACACTGGGCCAACTGTTAGCATTAACCACAACTGCTCTACCTCTCTGAAGTACTGGTTTGCATGACACGATTTTGTGACACTGGACAGCTTTTCTTTATAATGCATTATTTACTACTGTTTAAATCGTATTGCTGAAAGAATGTAGTTCATTTTGAAGTGGGCTTTTTACAGAAAATTGGCATACTCTTGTCTGGATGTAGATTAAACTCGATACTGAATGAACACAATAAATAAAATAGAAAGATAGGAAGATGGGGATGCTATCTTTAGTGGTCAAAGCTTAGTACTACATATTATCTACATGGTTTTTAGATGAGTGCCTTTAGACAGAATGAAGGCCTTTATGAATTCTGGGCACTGTGTAGCAGTAAGTGCTGTTTACATGGTTAAAACATACCATTTATTATTTTCAATGATCACAAGTTTTACATATGATTTATATGTGCAAGACATTTTTACATTGGTAAGAAAGGTAAAAAGTGCCCTTAGATTAAATGAGAACTGGGTTGTCACATTAATAATAATTTTCATTTCCTCACAGTGAAATAAATACAGTCCTCAAAGATAAGGGCAAGACTTGAGACGGGTAAACTAGTCTACAGGTTTGTGTAGTTCAATTGGTTAGCGTGGCTTATATTAATTCTGTTCACTTTCTCCCACATCTCTAACACATACCAGATAATATTTCCAACAAATTGTTGGCTTTTCATTCTCTTCCCTCCTGAAAACCACTTGTTTGCAGAAGTTCTTCCAAAAACACGAAAACATGAATAATGTATTTATTTTATACATTTTCCACTGCAGAAAGAAGCTGTAAGTATCCTATTTGAAGAAACACCTATTAACAAACTGGAAATGAAAGAAAAAAAAATCTTCCTTTTCCTCTGCCCTCCACTTGCCTGCCAAGCTGGAAGACTGACATTATTAGTTATTCTCACTGGACCACCTTTTCATTACATTTTGTTAGTTCATTAAAACTCCTGTTTACCAATTTATATGCTTCCCCTTCAGAAATTTATACGAAGACATAATCTGTATGTGCATGTATTTGTGTGTGGTTATCTGTCTTAACTAAAGCATCTACAAAAGCAGAAGCCTTAATTATCTTAATGCAATCAGGAAAGGAACTTCTTTCAATACAAATGCCTTATTAATGGCTTTTACAGCTGATCTGCAGAATGCTGAGTAGAAACATATGAGAACAGCTGATATTATGCCTATAGACAAGAGGTCAACTCTCTACAGAGTCACATATGCTACTGCTGAAAGCTTAAGCAATGGCTTGTACGCATGGTTATTTATAGTGTTGAAGAGTGACACGAGTATTGGTGTCTGATCCATACCTCAGATACATAAAGCAAACTGCCTACCGAGTGAACAACAGATGCCCACAAAGCTCATCTGGTTGACAGATGTCATTTGAATTAAGTTTATTAAATATTAATGGCCATTTAGGAGGATTTCCTCTGCTAGTTTCCCTCTGGAACAGTCACCAAATCCCAAACGATCTGGGCTGCATTGTAGCCCATGAAATATGCCTGTGCTGCTTCAAGGTCTAGGGAAAGTTGCACCTCAGGCCCTTCGATGAAAAACATTCTTCTTTCCACAGGTGTGGAAGTTAACTCTGACTTGGAGCAGGAAGGTCTCCCGAGTAGCTGTGGAACAGGGATTGTAAGAATCAAAATTTCATGGTAAGAACAAAACCAGCTCTAGACCATCAGAGGTCCTGGTAAGATCAGAACTTTGAGTTCATGCTTTACTTGTATCAGTTTCCCTTTAGCACATTTTTAGGTTTGATTATCCTACTTCAAAAATATTTCTTGGATGCAAACATATGCTGCTTCGTTATGAATAAAGCAACAATAAAAATATTATGCCTACTTTATGAGTAGAAGTAAAATCACTTTGCTTGGTCCAGGGGTTCTCAAAATGTATAACACTTAACTGCTGTGCAAGATGCATAAATAATGCCTAGGAAGCCAACAGCTTCCGTCTGAGCAGAAATGTGACTGGGAACCACTGCTGTTGCTCCCAGCATTACCATAGAGGTGGTACATGAGAAGAATAAAGTTGGGGACTTCCGGAAGCCTTTGTGTTTTGTAACAGATAAAACTATGCAGTTCAGAACAACGGGCAGCATCACTCCAGGACACGTGCAGGAGGCTGTGCAGTGCAGAAGCAGGAACTTTACATACAACGAGCCACTTCTCATAGCAGATTTTGTGGCAGCCTCTCGTAACAGAGTAAAATAATTCCCCCAGTGTGATTTTAAAAGACATCTGCTTACAACTGTAAGTGATAATATTTTGCAGTGATAGGGAACATCTGAATCACAAGCAAGAGACTGGAGTATTGGCTGTGACTACCTGCAATTAGCATTTCAACTCTGTTACAAAGATTTCATTCCAGATCTCCGCAGCTGTTCACATATGCATGTACTGTACAAAGGAGAAGTACAAAGACATCTGCTCAGGCTACTTACCTCTCATAGTCTTTTAGATACTTACAGTAATCTAAAACGTACAAAATGTACATCTAAGCCAGCAGAACATTGTCCCAAGATTACAGACTCTGCAGCAGTCACCAAATCTGAGATTTACTCTTACGCAAAACTGCCGTTTAAAAATCCCTAGATTTCATGAGAACAACAGATGGTGAAAATACATTTCTACCTCATTTATGTTCTATGAGGTGGGATGAGTACTTTTTGCTCTCCTTGTAAGTATCCTTCCAATACCATTGTAACATTATTTCCAAAAGCTGAAATTGGTTATGAGGTTAGGGGTTTTTTTCCACGTCATTTTGTATTGGTTTTGAAGTGAAGAACAAGAAAGGCTTATCTTCACTTATATTTCAAACGCAGCACCTGCCAGCATTCATATATATAATATATGAATATGCACACATACACACAGATATACACATACACATATACACACGCACATATACATGTATGTATGTACACTTATACAGAGAGAGAGATCCCTGTTAAACATCTTCAAATCTGAAAGACAAAGGCTTAATTTAGGAGCATTTAGAGTTGTGGGCTACATTGCTGGCATGGTGCTAAATGCAATTTACTAAGCCCTTTGTGCAATGTTTTATTATACAAAAAATTGCAGATGTGCCAAAAGCAACAAAGCGGATTGGTTTGGAAGATTTAATGAATTTATGTCAGCTCTTAAAGCCTGAGTCAAGCATCATATTCCTGGAGCTTAATTTGGATTGCTAGTGCTTTTTAAAGTAATTAAGAGCATACAGTTAGGAAATATTTGAACTAGGCTGGAAATACTCTACTGGAAAATACATATTTGTTCATATCTTTTATGCATTGTGGCATGCTGGGTTCCTTTCCTTTTTACTGCATACTGCTTTGCCCAAGATTTGCCCTTCCCATTATGTCAATGTACTCAGCCCCCACTGATTTCTGTGAGAATCTCACCCACAGGAGAACGGCAAGAGAGAAAAGCTCAAAAAACCCAATGAAAATGCGTATGTTCCATGCTAAAAATCCACAGGCTCTGAGAATCTCAGGTAGATACTTGTATAATAAATGCATACAGGATGATTCTTTTTTCATTCAATATGATTAAATACCTGGAATCACCTCCGCAGCCCCCACACCCCTGCAGTGTTCTGTTGCGTTTTTCCAAAAAAATCAATTCACAGTATTTCCTCATTTGCTTCACCAACCTGATCTCATTTCAACAGCTCTGTTTGTGAGGAAGATTGAATAGAGATCTTCTAACAAACAGAGTCAGTTCAGCTCCAAATTCAGTTATACAGAAATGTTTTTAATGTAATATTATACTATGATTTATACCCATTTAGCAAGGTCAAGCATTAACAGAATTGAGAGAAAGAGAAAAAGAATAAAAGGGTCTCAAGACTGGCTTGTATATTAGAACAGTTATCCACATAATACTGGTTTGTCAAAATTAGGACTATGTTCAGAATATTGAATGAAGTCTGGAGGTACTTCACCAGTGCTTTAATATTCATTACGTATCATAAATATTGATCACTAGAACAGACGAGTAAGCATTTACTGAGGAAAATTTTGAGTGAAATGAAGAGGAAATAAATATTTTCTCCATGCTTTTCCTTCTATTTTAATGCTTAAAAAAAGGTATTTTTTTAGAAACCAAATGTCTCATCCATTACAGATGTGAAGATTTTCATTTAGAGGGAAAAAGCTTTTCTAAACAGATTTCAAACACTAAATTTCGGACTTTCTCCATTGGAAACTAAGAATTGAGCCTTAAGTATCTGACAAAACACTAGTTTGCTTCTGGGAATTGCTGCTGGGGGCTGCATCGCTATGGCGACTCTGTTGATCTGAGTCGCCTGTTGGAATGGTCAAATTCTGCCTTCCCAATTTAGCTACCAATTTAGCCTTAGGTGGACGAATCTCAGCACGAATGTCCAACAGATCCGTCACAAGGGTGATGTGTTCCAATGCACAGCAAAGTAATACCCATATCCTTGAAAACAAGGCTGGCTCAGTACATCCAGCACATCATGTTCTGGGGCACTTGCAAATGCTCAGGCATGAAAATACCACCAGAGGCACAAAAAGAAGAGTGACCGTCTTCCCTCTACACTGAATTTAGGGGGATGCCATAGTGACAACACTTTTAGATGAGTTCATAAAAATTAAGAGTGTGAAATTTAGGTGGAATGAATCTGAATTCTGACGTTCATGACATTTCCTGATACTTTGTATAATCATTAATTTGCATATGATCTATAAAAAAAAGAAGATTCAAGAATAAGCACAACATATTAACCTTCTCTTGGCTTGTAGATAATCTGTATGGGAAGAATGCAATTCATTTTTATAATTGCAAGGGAATTTCATATTATTCAGTGGGGTATCCTCAGGCTAGATATGTTCAATTGCTTCTACTATCGCATCCTTCCCAAAACAAAGTTGAAAACAAAACTCACCAACCTGTGTCAGAACCAGGTTTTTACAGACTCAGAGAATCACTAAGTTTGGAAAGGACCTCTGGATATCATCTAGTCCACCACCACCACCACCACCCACCCTCAAAGCAGTCACGGTCAGCTAGAGCAGGTTGCTCAAGGCTGTGCCCTGTCAGGTTTTGACTGTCTCCAAGGACAGAGACTCCACAACCTCTCTGGGCAACCTGTTCCAGTGTCTGACCACTCTCACAGTAAAAAAAAGCTTTTTAAAAATATATTTAAATGGAATGTCCTTGTTTTTAAGTAGTGCTAATTGCCTCTTGTCCTGTCACTGGCCACGACTGAGAAAAGTCTGGCTCCATTTTCTTCATCCACTCTCCCAGTCAGGTATTTGTACACACCGATAAGATTCCCCCTGAACCTTCTCTTCTCCAGACTGAACAGTGCGAGCTCTCAGCCTCTCCTTCTGTTACAGATGCTTTAATCTCTCAGTAATATTTGTGGCCCTTCGAAGGACTCCAGTCTGTCTGTGTCTCTCTGGCACTGGGGAGCCCAGAACTAGATACATGACTCCAGGTGTGGCCTCACCAGTGTTGAGCAGAGGGGAAGAATCACCTCCCTCCACCTGCTGGCAACGCTCCTCCTCACGTAGTCCAGATGCTGTTGTCCACCTTTGCTGCAAAGATACATTGCTGACTCATCTTCAACTTGGCGCCCACCAGGACCCCAAGTTCCTTTTCTGCAAAGCTGCCTTCCAGTCAGCCCCCAGCATGTACTGGTGCCTGGGGTTGTTCCTCTCCAGGTGCAGGTTTCTTTTGTTGAACTTCACAAGATTTCTGCTGGCTCATTTCTCCAGCCTGCCCAGGTCTCTCTGAATGGCAGCACGATCCTCTAGTGTATAAACCACTCCTCCAAATTTTTTATCATCCACAAAACTGCTGAGAGTGTGCTCCTTCCCATCATCCAGGTCATTCGTTAAGGTGTCAAAAAGTGTTGGCCCCAGTATTGACGTCTGGGGTACACCACTTGTGACTGGCCTCCAGCTTGACTTTGTGCTGCTGGTTACAACCCTTTGAGCTTCTCAGTTCAGCCAGTTTTCAGTCCACCTCACTGCCCACTTACCTACCTTGTACTTTATCAGTTTGTCAGAGAGGAAGTTATGGCAGAAAGTGTCAAAAGCCTTATTAACATCCACTAATCTTACATCCACCAAGACAATCATGTCATTGTAGAAAGCTATCAGGTTAGTTAAGCATGATTTCGCTTTGTAAATCCATCTCTCGGTCACCTTCATGTCCTTAAAATAGTTGGAAACGGTTTCCAGGATGATTTGCTCCATGACCTTCCCAGGGACTGAGGTGAGGCTGACCAGTCTGTATTTTCTCCTTCTTGCCCTTCTTGAAGATATGAGTGACGTTTCCTTTCCTCCAGTCCACGGGAACCTCTCCTGATCACCACAACCTTTCAAAGATAATTGTGAGTGGGCTTGTGGTGACATCACCTGGGTCCCTCAGCGCTTGTGGGTTCACCCCATCGGGTCTCATGGACTTGTGTACGTCAGTTTGTTTAAATGTACCTTAATCCGATTCTCCTCCACTGAGGGTACTTCTTGCTCCAGACTTTCCCGGGGTTCTCAGAGATGTCAGATTGCTGTTGGTTATCTTATCACTAAAGACCCTCTGTGCTGGCTCCGGCTACAGCTTCAATGCTGCTAATGTGAATTGCACAATATTTCGCTAGTAGTGGATGGGTTAGAAATAATTTTTCTTGACATTTAGGTTCTAGGGTCATTTTCTACAGCCATTAGTCAGAAAAGCCTTATTTTTCCCTACCAGCAGTGATTTGCACTTAGAACTCCAAAGCATTGCTCTCAAGATGTGGGGCTAGCAACCTCAGGATACAAAGCAACTTTGAAGGACTAGTTCTCTGCTAAACCTAGTCCCATGCTACCGTATCTTCGATGCTATTAGCGCTGAAGTAACTAGATTAAAACCAGCAATTTCTATACATGTGACAGTAACTTCTACTACTTTTCAGAATTCCCACAATAAACAGATAGAAGGGGGAGAGTGGCTCATAAATAAATAACACGTGGAAAGCAGTTACCATAATTTTTGGTTTTATTTTACTGCTGAAAAATTTCCACTCTGAAGACCAGTTTTATGTTCATGTAGAAGAATATCTTGTTACCACAAAGTACTGAAAGTCACACCTTCTGACTCGCTAGATATGGCAGAAATTGATTTTAGCACAGAAAGTAAAAAGCCATAGCAAAATTATCATAACTATAAATTGTATCTGAAGACCACTATTTCTTTTTTTGTGTGTTAAGTGGTAGTACAGATAATAAATTCAAACACACTTTGGAATGAAACAATTTAGCAGATAAGATGAATAACTATTGAATGGGTTTCCTGGAACTAAGAATGAGCAGAGTGAAAATAAGAATGAAACACAATTACAAGAGAAAACACTGCTCAGGAAATATCTGCTGTTTGGAATTTCCTGAGACTCTCTTATACCTTTTTCGATGCTGTACTGTGCTGATTGATACACAATTTTTCATTTTTCTTACAGACGCCTTTCTCTCACTGTTGTTAGCTGAAAACTGATATGGAGAATATATTGTATCAGGCAATGAAAAGTCTCCTCACCAAAAAATATTTCCCAACATTTGTTTGAAGATTTTCTAAGTTTAAACAAGAGAACAAAGCCCTACTATAACAAAATAAACTTTTGCATGCTCATTTTTCATGAGTTTTATTGATATGGCTGAAACAAATCACTGATAGGCAAACCTTGAACAGATTTAGAGGCCGTATCCAAAAGGATATGTAGAAAGCCACGAGGAAATCAACTGAATGCAGACTTTTCCAGTATGCAGACCTGTGCCAGGGATCTGGGGGAACCGTGTTCGCAGTGCTTGCACAGCGGGGCTGTCTGAGGGGGTAGGCACGAAAGAAGGAATCTGGTGCTAGGCTTCTGCAGTCACAGAAAGCTTTTCCCTTTCAGCCCTGCTGTCCAGCAACAGTGGTTAATGCCAGCAGATAACAGCTATTAATGGAGCCTGGGATGAGCAGAGGGATTGATTGTGTTTGCTGAAGGGCAGAAACAAGTGTGAGCCGGAAACAGATGTGGCTCAAAAGACAAAAAAAAATAGCAAGAGATATGCTGGAGCAGAGAGATTGGGTCTTTTAGAGCAATATGCTATTTTTCTTTGAGATACAGATAAAGAGGACCTGTTAGAAAAATTGGGGGCTGGATTAAAGCACCCTGTGTTTGAAGCAGGGCTAAAAGCTACTTGCTTACCACTGTATTCACTAAACAGCTCCTTTTAGCAACTTCTGGTTAGAAAAATAAATAACTGACATTTCTGAACTGTCATTGGTGCAGTATGATATTTCCCTATGGCATATGGACTTAGAAATGGGCTTGTTTGCCATTGGCTGGCGCATGCAATTAATTTTCAGAGCCTTTGAATATATTTACATTGTAGGATTATCACTCTACAGCACATACCTAAAGCCCCAAGGTCATTAATCATCTGATATGAAAGATATCAAGTTACTGGAATAGAACATTGTCACCAGACAAATTACAGTATATTTCTGACCTTGTGTCTTAAATATTTATCATTGCTGTAAGAAGATTTGCAAGGCTGCTCTTTTTGAGAATATGAAGAAAGCTGCAATGAAGAGAAGCTTGTCACTTGTTCCATGAATAAACAGAGCACTTCAAGATCCGTCAATCTGATGCCTTCCTAAAGCAATAAATTCGGTTTCAAAAGGAAAAACCCTTCCACCTTCATTTGCAGATTTAATTTGGCATCATTGGACATGTACGTTCAGTTTGACGGTTTAAAAGCAAATTCTTAGTGACACACATTAAAAAATTATCTTTACAAAATATAATGCCATGCTTCACTTTGAAATCTAGGTCATTATGCTCACATCTATTTCCAGACTATATTAAGGCATGTGGTAGAGAAATCCCATCAAGTCAATCAGAACTTCTGAAGATAGGTTTGTCACAGTTGCCATTCGTCATGCCTGGTTCTGACTCTGTTTCACGTACCCCAGGGAAAACACCTTTATCCTTCAGTGAAAACACCCTCACCCTTCTCCTCTTGGTTGCTTCTTTCAAGAACAGGAGGTATCTCATACTTTCATGACCTATAGTACATCTCGGATATGAAAGAACTATGTCATGAGACAATACACTGCAGATGTCAGTCCCCATGGGAAGGCAGTGGCAAAATAATTAGAAAATATATAGGTGGGTTTTTTCTTTTTTTTTTTGCAAGGGATTGTCTGCAAGAAAGCCAACTCTAAGCTGAGGAAAGGGTTGCATGAATCCAACGAAATTTTGTCCTCTCTCTGAGTTGAATGACAAACTCTCAAATTAATCAGAAAGCCTCCTCATAGGCTTGATAGCTATTTGGACTGCTACTTGAAGCACATCGTTAACATTTGCCAAAAGACAGATGCTTAGAAAACCTTCTTCCTAGCATTAAAAGTTTGAATACAGCTGTGTAAGGCTGTTACATACAGACACAGGTTCTGCTCTCAGTCATGCTGGAGGCTGCAGCACAGAGGCTGTAGATATTAACAGAAGGAAAACTTGTTCCCTTATAATAATTTGTAAAATAATTTGTAGCTTTGGTTAAATGAGAGCTCCACACGGCTCAACACCTCTGAAAAATACAGGTCCATAGTACGTCACATGAAGCCATCACACAAGAATGCAGATAGGAAAAGAGGAAGGGAAGGGGGAGAAAGTGATTTTGGTCAGCCAGTGAACACATCGTATGTGTGTGTCTGTGTGTGACTCGGTGAGACTACCGATGAGATCAGGAGCAAGAGCAGACCATAAATATTCGATTTTTTAAAAAAATTCTGTTGTTAGTTATGGTTACAAGCCAAAATGAGCAGTCCTGAATGGGAACTTTTCCTTATGCCTTTGTTTGATGATCAGGCCTCTCTATGTATTTCAGCGCACGTGCACAACTCGCACCCCTGCAATGTCAGCTACCTGTTCTGCAAGAAGACCTGTGCAGAATGGCAGGTGGTGTTTCATGCTTCCTGTGAAGGTCTGGAACTAAAGCTTGACTGTCTACAAACGTGACACACACGAGAGAGAAACCGGAATGGCATATTACTACTCACACCAAAGAGGCATTTTGTGTGATTTCCGTGTAACTGATAGAAGCATATTCTATTTTGACAGGCCACACAAATCAAATAGAACTTCTTATGTCACATAGTTTGCTATTCAAAAGCACAAATAAATAATGTAGTATTAACAACCCTGAAATACTGTCATGGAAAGGACAGACATGCACAGTCAATATAAGACACTTAGTTTCACAGAGTATCTTTGCCATCCCATAGCACATACATTTGCCTGCATCAGACTTCATTTCCTCCAGGCTTGCACTAAGCACAGCTACAGCAAGGAGTTAGTTGCCAAACTGATAAGCTATGTTTTTAACATCTTACAGAATCAGAAACATAATCCTCTATAGTATAATACAATGACAAGTTCCCACCCCTCATGCCTTTGGAGTACTCGTTTTGATGGTTCCCTCCGACACTGAGTAGAGTTCACAAGCACATTAGCTGATGTATTTTTGTATGCGTTTGTGTAAAAAAACAGTGAGTAAGCTACTGTGCACTGACACCAGTGAAACTCTTGTCCTCCTGAGCTCTGTTCTCCTGTGCTTTATCATAGCTTTAAGGTGATATGCCTCATTACAATTTTAGCTTCTTCAGATCGGCAGCTGACCTTTTCCTTTGTCATGGAAAACTCCATGCATATTCCTGGAGGAGAACCTCTCCATGATAAATTTGCTAAAATCATAATCTGTCCCTAGGTTTGCACTACTGTTAACAGCCAATGATCAGGTTATAACCTGGATAAGCTCTGTGGAAGGATATATTTTAAGCAGTTGAGAGTAAATACATAAAAAACTTGATTTCCAGGTTTGGATAATGGAAAAAATAATCTGTACAGAAATCTTGCTTTACCTATCTAGCTCTGCCTCTACCTCTATTCTTTTAGGCTATGTGTCTTGAACTTTTAAAATTCAGCCTCAGACCCACGATCTGTGTTTGTTTTAACAGCCCACTATCTAATGCATGACATTTAATAAGGTAGTAATCTAATAAAGCCTAAAAATGGTTCTGTTCTAAAATGCTGTTGAAGAAATTTTGGATGGTTCGTCATCCTGTACCAGGAAAGAATGAGTAAGTGCTAAAAGTGGCTTCACATCCTTACTATATATAGAAATCCTATTACAATTACCCTTAACTGTCCTTTGCCTTCCTGTAGTAGTTTCCTCTGTGTCCTCTGTACCTCCGTAGGTAAATACAGTAAGATGCCAGGGCTTGTCTGTGCATATAGAAAGCAGAGGCAACCCCAATCCACTTTTAGTGTATAGTTCATTTCCAAGCAAATGTGTAGTACCCTCATCCTCATCTTCACCTTTGTTTCAGTTTGTAGGTGCAGTAACAGTTCTTTATGCTGTACCTAGTTTTACACTCCGTCAACTGAACTGTTGCTCAGAGTATCCTCCATTGGCACAGCTTGTATTTGGAGCACAAAGTATTCAGAAAAGAGTGAGGCAGCATTAATACCTTCAGAAAGCATATCTGTGCAGGATTCATGGCCCGCATAAGGAACGAAGGTGGATTTTAGTGAAGGAATGTTAGCACACGCCACAGACGGATCATAGTTATAATAATCCTCAGCGCACCTAACCACATTTTTAGCAATTCTTTAAAAGCCTTTGTTGCAAAATTTTTGTCTTCATCTCACTCAAAGTGCAGAGCCTGTCCCTTTCCTTCTGAAGATTAACGGTCAGTTAACTGCTCACAGCTGAGCAAGGCTCATTAAAGCAATCTTCTCTAATCATCCACAACGCTGCCAGGCTCTCCTTATTCTAAGCATATAATTTTGTGGAAACAGGATCGGAGATTAATTGAGTCAATTAGCAGCTAGATTTGCAGACAGTTTGGGAGACCTGAGATTTCCCACTTACTGTATTGATTTGTGTGCAAAATGGCATCTAATTTTCCACACTTCTGGGACTGGCAGGCATCCAGTCTGTTCTTTTTCCATCCTAATGGCTAAGAAAACGTCATGTGATCTTTGCCAATAAATTGCACTTTTAAAATCTTCCTTCTGAATACAGTCATTCTATTTAGGTACTTGGGGGCTTGTTTAATATATTTTTCAAAAATCAAGATATGTTGCTAAAATACATGCCTGACCAAGCTTGAATCTAAGACATTAGCTGTAAATCAGCAAGTTACATTGGTTTTCCAACTGAAAATGGGCCAACTTTTGTGCTGATTGATAACCTCTAAATTTCTGGTGAATTATTGCTTTTCACAGAAGAGGATAAACTAAAATAAAATTCCCCAGCATGTATATATATTTTAAAAGTTTTGGCTTGAAGAAAATCTGCCGTTCTTTTTCCAAGCTTCCCTCTGCTCCCTCTCCCCAGATCTGGTCTCTGTTATCCTTTATCTCAAGGCAGAGCTGACACAACTGATGGATAGCTTTCGGCCATCAACAGGGATCAGAACCTGGAACTGGCTTTCAAGCATCCAGAAAAGCACTGGTACCATCTTGCTGGTGTGCTTAGACGTATGTGAGAACAATTTCATTAAGCTAAACACTGCTGCTTTAAGAGTGAATTTCTATTTAATCTTTTGTCTTTTCCTAATAATGCTTAAGTACTTCTCAATCGTTAACAGGAAAAAGCTCTGACTATGTCTTTACAGGATGCAGCAGAAATAAACCATTTAATCTGTAGGTCTGTTTGTGAAAATAAACGATGGGGAGCTTTCACTTGCCAGAGTAAATAGTTTTGTGGCTAGCTCTGAAAGCAGTAAGGTTGCGGGTTCTTCTCTTATGAGGCTGATCTTCCTGAGCTGTGGGGGGCCTTCATCTACCTGTACCTCTTCCTCTCGGCCTTTGCTTCCACGGCTGAGTGAGGGCGGCTCACAAGCAGAGCTTATCCTTGGATCAGACTAGAAACTGGACCCTGAAAGCGCTGCTGAGCTGTCACAGCACCCTGCTAAACTGCTCCTGCTGAATTACATGGCTTCCACTATTGCTTCCCGCCTTCTTCAGCCACACATCTGAGACTCTCTGCTCTGCCCTGTCCATCATGCCAGGCAAACCCGGCTGTTTGCTTTCTCTCTCTACTGGGAATTGGTTGCTCTTTTCCCCCTACTCTGGGGTCCTGTTTCATTTTCCTGCTGGAATTCAGGTGCTCCTCTCAGTTCTATTGCTGCCTCCACCTGACACATAAGGAAGAGTTGCTACCTCCATCCTTCTTCCCTTTGCTGTCCTCGCTTCCCTCTTTCCTGCACTCTCCCACATGCTTTATGAATCCTTGCTTTGCTCTGTCACACAACCAGCCACTGCAGGACAGCTGAAGGACCTTTGCCGAGCTCCATAACCAAATCCCATGCTGTCTCAGAGACTCTGCTAACGCTGTTGTTCATAACAGGCAAGGTGAGACCTCCTCACTGCTGAGAAAGACCATCGCAGCCAAACCACATTCTCCTCTTGCACAGGCAGAAGGTGTGCACTTGTCGCTAACTCTGCACTTCTGTAGACTTGTCTGACCTGAAGTCTCAGGAAAAGTGGTTTTGGACACAACTCTTCCTGTAGGCAGCAGAATATTGTGAAGACCAGCTTGTTAAGTTAATGAGTAAAGGAGTGGACATTCATGTGTTTCTATGAAGGAATGTCACACTACTCCATTTATTTTTGTCTTAAAATAGAAGCTAGTGAAACAGAAATGAAGGAAGGAGGACAATAAACTTCAGAGTCTGAACCAGATAGCATTTAAGTCATTGAGAGGTGGCCGACTGATTTGAGTGGGCTTTCACAGGAATGAAGGAACCTCAACTACAGAACTGAAACACCTCCAAAGTCATAGAGCATGCTAACCTGCTACACCTACAAACAGAACTATGCTTCATGAGGCGATCAGGCTCCACCTACACCAGGTCATATTCTTTGTTCCTGCTGCTCCCCCTGGAAGGATGTTTCTGAGCATTATGGCTCTGATAGAAACATTCTTCTAGTTTTCAGTTTAAATTCATTGTTAACAAGTGTATAGCAATTCGTGCTTGTGTCAATATGGTTAAAGTATTGGTATTTACTTCTGTTATTTGCTTAGTCTTCAATTTGTAAGGCTAAGCAAGCCTTTTTGAAGCTCGGCAAGTCTGTTAGTCTCTTGCAATAGAATAGGCTCTCTATTGCTCAGGTCATAATAGTAACCCTTTGTTGCTCTTCCTTCAATTACTCTTGCTTGAGCAAGGAATCAGATCCTCAGCGTCTAGCATTTTCATCTAGAAACTTTTTGCTGTTCACATATCCAAATGGAAATTGAGAGTTTTAATCTGCTTGTTTAGTAAGATTCCTTACCAGCCTTATTACCCACCTCCTCAGTTTTCCATTGGTGCGTACTACTGTTCAGCAGAGTGGAGAACGAGCAGAGCTAATTGCTTGAAAGACAAAACCCACAAATAATGCAAGATTGCGTGAGCTGGTTCATTAGTGAGTTTCCTCTTCACTTCCGAAATGCAATTCAAAGCTCCGAGCTGGTTATGCACAGAAATTGTTGATTCCTGAGGATTACTTAGAGAAGGTGGTGGGAAATACGCTATTGTAAGAAAGCACAGCTTTCACTTAGTGGGCATAACAGATTCTCAGTTACTTTGCGTAATCAGATTTGCTTCTTTAGCTAAATCATGGTATCACGTTAGTTTTAGAAAAGATGTGAAACCTTGTTTCCAACTCCAGCAGTTTTCTGCGTTTCCTCAGCTGTTTGACAAGATTACATGCTTGCCATTTTCCTTCCAGGCCTGTGACAGGAAAGCATCTCCTGCGCCAGTTTCTTTGAAAGAAGCATTTGTAATTGACTCTTTCTTTGTCTCCTCTTCTTGGCCCCTGTTGTCAATGCCTTTTTGCTCTGCGGCAGGCAGGTATTCTTCAAGGTGAGAAAGCACCATAAGAGCAGCACTATGGAAGTGGGAAACTTTCAGTGGGATGAACGAACCTGAGTCAGGTGCAGCAGAAGTTTTGGTGAAAGTTCACCCCACAGTTGCCACGGGGCAGATAGCTGAGCTTGTTAAAAACAGCACGATTGGCCTCTGTCTTTCTCAAAAGAGAATCAGCAATTTTATGAAGCAGGTTATCTGAAGTCTTGACACTATACTGAAGAACAGCAAAAAGCAAACCTTTCCAAAATTACGCATCTTGTAAGGGGAATAAGATTCTTACTTATTGTAACCTCTTGTGTCCATGTTATATTTTTCAGTACACAACAAACTTAAAAGTTTTCTATTTGGTGAAGCTGACTATTTACACAAGATTAAGGGTTCTAAGGATCAGAAATACTAAATTCTATTTTGCATAATATTTGGGCCACAGTAGACATTCAGTATTACAGGCAAAGTAGAGAAGATCCTTTAGGTAAAAGACCTCAGTGTATGAATAAAGGTTCTAAACAAAGCGCAAATTCCCCTTCAGCCTCTTTCAACGACTCACACCCTCCAAAGTTGTACCAAAGACCATAAGCCTCAGCTTTGTAGCTATCTCCGGAAGTGTTATTTGTCTTTTACTTCTAAGCTAATCTTTGCTGTTGTGCTCCACTGCTAATGGGGTACCAATTCAGTGATACACTTGAGCACATCTGGTGTGAGGGAGGTGCATAAGCCTCTCTCAGATCAGTAGGACATAAGGTTTTTTCTGAAGTGAAATTAATTCAGGAGTTTTACCCAGTTGTACTGTTCGAGCATGGATATTAGTGGTGGATTAGAGCACACAGACAGAGCCAAAAAAACCCACCTGCGACTGTATTTAGGTAGATATCACTCCCAGATGACTTAAAAAATACACTGCTTAATGAACCACCTGGAGGTACCAAAACTCTTTCGCTGCCTTCCCTTCCACTTCAAAGTCTCCTTGGAGAGATTGCACATGGGCAGAATGACCCTGTGTGAACCGCTACACTAAGGTGCCTCTAAAGAAACTAAGCAGACCAAAGCCTAAGACCAGTGAGACCAGGATGAGATTGTCGCAATGTGCCCTGCTGTCCTGTCTCTCTGCCAGCCATGACTGAGAGACCTATTGGAATTTTTCTTCCGGTAGAAACCAAGGCACAGGCAGCCTGTGACGCAAGGGGAGGCGAGGCTGCGGGCACCCACCCTGGTCTCATCCTGACACATAGCCAGGCTGTAGCTCGATGCACACCCAAACCTGAGGGCGGGATGGTGCTTTTGCATCCCACAGCTGAGTTGCAGTCTGAGGTTGAGAGCTGCCAGGCAGGTTTTCTTTATTCTGACAAGAGGTAACTCCTCTGACATACAAACCCTATAAAGCAGAAAATGTGTGTCCCTTGCTGTGATCTCTCTGTTTATGGGCCTCTTGTTTAGAAGCTGATGAAATGGTTTGGGGTTGCTTGTTATAGCTCTGATATTCTAAACCGAACCAACCTCTTAGCAACACAAGGAATTAAAAATCCAGCCGCACTTATTTGTCCATCTTCAAAAGTACGCTGCTAAACACACTGTAATGTAAATGAGAGGACAAATTAGCATATCTGACCACAGACAGTCATTCTCCGAAGAATGGTGTGTTTAGATACAAATGATTACTCAGTAATGAAATAGCAGCAGTAGTGATGAACCTATTTCCTCAGTTCTAATTATATAGGCTCCAAAAAGGTGTAAGCTATCTTCCCCGAAAAGTTAATTATTCTAGCAAGAGCATTTTCTGCATTACAAATAACTTAATCCCTACAGCAATAACTGAGCCGAGGTAAATGTGACAATCTTTTTCCCATAGGGAAAGGCATTTGCTCCAGAATTTTTAACCATTCAAATACTGGAAAAGCTCATTTTGCCCCCTTGAAAATAAATACATTTTGATAAATAGTTCAGATTTTGCAAGGTTCTTGACCTCTCCCTACATAGGTATTAATTACAAGGACCATTTTAATCCCTTTCAGATTTTTCAGAAGACATCGCTTCTGATTTTCTATCTAAAGTTAGTTACTCGTTACCTTTAAAGCACCTTAATAAACGCTTTAATACATCTTATAAAAGGACTTTAAAAAAAAGTCCTAAAACCACAACAGGTACTAGACTGAACAGTTCTTCATATAACCTTAATGTAGTAATAAAATTTAATAAAATAAAATTGATCCCAAGTACATTGCTCTGTTATAGCCTAGAAGTAAAGGAAATGCTTACTGAGAGCTCAAAGGCTCCCCAAAGTCAAGAGGTACAAACTGGAATCTGGCACTTGTGTTCTAAGCCTTCTGTTCAGAGACACACTGCACAAGACCGGGCAAAGTTTTAAGACTGCTACTTTCCAAATGCTGCTAGAAGGCAGGATGCTGAAGGAGGGAGACGTGTCACATTGACAAAACAAAGCCTCAGAAACTGAAGAAGGCTTTTTGTTCCAGCTTGCATCACTCTTGAATGCTAAAATAAGATGTAATTGATTTTATTTATAAAGATATCCTCCTTCTTTCAGCTCGTACGCTGCAGCATAGGCACTCAAGTGACTGGACAAAATTCCATTACGTGAAGAGCCTGAGTACCCTTGTGGTGCACGCTGAGAAACGGTCCGGCAGCCTCTTCCAAACAGCGAGATCAGTTATATATAAACCATCACCATGTCCAAATTCTTAGAAAAGATGTCTGCCAGCCTACCGAGTNGTGTGATTCTGTGGTTTCATTGCATAGCTGCCACCAGCCAAAGTATCTAAGTATTATTCTGTTCTTCCCCGGCACTAGCTCTCTGGTTTTCGGCAAGTTACCCAAATTCTCTGTTTCCCACTCTGCAGAGCGCAGATACTCTTTTATCTGTATTGCAGAGATGCTGAAAGGACTAATTAATAAAACTGTTTACGAATCAAATACTTTGAAGGTGAGGAGCGCAAGGGGCCCTTATTCACCCTCTCAGCTATGCATGTTCTTAAGTTGTCTGATTAGTTTATATTGCAAATTATGAGTAGAGACTATTATAAAATAAGCAAACTAGCTTGTCTGCAGCTTTTCTTCCTGGGGTACTTACTATGTATCCTTCCTCCTCCTCACCTCTTCCTGAGACGAGTGGCAACACATGGAAATGTACAGAAGGGGCAAAGTTCTTGAGGCTTGCAGTACCTCAACTTTCCACCTGAAGTCCTACTGTTAGGAAGATAAATGTACTTAGTCCCCACGTATCTAAATGGAGAGGCCAACACATCCTAGCAGGGTCAAAGAGAATTGTCACACTCAGTTCTAGCAGCACCTTGAGACCCCCTCCCCTTTCTAATTTCTCTTTCTTTTGTTTCTCAACTTTGTGTGTGGAAGAAACCCACCAACTCTGGATTTAAGTATGACAGTCACAGATACTATCTTCCTGTATCTAAAGGGCTAGCTTATCTTAAGACAAGCTTAAGAAATTTCTTGAGATAAATACTCATCAACTCACCCTGCAGCTAAGAGGAAGGGATTGAGCAAGATGGTCTTTTGGCTTGTTAAAGAACACATTCCCATGGAAAAGCAGAGCCACCTAAATTAACACTGCACTGCACCAGTTACCCTCTAAAAAGTTGCCATAATATATTTTAACTGAGCAAGTTATAATATGATCAGAATGGTAACTGGANGAGATCAGCATGAGAGATAAACTATGCTCAACTTTTGGGGCCAGACTCTTTTCAGTGGTGCCCAGGGACAGGACAAGGGGCAATGGGCACAAACTGGAGCACAGGCAGTTCCACCTGAACATGAGGAAAAATTTCTTTACTGTGAGGGTGACAGAGCACTGGCACAGGCTGCCCAGAGAGGTTGTGGAGTCTCCTTCTCTGGAGATATTCAAAACCCGCCTGGATGTGTTCCTGTGCACCCTGCTCTAGGCTAACCTGCTTTAGCAGGGGAGTTGGACTGGATGATCTCCAGAGGTCCCTTCCAACCCCTCCCATTGTGTGATTCTGTGGTTTCATTGCATAGCTGCCACCAGCCAAAGTATCTAAGTATTATTCTGTTCTTCCCCGGCACTAGCTCTCTGGTTTTCGGCAAGTTACCCAAATTCTCTGTTTCCCACTCTGCAGAGCGCAGATACTCTTTTATCTGTATTGCAGAGATGCTGAAAGGACTAATTAATAAAACTGTTTACGAATCAAATACTTTGAAGGTGAGGAGCGCAAGGGGCCCTTATTCACCCTCTCAGCTATGCATGTTCTTAAGTTGTCTGATTAGTTTATATTGCAAATTATGAGTAGAGACTATTATAAAATAAGCAAACTAGCTTGTCTGCAGCTTTTCTTCCTGGGGTACTTACTATGTATCCTTCCTCCTCCTCACCTCTTCCTGAGACGAGTGGCAACACATGGAAATGTACAGAAGGGGCAAAGTTCTTGAGGCTTGCAGTACCTCAACTTTCCACCTGAAGTCCTACTGTTAGGAAGATAAATGTACTTAGTCCCCACGTATCTAAATGGAGAGGCCAACACATCCTAGCAGGGTCAAAGAGAATTGTCACACTCAGTTCTAGCAGCACCTTGAGACCCCCTCCCCTTTCTAATTTCTCTTTCTTTTGTTTCTCAACTTTGTGTGTGGAAGAAACCCACCAACTCTGGATTTAAGTATGACAGTCACAGATACTATCTTCCTGTATCTAAAGGGCTAGCTTATCTTAAGACAAGCTTAAGAAATTTCTTGAGATAAATACTCATCAACTCACCCTGCAGCTAAGAGGAAGGGATTGAGCAAGATGGTCTTTTGGCTTGTTAAAGAACACATTCCCATGGAAAAGCAGAGCCACCTAAATTAACACTGCACTGCACCAGTTACCCTCTAAAAAGTTGCCATAATATATTTTAACTGAGCAAGTTATAATATGATCAGAATGGTAATTGGATTCTGCGATTTAAGTTTCAACTGGTAGATTGAGGAAAAAGCCTTATGTTCACTGGATGTGGAGGTTTTATAGTACCTAATTTTCATACTTAGCATTATAAAGAGGATTGATAGAACTAATCCAAACTCTTCACATACAATTAAACAACATGACAATGAGAGGACATATAATTTATAAATGACGAAATTATGAATAAGGTTAGAGCTTAATGCCCAGGGTAATAAGCCCAAGAAATACTGAATTGCAAACAAAAGGGACAAAAGATAATGCAAATAGTTGGGAAAAGAGTTTGGTGCTCCTTTGTTCCTCCAACATATAGTCCTTACGGATCCGAATGGGATATTTGACATAACTGCCCATGACAAAGAAAAGAAACAGCAGTTTGTTGAGAGTTTATAGCATTTTCATAACACTGGCATCCTGTACTTGGTTATTAGTATGGCAATTAGACCAACATAAAACTTGAACTGAGATGGATGAAATTTTCATTTGGTTTTCTCTTTTACGATCTGATCCCTATTTCTTAACTGAAAAACAGTAAAAATAAAGAAAAATAGAATAATGTAATTGTTTTGCGATCCATTAGATGAATTAACATGTACGTCCTTGGCTAGGTAATAGCTTTCTGGGAACTAATGAATACTCATATTCAGTCTGGTGGTGATGCAGCAGAGGAATATGGCAAGGAAAGAAAATACTAAATGCAGTGTGGAAATCAAAGACTTGAAGCAAAAGCAGAGGGGATTTTAAAAACAATGAATATATTAGTGGGATGCCAGATGCAGCCTCCTGTAAAAACAAACTTTCACTGGTTAAATTCAAGAGTGTATTTTAAAATCACTTTACTTAAAACAGTGAAAACCTGTGAGGAAAAACATACTTTGATGTATTTCAGGCTTAATCCAACAAGTTGTTTAGTTGAATCAGTGCAAGTTTTTGAGCAGACCTAAGTACCATGCTTATGATTTACAGTCCGCCTTCAGCTTTCAAGCCTTCATCCTGACTCAGAAACACCTGATACTTCCATAACAAGCTTTAGCACTAAAGGATGCCAGCTAAAGTAGGGTGCAGAGGCATGTTTTCCTCAGCATCACAGCCACTGCAAATGTGTCAAGGCTGGACACTGTACTTGTCCCCGTTCCCTGTTCAATGCAGAACCAAGTGAAGGTCACAGTCTTCATCTTCAAGGCACCTGCTCACTGAAATTGAGTATTCAAAAGTTGACTTAAGCATGAGGATGAGGCCACAGCTGACAACTCTTCTCCTCAAGTGGAAAGGAATAATATGGCTAAAGATCATTTCTACAGCGAACAGGGCTGGCGTATTCAGACATTTAAATTAAAGTATCAGACACGCCCAATTTGAAATAGAAAGCACATTTCTTTTACCTTGTCTTCTTACATGGGTATTAATGACGTCTCTTAGTTATCATTAATAAGTTTTCAAAACAAAACCCTCAAGTATTCACTTCTGTCTCTGGGGAAAGCGTACGAGAACAAACACCGCCCGTCGGGCAATAGATATAGTGCTTAATGCAAGACAATAAGCTATTTCAATACAGTGATAAACATAGTCTGAAAACCTACAGAGAACCAACAGAAAGGAGTACAAGATGTAAAACTCTTGGAAGAAAATAACACGCAAAGTTAGTGGAAGGGAGGAGGAGAAGGGCAGGGAGGGAAGAAAAAGAGTGAAGGAAGGGATTGAGACAAGCATTTTTAAATAGCTTCCCTGTGTTTCTCTGATTTTCTTTCTCTGATCTTCTTTCTCCATTCATTAGTATTTCCCTTAACTGATGCAAGAAGCATTTGACTGTGCAGAGCATGGAATGGGAGGAATGAAGACAAGTGCCCTTGGACCATACTCAGCTGCAGAAATCATCTACATCTGTCTGCTGTTTTTCAGCACCAGTTACCAAGAACAAGTAGGGAGGTTTTTGCCATCTCTGGCTAGACAGTTCTATTAAAAATGGCTTGTTCCTTTCCTAATGCATAGTCCACTTTCTGTAAGAAAGGGCTGGATGGCTCGGAACAGCGAGCAAGTCCATCTTAACCTTGAATGTGTTTTGTTTCCAGGGCAAGGCAGACTGCTGGTCTAGCATTACAGGCAAACAAAAAACTGTTTGACAAAAGAAGTCACCTCTTTCCTATGGTTCTTACAAGGGGACCAGCCTTGACAATTGAGGAGATGGCAACTATCCCTCCACCTCAGCTACCGGAAGAATTCCTCCCAAACCCCCAGCTTCTGCACGGCGATCAAACAACAGGCCCAGGGGCTGGAAGCTGCTCATCTGTGGGACTGAGCTTGTAGCAGAACATCATATTCTTTGCTTTGGTTCTCTTGTCTACGAGGACATGTAAGGCGATCTTTGGCTTTAGCCAGTGCAGACTTAGAAACTGATTCTGTTATTACCAATGTAGAAATGACAGTGAATGCTCATACGATTTATTGCAGGTCATTAACTCACTTATATAGGCCTGTATAGAAAGGTACTCAACATTTTTTAGGAAAAGACCAGTATCTCACCCTTTGGGAAGATCTATGGCATTACACTGCATCTCTGAAGACTGGACAGATGAAATCTAAAGTGATGAATATTTCCCAACAAGAATTTATCACCTTAAGCAACAGTTACTGAAGAATGAATGAGGAAAGAGAGAAAATTACACTGATTCATGAAGCAACCTCTTTGGAGGAACTGGTGATTCTTCAGAGGTTAAATCAGTCAAATGACAGGGATCCTGTAAAATCTTTATTCCAAGTGCTTGCTCTCACCAAATTGTGATAAAAATCTGATAGTTAAAAGCTTTACAGGATGGCTTTAATGGAAGAACAGCCTCTCTCTCATGATCTCGCATTTTANGGTGATTCTTCAGAGTTTAAATCAGTCAAATGACAGGGATCCTGTAAAATCTTTATTCCAAGTGCTTGCTCTCACCAAATTGTGATAAAAATCTGATAGTTAAAAGCTTTACAGGATGGCTTTAATGGAAGAACAGCCTCTCTCTCATGATCTCGCATTTTAAATTCAAGTTCAACAGTGTACAAGATAGAAAATAGTTTTTCCTCAGACTTCTGTCAGCTTACATTATATTTTCAGGATGCACACGATGACAGTCTAGTTGTGGCAGATAAGATTGTGGCAGATTTAAATCCATTCTGGCTAACTTCAACCAGGTTTAGCAAACTTCTCAGTCCAAGGCTTTCCAAAAAGCAGCAGCAGAATTGGGGGGAAATGAAAGCAGTAGAAATACTTCATGCGCATAACTTTTAAGTATTTTAGTTTCTTGCCTAAGATGCTGGAAAAACAGGAAAGCTAAGGCAAAAGAATAAACTATGGAGTTGCTTGAAAAGAATTATTTCTGATGATAAAATGTCTTACATTGCCCCCCTTGCAATTCTAGCACATGAATGCTATCTGCTGTTGTAGCCAGTTCTTTGACTAATGTCAGCAAAACTGAGCTGACAAGAACTTTGCCTCAGATAGATAACCGAACTTAAAATTTTGGAATGGCATTCATCTGGGCATGTTCTTTGGCTTTTTTGCAGAGGACCGGTAGGGTCAACAAGCCACAGGAACACCAGGGAGCAGCTGCCGCCACGTTGCCTGGGCACGTTTCTGCCCAGCACAGCCTGCTCTGAGGGTTCTGCCGGCTCCATCTCTGCTCACTCCGGCCCCTTCACCCACTGCTGGAGTCTCCTCAAGACATTCTCCAAGCATCCCGCCAGCATCAGCTGCTGGGGCACAGGCTGTCTGTTCTATTACCAGAGATTAGGTTTCATTTAAAAGCACAGGAGTGAAAGGCTATTAGTATCAGTATTAGTGTGACATTAAAGTGAAATTCTTCTGGAGACGGAACACTAGGAGAGAGAGACATTTTTGTCTGATGTTTCTCAGCTACCAAGACTATTTCTAGATAAAAATAAGTGACTCACCCTAAGCATTTTTGTCACTGGTTATTTAAAGGGAATTATTGTGCCTTGGCGTTAGTTCTGAGATATAATTCATAATGTTTCACATAATAAATATGTAAGATCCTCTTGGAAAACAGACCCGTAGCAAGGGCAGGCAGATGGAAGTCTGCATGCTGTTTTGTTGTATGTCCAGCATTACTTACATTTCGTAACTCCTGAAACCCTTGAGGTTTAAATCTGCTCTTTCTCTTATAAAACACTGTGCAATTAGGAGGGCTGCACTAATCAAGTGCCAACATCAAAAAACCAACACGCGTTGTGAAGTATCCTATGAGGGCCGAGAGAAAGACAAAGGAATTGCCCCAAATCCTCAAAGACAGACCTTAAGTATATTTTTCTGGGGTTAATACAATTTCTAAAATTTCAAAGTAAAAGTGTTTCTCTGTACCTCAGTACCTGCTCCACAAGAGAATAATGCATTAGTTAACATGAACAAAAAGACCTAGTTCATTTTATCTCTTCAGAGTCTGTGGGGTTTGCACTCAGATTCTCTCTAATATATTGTGAAAACAAATATTTATTTTTTCAAAGCTTCTTCATCTTACAGGTAGGGTAGACCAAGTGACCTGGGTATAGACGCACAAAGAAGCAGAAAATAGCAGATGAATATCTAATTTTCAAAGGTATCTATCTATTACAAGTGCAATTGTGAGTAGGAGACACAACTTGTTCACGCATTTTTTTAAACATCACAAAGCATTTACCTACACCTTTCTGTGCCTAAATACCTTTGCTAGCTTTTTCATTTGTCAAGAAGCACAGCAACAGGACTTCAGATATTCAGAGTTGTACTGGTTTTCTAAAAAATTGTGTTTTCATTTCTTGAAAACTTTTCCTTCTGACATTTTCTAAGGAAATGCTTTAATTTGGCATTTGAAAGTTACAATTTAAAATAATAAAAAATATGCAATGAGGTGCATCTTTTTAAGCCGAAAAAACCCATCTCTTTCATTCAGGATGACTTTTTTACTTTAATATTTTCAAATATGAAATAGAAAAATCTACAGCTGCTAAATTTCTTTTTATATATATACACACACATATATATACACAAACACATATATTCACGAAGTCCCAGTGAACTGTATTCATATTTACATTTCTAACTTGCTTGGCTTAGTGGAAAATCTATATCCTCTTTGTAAGTTCTCCAGAGATAAAAGAGAATATTGCTTAGAGAAGTGCTAATGTTAGTTCATTAGAGTCTTGTGACTGAGGGCCTAAAGCTGAATACGTGGTGCATTTTACCCTTGAAAAGATTACCCCCATACTAATAGAAGTTCCTAAACATGCTTTAAGGAATATCACTTCTATCACTATTATCTTACCTCTTTATCAAAGGCAATGCCCATGAGTGTTTAAAATGAGGCCAATTTTGCTACATTAAGAATAATGATTATCAGCTATATTGAGGATAAGACTATGCCATCTTATATTAGCTACTTGAGAAAGAATAATAGAATTAACAAGGCTTCTTCTTCTCTGAGCCTAATTATCTCAATATAATATAATTTGATTTAAAATTACCATTTTTTTAAGGCTAGCTGGCTGGCTGGAATTTGGATGAAAAATCTTTAGTGTGATATATGTGCCATAAACGGGATGTGTTGAAGCCAACAGGAGCTCTGTAACAGACTCAACTGAGAAGTATGCTCCAACAGTGAGTGAAGTTCAAGGGTGTTTACTGGTCTCTTGGCTAGCAAACATGAGCTGGATTCTGCCATGTAGAGGCCATGACATTCAGACAGTCATCAAGAAAAAGAAGTACAGCACGGAATCAGTCACATACTAAACATTCATTTCAGTTTCGGTTTAAGCATGAACATATTTAAGATGTAATTATCAGAATAAACAACTAGTAATGGAAAATAAAGATCTTGAATCCCTGCCCCACACCACTCTCCTGTGCTCCCGTCCGTCACTACAAAATATTCTGGGACTGGAAGTCAGCTATAAGTAAAAATTACAAAGCAAAAACTGATTTTTTTTTCATGTGAACGATCATCAAGACATAATGGAGAAATCCCCGGAATATCTCCACCCCCAACATGCTCTTTTCAGCAGAATGCCAGAGGGCTAAGATGGAAGTGGATGATTTGGTAAACCCACTGTGGATTTTCTTATTTCTTTTTCAAAGGTTGAAATACGATTCAATGGAAACTGCAAAAGCCAAGAGTCATCTGAAAGGCTGACATTTTGAAGCCAGGAGTATCCATACAGTATAGTATTTTAGAATCTTGAAGTATAGAAGCATATTTCCAATCCCCCATAAAAAGCACTAATTTTCAGAGGTACAAGCACTTTCAAATTGCCATTGCAGTTAAGACACCTCAGCAGTTCTGAAATTCAGAAGAGAGGATTTTGTCTTGGGCATGAAACATACAAGAAATGAACATTTAAAATTCAGGTTCAGAAAAAGATCTTAGCAGGGATGGATTTGAAACTCATTTACATTAACTCCTGATTCAGAAACACATCTGTAAGACCGTTGTCTCATTTAAAATGAAGGATTTTGAAGCAAGTGTGTGACGGATATACTACAGGAAAACTTACAGAAAGCTTTCCAGAGAGGTCAACTTTTGGGCCTAACAGTCTTGAAACTGTCGCTTTGAGCATCAGGGATTATCAAACATCTCAAGATATTCAGTGTAAAGATGCAGCTTTTGATGCCAGTCAAATATATGCAAGTGTCAGCTTTCACTGGCTTTTAACCTTCCCAATTATAATGAACAGCTTGGAAATGTGACAGTCAGAGCATGATTCAGTGACCTAAGCAGAGGCATCTAGTGTCATTTTGGATGCTCTACAGGACCCCAACTGGCCTCCAGCTGCTGCTTTAGAAGGGCACGGGTCTTCTGTTGCTCCAATGTCACATCTGTGAGACTCATGCAGATGCCCCAGACACCCCCCCAGGGCATCTCAAATGATACTAGATATCTGTATTTAGGCAACTGGAGTCTTATCTGTGAAAAGGATGCAAGCAAAAGGACCCAAAACATATTCACACAGATTTTTAAATTGTTATAATTCTGGGAAGCTCACCAGTGATTTCAGAATGCTTCAGCTGGCAATATTGGAGTACTCAAAGTGTTTTTTCAGATGACTGCAATTAATTATGTACTGGAAGAATGCAGCAAAGTCTTTCCTCTGATGAGCATTTACAGAGAGGATAGCATTTTGGTGCAATTCTTCCACTAACAGGATGCTTGGGAAACTGCAGCATTCTGTGAAAATTTTGGACTGACTGCTTCAAAACCTTGACAATATGTTTAGTCTGCATAAATGAGGGAAAACATATTTTGTTTTGTTCAGCATGCTCTGAACTTCCACAGTTACATAATATCTGCTCAGATGGTCCCACAGTCTTATTTTGACTGAAAGGGAAATTGGACATGTTGATAAAATAAATCCAGGCTGGAAGCTTGGCAGCTCTGTCATTTCTGAGAGAGAAAAACATCCAGGTTCAGGACTTTCTTTAACATGGGACATTTGTCACTGCAAGCCATTCCTTGACACAGTGACGGTCAGCTGCTGTAAGGATATAAGAAATGGCTGGATTATGGTTTCCTGGTCTTCTCTTGGAGATGCTGTGAGAGGGTTGAGTTGCATCCTGTGGGCATGCTGAGATGCTGACATTTCATACTACCCAGAATCTGAATGAAAGTGCTAGATCTAAATTTTGAAATGAAACATCCCAGGGGTTTGTTTCAAAACTTTAAACTCTCAGAAAGTCTCATTTTCTCTTTCCCAGTACCCTGTATGTAAAACTACAGTGACAATTATTTCCTTTGCAAAGCACTTAGGTGATACTAATGTTATGGGCTGTTTAAGAGACAGGCACGAGGAGTCAAAAGGGACAGGTACGACTTGAGTCAAAACAAAATGATAAAAATAAAATTGATGAAAAATTTCAGATGCTTTCTTGCCAAATATTTTCTCACACCCATGCCCATGAAATGGATTTCAGAATTGCCCTATGGGAAACCTTCTGCTTGAAATTCTCTGAAAATTATTGTCACTCGTTTGTTCTGCACAAGCCCGTACTATAATCAAAGAATCAAAGAATGGTAGGGGTTGGAAGGGACCTCTAGAGATCATCTAGTCCAACCCCCCTGCTAAAGCAGGTTAGCCTAGAGCAGGTTGCACAGGAATGCGTCCAGGTGGGTTTTGAATATCTCCAGAGAAGGAGACTCCACAGCCTCCCTGGGCAGCCTGTGCCAGTGCTCTGTCACCCTCACAGTAAAGAAGTTCCTCCTCATGTTCAGGTGGAACTTCCTGTGTTCCAGTTTTCCAGTTTGTGCCCAAATATAAGGTATAGTTGTATAGGAAACGAAAGCTTTTCCTCTCCAGCTCTTTGCCTCAAGACTGGGTTACCACAGACGTGTCTAGTTTCATATCAGCCAAAACAAATATGGTCCAAGAGTATAACTGCCCTGCATCTGTAGTCATTTTATACCCTAGCAAAGAGTGAAATCTGCTTCTGAGACTCCAGTTGTAAAAGCATTATCTTACATCCCTTGTCCCCAGGTGTAAATGCCATCACGGCACCCAAGGCAGCTGAGGCCTGCATCATTAATTTCTTATGTGTGCACAAACATGTCTAGTCTTGCTCCTTACAGTTTCATTGACGGGCTCTTGACAGACAATTTATTCACAGAAAAATCCAAACTGTCTCCTACTGAAACAGCAATACAGAGGTAGGCTTTAGGCAAATCCAGAAGGGAATACAAACACTGTATTTTCCCTTGCACATACGCAGCGGTGTGACTGCTCAGTATTCATGGGTGTGGAAGGTGCGATTTGATACAGACTTCTTAACTTCTAGGACTGCTAAAGAAATGCATTGCTTTTGGCAATGCCCATCTTAAGTTCCACAGTGAGTGAAACTTCTTGGCTTACTTCAGATTCTGCCAGTTTCATACTTTCTTCCTTATCAGAGAGGCTGAATAAAACTTTCAAGGCCATGAGGCACCACCAGACCTGTATGTCCCTGCTCAGGCTCCTCAAGATCCCTGTCCTGCCCATGGCCCAGGACACCATTTCAGCCCCCCGGGGCTCCCTCCACCCTGCCCAGGGCTCAGCACCCCACATCAGCCTGCTGGGGCCATCAGCTCCTGCCCCAGCGATGTCGCAGCAGAGATGGTTTCTAGCTCCCCACAACCCTACCATGGGCTCTGCTGAGCCAGGTCCACCTGCGGGGCCCATGGCCCAGCCCAGCCTTGGCTCATCACCACCCCCAGGGAGGTGCCCGGGGTCCCCTGTGCCCTGCCAGCTGCCCTGCTCCTGGCTGGGGTGGGATGGGACGAGCTGCCAGGCCCTGCCTGCCACCCTTGCGGTGCCCTGACAAGGACCTCTACACTATTACGAATAACTGAAACCATGACAGGGTGAATCAACACTTTCGGATGTTATTCATTTGGGAACTCCTCATTCTGGAAATGGCTTAACAAGTAATGGTCCCAGTGGATAATCACTTCAGTCACGTTACTGGAGTATCAAGCTTTTGTACCGTTACTCCATGTCATTTAACTGAGGCCAGGAAATAAAGTTCCCTTTCTCACAAAATCCCCTGTGTGTCCATGGTCTCAGGAGAACACTAAAACTTCGGTTAAAATTACATAATGTTCCTGTAAAAAGAAAATTAAAATCGAGGGGAACGGACGAGAGTGGAGTCAGGGGCCCTCTGGATGTGAGATGAACATGAATTTTCAGAGGCTGGCGGCCAGGTGTACATATGGCGTATCCCTCAGTGGCTTTCTCTGGTGTATTGAATCCTCATCATTCTTGGATTAAGTTTAGGACATGAGGCTGTGCCCACCCTCCTGCACAGGATCAGTCTCTGATGGGCAGACCCACTGCATCCGCTTGTTGGAGATCCTGTTCCTCAGGATGGAGATAGGCACAGGCTGTGTCTTAGACTGCGCTGACCACCCCATGGTACCTGCCAGTAGTTTTTAAGGACCTTTTATTTAATATTAATAGAAAGCTTCAAGATTATGAAGATCTTAAAAGTTTTACAGAAATCAAAGTCTGAGTATTTTCCAAGGCATACACCTAGAACCATACAGTATCCTTTCTGTTGATCAAAACAGTCAACCTTGAAGACTGGAATGGAGGAACATTTTCGTTACCAACAAGAGCTCTGTGCTGAGAGCACCGACAGCTTCATGCTGCTCAGGACCTCCAGTGCTCTTTCTGCATCCCACACAGAAGAGAGCAGTGGGGCTATACTTTCTTGCAGATATCCAGTGCTAAAAGGGTGATAATTTTGGTGGACTAGGGAAGCCCAGGAAATGTTTCTCTGTTCCAGAGCAGCCTGCAAACTGGACTCAGTGGCTTTTTTATGCTGGATGTCCTGCAGGTCCAGAGGTGGTGTTTCTGGATTAAAGACAGCCTTTTTCTTACACGGGCCTGGATTTAAGGGATAAAGGCTATAAACTTCTCATCTAGAAGTTTTTCTGTCAGTGGGATACAAACATCAGGGCTGCAGGAAGACATCAGGACATACTTTTGCAGGACACTGCCCTCTCCTCAGAGCAGGATAAAGTTAACTTTAAAATTACAATCTGTTTTCATACTGCGTAATGCTCATGATTAAACATGAATTGCTCATAGTTGTTAAAGCCTGGGATGTCACCAAGCCCCAGCTGATAAATGTTGCTTAAATGAAGACATTTTTTTGTTATGCTCCTGGCTTTTAAATAATGATGCGGACAAATCTCTGGCAGGGTTACTGCCAGACCCTACAGGCTTTCAAATAGCATTTTTTTCAAATTGCAAGATAACAACAGGTCAAATCACTAATTTTTGGCCCAGAATCATATCCCACAGGATAAAGCTCATTTCCTTATAACTCCTACTGAAAATTTTTCTGTTTTATTTTGAAAAGTGTACCAGGAACACACAGAGCTGAAGTAAGAAATAGATATATAGACCTTGATATATGGCACGACTGATGAGCCATTTTGTTTTGTGAAAATGCCTCAGGGCCTTTGATGGGACCGGGTCCTGTGGTGCTAGGTGCTGTGAGCGTGTAGCTATATAATCACATCTGCTCGAAGATTCTCCAGTCAGAAAAGCCGTTTGCAGCAGAAAGCACATTATAATCCATGTTCTACATCCCAATGAGTTAGGCCTAAGAGGTGCCTCAGGTAAGGGTGAGAGGGGAATAACTAACTTCACTTTTGTGAAGGCTCTAGTATTATATTATAAATGCCATGTCATGACACAGGATGTTATGTAGGCAAGTTTGCTCACAAATCCAGTTGCTGGAGCTGGGAAAACTCTTCTTGATGAGTAAGTTAAATACTTTAGCAGTTTTAAATTTTAATATTAATCATAATGTTAATGATAATAAAGTTCATGCTAACAGCAGCGTTCTATAATTTAGGGACCTAAATATAGCAATTTCCTGAGGCTCTGACAGTGTGAGGTATCAGTCTTTCATGACTGGTGTACTGAATGGGACTTTCTGCTCGTAGCAGTATGAATCATGGATTTAATATATGTAAATAGTGTAAAATCTTTCCATGGTTTACAACCTGGCTGCTTAGACTCACAATCCACATTTGATGCGGCTATAATAAGGAGTTATGTAATATTTTTTATGGTGGCATACCATAAAGGGAAAAGGTTGTTATGTATTACAGGGGAAAGGTGGACATGTTCTTCTTTGTAATACAATATTAATGAAAATGAAAAACAAATGCAATCTCTACAGCACTATCATTTTAAATTTCTGAGTCATTAGCTTTCTAGTACAATAAGCAATAAACATCATTTAGCAGGCAAAGCATAACTAAGGGATCTTGCCGCTACATGTTTAAGTAAATGATTTAACAACAGTGATCAGCAGGTTTCAAAATAAGAAATAATTTTAAATAATAATTTAAACAGAATTGCTTCACTTGTTAGCTTAAAATTTATATTCCCAAGAAATTATGTCTCACTTCGTAAAGAAGACATATTTAGAGAAGATATGCATGTTGTTTCTGCCATGGTGAGAACTGGGAAAAAAAGATGCTGAAACCTCTGCCTTTTGTAAAGGCTATTGCGTAGCCAAAAAAAGAACAGACTGTTTTTGTTACAGCTATAACGTGCTGTTCCCAAAGAGGTGACAGGAACATGTTTGCAGAACACACAGCATGCCTGTGGAAAACAATAATCCCCTTTACTTCTTAATCCTAGGGAGAAAGTCTAGAGCTAAGAAGGCAGACCTACATTTAAGGAGACTTGAGAATTTAATCAATTTTGGGTAAGTTTAGATCTCCCTCCATATATTCTGGTGGCAGGGTGATGAGACAGCAGTCTTATGAAAGTATGCGGACTACTGAAGTAATGAGTTGGTGACCGCAATGTGACCTTAGATTGCTTCTACGTGATGTTCTCTCCTGGATACTGGTTCCTGTAACACAGATATGAACCCAACAGATCTCACCTCCAACCTGCTGTTCACCGTTCCTAACCAAGGGTAGCACAGGCTTCTCACCCTTCAGTCCCAAGGAGGGACACGGGCACCATCGGGGCATGTTCCCTACACTGCTACCCAGAAGCCACTCGGAGGCACCTCAGAGTTCTTCAGTGTGAGGCGAGCACCAACTAGTTCCAGGGTCCTGCTAAAAGCAAACTTATGGACATCAGCTCTGGAACCACATGGCCTCTTTTTCCTTGCTTACATGCAGAGGACAATTTCTCCATTCCACTATATCCTTTTTCCAAGAGTCTGACCCATCTTTACAGAGTATTTATGGTAGTAATAACAGCAGGCATTGGCAGCTTTGCCTGGACGCTCGCTGGATAACAAACAATGTATGGGACTCCTGCTGGCAGGATTTTACTCCTTACCCAAGCTGAGTTTGTTCACAGCAGTCTACAGAGAGCAAAGCCACAACTCCCCAGATAGTAGCATGGACGCTAGCTGAGATGCCTGCAAAGCACAGACCCTACAGCTTGGTCAAATAGTGGTGTTTTGATACCCCCTCCATGAAGCATTAGGACAGATAGAGGAGCACAGGGAGAGCAAATGTTACTCTACTAAACGTATGGATAAAATCTAGAAAATGGCCCCTTATTTGCTGGGGAAGGATGGACAATTAATGCCAAGAATGTGTTTATTACTGGATGCGTACACAAGAGTGCATCCCAGTATCCCGGCTGCTCTCCGAGGCTCCCAAGATCTGTGGGTGATTACAGTACACACAGAAGTGTGACCCTAACTACAGGCCCCGTAAATTATCCTATTGCATAGCTTGATTAATATTTTATTTATATTATATATATACTACATGTAAAATTATAGAAAATGTATTTATCTTATAGTAGCATTTTACTAGTAGAAAAAACAGAAAAAAGAATAAAAAAATCAAGAACAATTATTTTTCTTATGATTACTTTTCCCATATTTACCTACTGTCCTATTCAAACTTTATTGGGTTTCCTAGATATGTCTGTACACTGCACAGATGTACTGGTTTCTTTAGTTCTCTGAAAGTAAGATAATCTAAACAATGAAGATCAAAAGCATACTTCTGAATACTACTTTACTTCTGAATAGGGGTGGGTCAAGTGAAAAGCTGAAACATTATTTCAGAGTGATCAAAAACCAAATGTAGAGCTGGACTTTTAAAAACGATAAAATCTGAAGAAATACGAGCTATCCAAAACCCTGATCTAGAATTGAGTTTTGAGTTATGAGCCAATTTGTAGAAATTTCTGTTTCTCATCACCAAAAGTAAATTAGAAATTTCCCTTTCTTTTAAAGACGTCCTTTTTTTGAGAGAGAGAGACAGAAAGAAGAGGTGGCACGGAGTGCTTTTCTTCCTCCTTTCCTACAAATTTACCAAAAGTTACAGAGAACAGTTTAGGTGGAACTACATTAGCATACAAATCCTTCTGTTATCATTATCCTCCCCATAAAATACAATGCTGTGTATATGTGTTCTTTATGATTCAATAACAAACTGTTTTTTTCTCTTCTTCTGTCAGTGATGGGCTAAAGCGCTTAATAAATAGATCAGAAAGCAGCCTCTGAAGTACTTCTGTGATGGGGCTTGACAGATACAGCTGTGGAACGAAGTCAAGATCTAGTGACGAGTCTACAAATCCAGCAGACTTCCAACTTCATATTAAAATCTGTCCATTCACAAATGAGGGCTAGTGCACCTTCAGAAACACGGAAGCTTTGTCTGAAGGCAGAAAATGTGTGGGAAGCCAGTGCCTGAGAGAATGTGTTCTGGAGCAGTAAGGCAAGGTGGAGAAAGTAGGAGGTTTGGGACAATGAAACAGCTGACTACCTAATTCAGAAATGAAGCTCAACCATTCAGCTTGAAGTCAGCCTACAACTACTGTTTTGTGAATGGTTTGAGTTTTACCTTATTCATTGCTCTGTTTTGTGTGAATCCCTGTTAAAGGATTCTCAGCAGCTGTGGGGATCTAAAGTGATCAAAAGGAGCTCAACCATGTGAAACAAGAACTCTGTGTTCCATTAAGAATACACACTTCGGCCCTGTGAATGCATCATTGAACATATCATCGTTGACTTTCCTAATGCTGGTTTTAATTTTTAATTTAAATATGATTTTTTTTACTGTAATTTAATTCAAATATTCTTAGTAGCAGTAGTGGCAAAATGAGGTATAGGAATGATGATGGCAATGTGCATTTTGAACTGATAATAATGGCATCCTGTTATATCAGTCTATGTAACAACAAGAGAACAGTAATCAACAGAGCCTGGAGTGTCCTCACCCCAACAAATGAGCTAACAAATCACTGCTCTGCAAAACAAAAGGCAAGCCTGGAAAAACAGGTTGTCTTTGGGCAGGATCGCAGTGTACTGCATGAGCGTACTCGTAGCTGCTGCAAGGGGTTTTTAGGCTTTAATCACAAACTTAACATCTGCTTTCTCCAAAGATCACTTTGGCATTGCATGACTTCCTCCAAAGCCAAGCACCCCCCAGCCCAATCTCCCTTTTGGTTCTAGCAACAGTAACTTGCTCACGTTTTCTTTTAGGCAGACAAAATGGAAGTTTCAGAGAATGAGCTTTGCAAGGAAGCAGAAGAAAAAAATCAGGAAGGATTGGCGCCTCCAGCCATTAAGTCTAGATGGTCTTCTACCCAGTAAATGCTTTGTGACTTGCATGTTATTGCTATAGATTCCTAGCAAAAAAAGACCACCTACCCACCTCCTTCCACCCACCAAGTTCCACACCACTACATCACTCTCTGTCTTGGGACAGCTTATGCTGGGTATTTCAGGCATGAAATAATTATGTATTCCTGATGGAGCAGTGGTGCTACGGTAGCTGTGACAGTCTAAAGGTACATGGCCTAGAGTTTGTGCGGAGAGATGGTGTCTTCTACTAGATCGACCAACACAGTGTGAAAAAAAGGATAAGCTATTGAGTGAAAAAATACTTTTTCTGATGGCTGGATGTAACCTTTTTCAGCATCTAAGACCTACTATAATTGAAAAGTATTTGCCTAAGAATGATCATCATTTCATGATATTTGATTATCCTATGGTCATATGATCATTATTTCTACAGATCATTCAGTAATACATCATATTATAATGACATTGATAAGAACAAACATTTAATGAAACTCTAAAAATCAAAGGAGTGTTGCCATTTGTCCTGGTATTGTCAAGATCTGATCCAGTTTTCCGCTGTTCTTACTAGTTCCAAAGGATTTGTTTAACGTTTCCTTATTTTCTTATCTCAGACTGTGGTTCATGATTGAAAGATCACAAAGTGAATAAACGAACAAAAGTGGGAAAGTAATCTTTTTGGGAACAGGGGTCAATTATTCACTTGGGTCAGCTGTTGTAATGAATGATGTCATGTATATCGCACTTAGCAACATAATACAAATAACAAATATTGTTCCACTGAGTGCAACATACTGTAAATTGTGCAGATAACGAGTTTTTAATGATTAAGTTCACTTGGTGCGGAGTCTTAGAAACGTTCCAGTAAATATTTTTTTACATCATGAAAAGTGCACATTAAGTACAGTGCAGTTTACCACTCTGCACTCACTCCGTGCACTTCCAGGAACACCATTAGAGAAGAGATTTGAAGAGATTCGAATCCCGTTGTAATTACCTCACATGAATGAGAAGATCTATATCAATATCCAGTGAGAAGGGATGTTTTGGTAACAATGTACAGTTAAAGTGCTACAAATCAGCCTAGAATTTCTTAAGCATTTTGTCCTGCACTTGAACGTAATAGGCTACAATTTAATTCCAGGTTAAATCTGGAATTGCAGCTATATAATAACCAAAATGTTTCCTTTTGCTTGACCTTCCATTTGCTATTATAGAGCTATTCATGAACACTTACTGCAATTTTTGAANACAGTTTACCACTCTGCACTCACTCTGTGCACTTCCAGGAACACCATCAGAGAAGAGATTTGAAGAGATTCGAATCCCGTTGTAATTACCTCACATGAATGAGAAGATCTATATCAATATCCAGTGAGAAGGGATGTTTTGGTAACAATGTACAGTTAAAGTGCTACAAATCAGCCTAGAATTTCTTAAGCATTTTGTCCTGCACTTGAACGTAATAGGCTACAATTTAATTCCAGGTTAAATCTGGAATTGCAGCTATATAATAACCAAAATGTTTCCTTTTGCTTGACCTTCCATTTGCTATTATAGAGCTATTCATGAACACTTACTGCAATTTTTGAAAAAAGAACATATACGCAGAAATGCATTTTGTTAAGAGTAAGACAGAAACATGAAGAATAAAAGCCAAATTTTGAGTCGCCTCACTATGACAGCACGTTTTAACTAGTTCAGTCAATTTTACACAGGTCGTGACCTGACTGTGATGCTACAGTATCCAAATCCGCTCCCTTTGTAAATCAGGAGCATTTTACATTTTATTGTGTTTTCAAGGGGATTCATTTAATCGACCATTCTGAAAATGCTGTGTACATCCTGAATACATGGCAGTTTGTATAACTTCAATTCTTTGTTTCCAGAGAGTATTTGCTGATGAAGTCAATCGTAAAAATCTATCAATTTCAGCAATGGCCAGGTCTAAGTACTAATTATACACTTGACTATTGTATAATGACTTTATAATTGCATGCTGATAAATATAGCAGTATCGTTTGAAATGTTTGATTTAGACAGAATTAAACCACTTTTGTTTTATTACTACTTCTTATAATTTATTGTGTTAAGTTTTAATTAATAAATTAATTTTGAAATAGTTTTTTTTTCCATTACGGAAAGGTTAAAAGAAGTTAATTTGGGTTATTTTATTTTTTCATTAAATCTGTATTTTTCGGTGGAAAAGTGTTTCGTCTGAGATTTCCCAATTAGCTCCAATGCGGTATATAAAACCTGCATGGTTATTAGTACTCTTTTTCTACGGAAATTTTGTATGGCACGACTATTTTACATTGCCTAGTATATTGAAGAAAATCAGAGCAAACATTTAATGCTAATTATNCTTTATAATTTATTGTGTTAAGTTTTAATTAACAAATTAATTTTGAAATAGTTTTTTTTCCCATTACGGAAAGGTTAAAAGAAGTTAATTTGGGTTATTTTTTTTTTTCATTAAATCTGTATTTTTCGGTGGAAAAGTGTTTCGTCTGAGATTTCCCAATTAGCTCCAATGCGGTATATAAAACCTGCATGGTTATTAGTACTCTTTTTCTACGGAAATNATTTATTGTGTTAAGTTTTAATTAATAAATTAATTTTGAAATAGTTTTTTTTTCCATTACGGAAAGGTTAAAAGAAGTTAATTTGGGTTATTTTATTTTTTCATTAAATCTGTATTTTTCGGTGGAAAAGTGTTTCGTCTGAGATTTCCCAATTAGCTCCAATGCGGTATATAAAACCTGCATGGTTATTAGTACTCTTTTTCTACGGAAATTTTGTATGGCACGACTATTTTACATTGCCTAGTATATTGAAGAAAATCAGAGCAAACATTTAATGCTAATTATATTTCTCCTAGTAAATTAGCAGGAAATTTACAAATTTCTTTGGCTTGGCTCATCAATACAACCCCCATCCTTCATTAAGTGGTTAAAATTCTTCCAGTGTCTTGGCTTTCCTGATCTTAGTTTCCAAAGTTTGCTGCTACTCTGTTTTCACATAGCCTTGTTATCTAGTGATCGCAGGTTGCCTTTGCTGTGATTTTTCTCCACTCCCCGGCCAAGCATGTTTATCCTTAGATACTTCACCAGTGCTCATTGCCACTTTGTCAGCAATTTGTAAATGCTCATTCAAGCACTAAAAAGAAACCCAGAGAGTCTAAAATTTAGAATGAAAGTGTCTCAAGTAGCTTAAAATGAGCAGTAGGTTGCCTACGCTGGCTACATAAAAGAATCTGAGAATTAACTCTTTATCGATTGCTAACGTGTTCATTAAATGTTTGCTAGCTGTACTTTCACCTCCGCTCCATCCCTTTGGCCATGGCTGATTGCTTACTCATCAACCTTTTGAACCCAATCAGCCACCACAGTAATTATCAGCAGTCCTCATAAACCCCATTAACTTTGTAACAATACACTAGGGCCATTTATTATGGACCTTGCAATGATGAGCAATACACACAGCAGTTTTCCTCCACACTTGAAGTGTTTCTTTTTGAAAGCAGACAATTTGAGCCACAAAAGCAATTTTGCATGCAAAATGCTGGTGTCAGGTGACACCACTTGTGCGGAGAGCCAGGGCTGCAGCAGGGATGTCATCTCTGTGCCTTTGGGTGACGTGGAAATCACCACATTCCTGCAACAACAAACTCAAATGTTGGTCTATTTTATACTGGATGCTGTGAAGTCCAGTAGGCTGAGAAATTATAACCTTGTATTGATTTTCTACTCCCTTAAAAAGTCTCTACCACAAGCATTAGTGTTACATCGTCTTTAATTTAATGTCATGCTAGTTTTTACAGCCTGTTTCTATCCCCAGTATAAAAAACCAAGACCACAGAAAGAGCAAGACTGTTTGTTCTATACTCGGGAAGAGACTGTAGTCAATATTTTGACTGGGTCTGTGAAGGATAACAGAAATGAGATTATACAAAAGGCAAAGATGCCACTTGTCAAAAAGGTGGTTTTGTAAAACAATACACAACGGGTCAAATCCTTTAGGAAGAAAAGGAAGTCGCAAGAACTGGCTGGGGTGAAGGCTTCACAGCATTCATAAATTAGCTGACGCTTAAATACGTTATTCATTATGCTCTATTTATCAGCTTGTAAAGGCTCTCATTTTAATTTATAATAACACTCCTCCTCAGTCATCACCCTTCTGACTCCTTTCATTAGATTAGAAAATTCAGTTTTGTATACCCTGTTCTCCCACAGAGAAGCAGAAATTTATTTTCCTCCTCACCTTTTGACTACAATATGCATTCTTGCCTAGATCCTCCTGACTTGTAGTAGCGTAATAATTTACAGGATAACTCCTCACCATCTCAAGGATGTGGCCATGAACAGCACACTGCATCTTGTTTAACGTTGTTTAACATCCTGCGTACTGTTTAACACTGACAGTAGAATACTGAAATCAATTTCAAAGATAAAAATGCCATCCAGTCTGATTCATCGAGTGGAATAAAGCCCTCTTGCTGAGAAGGCCATTTGAATGCGGGTTAACTGTGACCTGTGCTCCTCCACAGTCCTTGGAACATCTGGCCATATGGGCTGTAAGCAGATTAATCCAGTGCTTTGCACTCTCCTTCTTTAAACAGCTTAAAGGTTGCTGTTTAAATAGCACAGCGTGTATTTTTTTTAAAAAAGATCAGCAAATACCTAAAATAACTGTGACCAGCTGAACAACCCCTCTCCAAAGAAAATTTTCAGAGGACCGGAAGAAGCAAAATATTTGAAAATGACTTGGCTTTGTTCCGGTTTTGTGTTTTAACTTGATGTGTCTAAATTTAATCTTTCCCAAAGTTGTCAAATCCTGTCTATCTTACATGATTGAACCAGACACGCAACTTCCACTATTCCTGCTTCTGACAATTGTAATAGACAGTTTTAAAGTCTGGCTAACCAGGGAGCTTTGGGTAAGAGGGACCTGTCGTAACACCAGCCTGTCTGAATGAAGCCTTTATGCCCAGTTGAAGCATCCCTCCCAGGGTGCTGGTAGCAATGTATTTACTTGTAACTTCAGCTGTAGTTCCAAAAAGCTGCAAAGTACACCCTCACAGCACTGGCCACCCAGCTGATGCCTGTTGGTGCCCAGATCTATGTCAGAATCTCACTTGACATGTCCTCTGTGGAGCAAGCAGGGAGACCAGGCTCTGGCTACCTTCCTCACGCTTGCTGATGCTTTTGGCCTCAGGAGCAATTGCAACCGGATTGTACTGATGGGCTAGAGGTCATGCGGAAGACACTGGTGCAGAGACTTTTTTACTACTTTTTTCACAACAGCGTAATAAATACTGTGGTTGCTCAAATAACTTGTATTTTAGTTCAACTTCCTTAAAATTTGTGTTTTCTTCTTTTTCCACTGAAAATGGCAAGCTCCCTGCAGGTGGAATTTCGATTGTTTCTGAAAACACGAAAAGAAAATCCCTTTTATTTCTGCTTAAATCTAAGGTTCTCTACAGAAATATTTACTTTAAAAACAGGTCAGATAGATTGAGGGCAAGTTCCAATAAATGTGATGTCAATACCAGACACCTTTTATCCCCATCTCTGTTTCCAGGATTTTATTTGGTAAAAGCAGAAGCTAAACCCTGCCATCACCAAACCTTTGATTTGTTTAACATTGTATTTACAGCTTGTGCATTGCATCTGAATTCATGTTTGTCTGTTGATTTCCAAGCATTTAATCTCTCAGCTGTTGTACTTCAGTTACCGCACTGGTGATTCAGCCTCAGATGACTATGCTGTATGTGTGCAGCAGGATGGGTCTTGGCCAGAACAATGCTTTCTCTATGTGAATTTGAAGAAGTTGTCTTCTTCACAGGTGCCGGTGATCATTGCCGCTCTGCAGACAGGCTGCAAGTCTGATTATCCTCATTTTGCAGAGCTACTAATTTTAATGTTGTCCATCAAGATTAGTTCCGGGATTAAATCCTGTCAGTTGTTAACCAGCGTGAGTTCAAGAGTGTCTCTCCCAACTTTTTAGAGAGCAGCATCCTTGTATAATGGTAGCTACTATGAGGAAACTCTGCTGATACACTTTGAAACAGTAGTATAAAACAGCTTGTAAAGCTGGAAATCTAATTAACATGCAGAGCAGCACATTGCCTATTACCCTGCATTGCTAGTTAATGGGGAAATTATTAGCAGACAGCACTAAATTAAGAAAAGGAATTATATTTTGATGTAGTTATTGAACTGGCTCTATTAAAGAAGACTCCATCATTGCACCGACAATCCCTGCTCCTCATTCTGTTGTGCATCTTCTAGGAGGAGACCTGAACAAGAGCTGAGTGCCAAAGCGTCCACCTGAAGCAGACTAAAGCAGCGTTATCACAGCTAAGGTCATCTTTTAGGGACTAGATCACACCTCTTGTATTGTGTATACCAGAAAGCCAGCTTGAAACGGAAAACTGGCAGCAATTCACAAACCTGTGGCCTGATCCTGCTGCTGGCAATACTTCACCAGCCAGTTCAGGTCAGATGAGTGTGTGATGCATGAGCTTTGTTGATAGATTCATAGTGGACTTTGTGAAACACTGAAGCAGCAAGCAATTCTTTCTCGGAATAAAACACATGCAGCATTGACATATGAATTCTCTCTTTCCTTATAATTTGATTAAGATTATTCCTAGAGCATGGTTGAAGATAATTTTCCAGTCCTTTGAAAGTTTCTCATTTTACATTTTTCTCAATCCATCTGGGCTGAATCTAAGACTGTTTCAGCAAAAGTCTAACTCTCAGGATGTCATAACGGGTTAGGACTCTCCTCTAAAATGAACCCACCTGAACTTCCTTCAGCTCCCAGTTTCTGCCAGAGATTTCTAATTTAGCAGCTCAGTTGGGATTCCTGACTACTAGATGACAGACTTGGTATCTCTTGCTGTGCCTTAGTAACTACTCAATTATTTAAACATGGAATAGCTCCAACAGATGCTATTGCACGAAACACACTCTATAATGGCACGGTCAGGGCATCCATCTGGGACATTGGAAACCAAGGGTCAAGTCCTTGTACCACAAAGTTTTAAAATCTTTATGCAAAGAATTAAGTTTACACTAGGTGAACAACATCACTGGGTCAGGGGAACGTAAGTTCAAATGCCTGTTCTGGGTCACATCCTATCCTAGCATGGAATTAACTCTATCTCTGGTCATTGGGAAAATAATTTATCTATTGAATTTTGGCAGAAATGAGCTCTTACATCTGGTATGACTGCATCCTAAGAAGCAAAACAGATCCTCTCAACTTAGTAATGCAAAGGTCTAATTGGAAGTATTGCAGGCACCTTGGTAACTATGGGGTATGAAAAGCAGCTATTTTGTGGAAGTACAGTTTTATTGAAATGATAAGGTATTAAAGCAAAGTTTGGGCTCATTGCTGACAGTTCACTTTCTCAGCAACTCTAAAAGAGGCTCCACAGTGCAAGTTAAAGAGAAAGCTGCCTTGCAGCTGGGATTAAACCCAACGTTCCTGTTGAGAAAGAGACTCCTCAGCAGATGTCTGAGAAGTCCAGACAAGGTCCATGTAGGTCAGTGCACCTTTGTGGCTTGACACCCGTTAGGAACCCAGCACGTAATGGTTCTGTTGGAGATGCCCTACAACGATCATCTAGTTCAACTGCCTAAATCCCTTGGCAACCAAAATCAACACCCTAGAAACTTAGCCATAGTCAGAGCATCTTTGATCTGGCATGGTATCGGGGGAACAGCATTCGCCTTCAGCTCATGATGTGACTGCCACCCACTTTCCAAGGCTGCCAGGAGGCAGACTGTTGTCTGGTGTAACTCCCCTCACTTTGGTAGACTTCCACCATGCTGTTGTTAGGTCTGCACGCTATCGGTTTTGTACAGCTTTCAGGGTCGGAGGAGCGGTGGTAGCACTGCGTGGAGCTGGCCCAGAGTTCAGGGAGCTGCCGACCATCAGTGCAGCCACTGCCTGTCCCAACACAACGGGGCTGCACCTGCCTGCCCAGACCTGGGGCCCCTGAAGTCTGTATGAGCTTAGCAGAGCAGGGGGATGGAGAGCACATGATTATCACATACGAAAAGCAATGATTCAGCACAATNGGAGCTGCCGACCATCAGCGCAGCCACTGCCTGTCCCAACACAACGGGGCTGCACCTGCCTGCCCAGACCTGGGGCCCCTGAAGTCTGTATGAGCTTAGCAGAGCAGGGGGATGGAGAGCACATGATTATCACATACGAAAAGCAATGATTCAGCACAATCGGTTGTGATTTCTTCTTTCTGAAACTCAGTGATTTTGTTGTATGAATAATTCTCTGACTACTGCTAAGGTAATGTCTTTGTTCAAAGTGATATCCTGAAATAATTTATATAAACACTGTAAATTACATACTTGCACTGTGTACCAATTTTACGTCTGTGCCCACTGATTCTTCTCATTAAACAGAGAAATAAAACTTAACACACTTTTCAGATACATCACCAGCTGCCTGCCTGATTTCTTAGAAGCGAACAAAACCAGTGTAGGTGACAGTCAAGACAGGCAAATTCAGGCACTCCCAAATCATATTTACCTTCCATCACTGCCTTTTCTTTCCTGATTCATCTATAATGAATATCCTCCTCTCTTCATTAGATTCAGTTACTGTTTCTTTGCCTACAGTAACATAATCCATGTGGTCTAAAAATACAGTTCATTCCCTATCTCTATTCCTTTCCCCTTACCATTAGTGTAATTGGGATGAAACTTTGCCCATGAGACCTACAGATAGAGTTCTCAGTAACAAGGTGTCAGAGGAGGTTAAAAGCGAGAGACTTTTAAGGCAGAAAGAAATGTGCCACAGCAGCTGTTCAGCGAACAAGCCTGGGTTTTATGTGGCTCTGAGCGCCTGCTGTTGCCGCGTTACACATGAGGAAATAAACGTGAAGCCCACAGGCAGAGCAAGCGCATTTGGTAAGGAAGGATGCCTTCCCCCTGTGGCCACTTGCCAGGTGCTCCCAGACAAGAGGAGGAGCAGGGCCAGCTCCTGAAGGCCACACTGCAGCAGCTTCTCAGCCACTGCTGCTGCTGCCACTGGTTTTCAGGAGAGGACAACAGCACTCGGTGAGCTCCTCACGGTTCTCAGAAATATCACTGCAGGCTATCTGGGTGCCACAAGAAAGACAGAAAAAGATCTGTAGAAGAGGCAAATTGTGCAACTTCTGTACTCTTTAAAATAAATCTCTCACTCTGCACAGTGACTTATCTTTTCCAGGATTACTTTGCAGCCATGGATTTCCCTCATTTCTTCCCTAAGCGAATATTCAAAGACTTTAGTCCTAGGACATATGGAAATCAAACAAATCAAGATTTGTATAAGCTGGTGTCCTCTGGTTAACCTGTCATGTGCGGAAAGCGACTTAATCCTCAGATTTCGGAGTGCATCCAGCCTTTGGAAACATGTGGACTGGGAGGAGCGATTGGGAGGCAGGATGAGCTGTAACAGGCAGTAGGTGCTGCCACTGCTCAGCAGTGCCCTCAAAGAGCAAAAACCCCACAAGTCTGTGGGGCACATCCCCCTCCGGTGCTGCTTCTGTCTGGTTCTGCTTGCAATGGAGAAAGCCTTATGACAAAAAGAGCAACGCTGCGTGCCGTGAGACTACAGCTGCCACAGCCTATTGAACTGCCTTAACAGTAAAGTGCAAGGTCTCATCTCTCACACTGGGGGTTAGAGATGGCAGAATAGCACTACAGCACATGTTCTGGTATTTGTTTCTGTCAGAAGCGCTCTATTTTGTATTTGTGGGAAAAAAGAGCAAGCTTCTAACTGGAGCTTATTTCAGTTCCCTTGCCTTTCTATAACAGAATGCAGTATGAACAATAAGCATAATTTCAAAGGCATTTAATAGGAACATATTACAGTAATGTAATGAAGTGATCCCTTCTCAGCATAATACTGCCTGCTATTTTTCAGTATTTTATAAAGTAGTAGCTGCCCCTGTTCTGTTGCTATGTATGTGCCTGTATTCTACCCCACTTGTTACAGAGGGGATGACACTGCCTTACTCTGTCTTGACCACTGACTGCCAGAATGAACCAAAATGCTGCTGTGAGCATCAAAGGAACATGCCAGAGATTAGCCAAAGAACTCCTTTGTAAAACAGTAGCACTCAAGTCCTCTGAATCCATCCCGCTGTGCATGGGGGCATGGAAGCAGGGTGCAGATCAAAGCGAGCAGCCCAGGGAGTGCAGCAGCACCAGGCAAGCCTCTGCCGTGAGCTGGCAGCACTGGCACCACAAGGGAGATTTGCTCTTTGAGCCGCACAGCTTGTCAGCGGGTCTCTCCCAGCCCGTGGGCCATCAGGCACTGAAACCAGAGCCAGGTGCCAAACACAACACAAGCCAGAGCTGGCAGCTGCTGAGGGATGCACTGGTCCAGAGTCCAGAAAGGCAGGAGGAGGCAAGGCATGGCAGTCCTGTCCCCAGGAGGAGCCAGGTCAAAGGGTGAAGAAGCAGAAATGGGTGGCCAGGGAAAAGGATGAGGTACAAGGGCTCAGCAGCAAGAGGGGCACACAGCTACTGCCAAGAGAGACTGCAAGCAGACAAGGCCAGTCGAGGTGACTGCATCCTCTACCAAACTCAGGTTGTTTCCTTTACCATTGTAGTTGAAGAGCTGGGCTGCTGGGCTACCAGCTCAGGCAGAGCCTGTTACCTGACCCAGAGCCCATGCTGCACTAGCAGAGCGCTGACGAGGTAGTGAGGGAGGAGGAATACAGCTTGAAAAACTTAGTTCCCCTCTGCTAAACCTACCCTTGCTTGCAGACAACTGGAACTTGCCACTTTTTGGCAGAAAACGGATTAGATTTTTTTTTATGGAATCCTAAAGCATGTTCTCACAAAGAGTGATTACCACAGGATTTCAAGAACATGATCAGAAAGCTGGAATGAGGCCAAGGATAAAGTGCACATGGCCAAAGCGTTCTGTAAACAGGCAGGGCTGGCTGGACCACGGCCGCAGGCGAGCAAGCCCTCCCGCGCCACCGCCACCTCCAGCTCCCTCCTGCCGCGCTCCACAGCCCTGCAGCATGGTGAGCACGACCCATCGTCAATGACGCTGTGGTACAATGGGGTCTTAAATGAGGCAACGTTGCAATTAGCTTTCAGAAAAACATGCTAGTGTGCGGATCAGTAGCATACAAACACATTAGGACCAGTCTTTTAAAAAAAACCTCACTTGAACTCACCTACATTTTTTGCCTCTTGATACCTCACGCAGCTCGCAGACTCCTTTCAACCCTCATTCCTGGTCTCATAAGTAACACTCTCTTGCAGGAGGAGCACAGGAAGGAAAAAATTCCTTCATTACAGAAATCCTGCCGAAAACACTACACTTTAAATAATTTTTAGGTAAGATATTAATGTAGCTGAAAATGGCTAAATTATGTAAGCTCTAAGGTTTTTTCGCATTTCATGGAAACAGAAGTACAAAACAGCACATTTGTTATTCATGACATGAATCTCCATAAAATCCCAGTCTTGTAAAATCTAATGTCAGGAAAAATCTGATTAAATGGCGCTGTCCTCCCTCAGGAGGACCTACTTCAATTAGAATAAATTGTATTAAAGCCTGCATTTCCTGCTCCATTTCATCTTGTTTACCATTTTAATAACTTTCTTTATGCTAAGCTAAAAAAATGCAAAAATCAGTGAGTGGCAGGTGAACATTAAAAAATATATGCATTTCCTATACTCACTTGTTTAAACTTAATGCTGTTGAGTTTTCCAGTTTCAAAGATTCAGTACTTTCTTTGGGTTTAGTTTTGTCAGCTTGACATTTTTAATTATCTGAATGTTTAGCTATGTCCGTCTCTGGCATAAATGGAACTAACTGCTTTAACAGGGAGCGGTAAATTTGGTCAAGAATAGCCCTTGAACTGGATAGTCACGGCTATTTTGAAACTACATTTAAGTTTTCTCAGGTAAGTAAGTGAGGGATCTGGCTCTTGATAAATAAAATCTTTGATGACTCTTCACATTAATTACATCAGTATTCATTTAACTTTGATTTAGGAAGACAGTTGTAGTATTGTGAGTGATTAGATGATTACCAAGAAGATCGCTGATATCAACTATAATAGATATATTGTCTTTTCCCGCCTCTGATTTGAGTTTGTGTCTATTATGCAGCTGTGAATTCCAGTGATTATGTTCTTATTATTCAAGTGAATGTAGTTGCTACTCTATTTGTCAACAAACAACCAGCTTAAAAAACACTAGCTAAATTCCTACCTTAAACCACTGGCATATATGGCAGAGGTATTGAGAAATGAAGCATGATACTTGGCTCCTTACAATACTGACGTTCACTGCATATTTTCTATGCGTGTGCTAGACTGCAAGGGAATATGTTGCACCATATGAAGGGTGAGACATCTGCTATGGCTAACAGATATTAATGGGCTTGTGCATCTGTTCTCCTCCAATTCATCGGGCTTGCAGCAAAACTGCGAAGGCTGATGCAAAGCCAGCTTTCATTGACTACTTTATTTCCTATGTGCTGGAGGCAGCTAGGGACAGGTACTGGAGCAGCTCAGGGAAAACTTGGGTGAAATGTCTTCTGATGCGGTAGGCGACACCACGCAGCCAGGTGCCAGTCCTCATATCAGTGTAGCAGTCCCACTCAATCTATCCTTCCTGATTACTTCAAACTTTGCTCATTGGTGGTATTTTTGGTTGCTTTCTAGACTGTCTGATGAATTGGCTGTAGAGAGGGACAAGGGCAAGCAATACTTGTGTTGATGCAAGTAAAAGCTGTGTTGCAGCTTTCAGTGATATCGAGAATATGCACTTCAGGGCAGTGATTTTCATTACTAGAAGAACTTACTCATTTGATGAGGTTTTGATAGATTTTCAGTTTCTTTTCTATCTTTCTGAACAGCGGGGAGGGATAACCTGAAAAAGGACAGTTTTGTAAAACGCCAAGAATTTTTTATTCAAGTGTTTATTCAAACACTTCTCTTTTCAACTGATTTTTCAATGAACAAAAACCTATGAAAAGAAAAAGGAGAGATCCACTTTTTCTATTTGATGATTGGTAAATATCAGAATTCAATAGGAAAGCAAAAAAGAAAAATAATTTCTCGCTTCTGACTTTTCAGAAATTAACTTTCGTCACGTACAGAGAACATGGCATTTAGCAGAATATCACAATGCAAAGGGCAAAGAATTACTCCTTATACTTTCAATACAATTGTTTGCTAATGCACTGGCTTGTAATAATAATTTCATCATTCTAGATGTTGAGGACTGGGGATGTGACTTAACCTAAGGGAAATCTTAAAGACTAGAAAAGGACAATTTTGGCTGAAAACACACTCAAATTCAGTGTTAAAATGAAGATAGCAGTCGGAATAGAACTTTCAAAAATAATAAACAGGGAAGAAAGGAAAAGATACCTGTATACCACAAACAACAGTAGGTTGATGGAGGAAGTTATTATAACACATGGAAAAAATCTATGGATAAATGATGAAAAAAAAAAGAATAGAAGAAATTTAGGACTGGCACAGATCCATTTCTACATAGATGGTGTACAATGCTGTGGCATAGTCAGAAGTTTGACCTGTTTTGTTCTTTTTTCACAAGGCAGCAGAATGAAATATTACAAGAGCATGATGAAGTACTTTCTAGTACTTTCTAGCACTTTCAAGAAGGATACCAAAGAGCATGTACAGTGGATAAATATTTTTCAGGCTGCAGCCCTGAAAAACTTGCACCCAGGAGTCCTTGTAGAGTTGTCTGAGAGATATTGGCCTAACTTGCAATTTTAAACATAGCCAAATACTGGAAAAGTTAATGTTGTGCTAATAGTCATTCTAAAATGACAGTGGATGCCATGAGTGACCATACAGGTATAAACCCTGGAAAAATTAACACGAACATCAACTGATATGGAATTAAACAATAGGGTATCATTACAGATAGTCACTGTGGCTGTATATCAGACAAATCCAGCATGGCACTGGATGAGCACTGAAGAAAATGTTGTTACGTACATATGATGATAGGAGCAGATCAGTAGCTCAAAATACTTGGTGCTGAGGCTCCTACATCCTTGTTAGATGTACCTGAAGGAATTTACTTTGAAGCAGAGTTTGTCTGGTTTCTGAGACTGAAAGTTGCCACAGTGTTGGGGCTCCAAGCTTTTCAAAGCCAGTCTTTGTTTTGGACTCTCCCCTCAGATCTGGCATTCATTGACGAGCACTTGGAGGGGATTTTCCAATTTAGCTTCCTCCAAAAGAAATTCAAAATCCAAGATTGTTTCCCTAACTAAACCAGAACATACTAAATGGAGATGATACAGCGGTTTGCTTCAAACCAAACAGAATACTACTACAAATGTAAGCATTCATCTGAAGTAACAGAATACAGATAGGGAGTTCCTTGCTGTGTCACCATCCCTGTCTCATCTCCACTAGTTCTGCCTAAACCCTCCGCTGTATTTAAGAGGGGTAATTCATAACACAACCAAAGTCTTGCAAGAAAAAAAAAAAAATCAAGTTACATCACTGTATGTCTCCTCTGAAGTTCTCCAGAGGATTAACTCTCATTTTGGCAGCGTTAGTTCCAGTTAGCACCCTGCCAGCTGGTAGGTTGAATCAGAAGTTCTGAAGGTATCATGCAGCATGTCTTTTTCTGCAGCTAATCTAGCTAAAGGGGAGAGTAAAAGCTTTGAATCATTTTGTAAGACTGTAGTACCAGAGTTATGGCCACTGCTGGGAAGCTTTACTGCCCAAGAAAAAAACAGCAGGGTGTGAAGGAATGAAAAGCAGGAACCTACACAACTTCTTCAGGACTAAAATGGTATCTCGTATTTAGGAGCTCTTGGCATCAAGCATCCTTAGTTACCCATGGAAACTAGGTCTGTGTGAGTCAAAAATGCACAGCTGAACAGAAATAAACACAACTGAAAATTTCCATTTGAGTTGATGCAGACCATCATTTTCCAATGTGTTTTCTTCTGTAAATTGAGAAGAATATTTGAGAATTGTAGTAATTTTGGGCCACTTATGATAAAAGTAAGGAAAGTGAAGAAATTCTGGACTACTTGCATAACAAGATTCAATTGCCTTTCAAACACCAAGGAAGATGCAGCTATGCAAACCACGTACTCTGCAACTCAAGCTCTCCAACAATGAGCAAGGTATTTCCCTGGCAGATAGGAGCCTCCTGCTCAAATCTTGTCTGACTGATTCAGCGCAGTACTTGGAAATTGTATCTCTCTCCTCTGAAGACCGGACTCTAGCCATCAGACTGTATGTGTAGTACAGGCAATGAGGAGTCTCCCTCAGTCTTTCTTCTTGAATTTGCCTAATTTTGGTTAAAATATTGCAAATCAAGCTAAATGAATGTCAATTATCACTGAAAGAGAGAATGATCCTGAGCTTGTAGCTGATGTGAAGGGAGGGACCACCACATTTCCAGTCAAACCTAGAAGGTTTAAATTCATTTTCCTACCAGCTTTTAATGAAAATAAGCTTCCAGCAATGACAAAGTAATTTTTTTTTTTTCCTAGAAAATGATTATCTTTTCTTCCATGTCTTCTGACTAGTCCACAAGGGACATGGATGCCAATTTCCCTTGCACCTGCATAACAAAATCAGGATCAAGATCCTTCTGTGAGTAAAGTCATCAGATAGATGCATACAAAATGGAATAAGTCAATATCAAATTGAACATCTATAAGGTAATCATTTGGTGAAGCTAAGTAAGTCTCCTCAGGAAAACACAAGAGTTTTGGTTAAATTATTCTGAGCTGCAGTAATTTACACTGGGAAAGAAATGGGTTCTTGGGTGTCGGTGTATGTGTGCACATATAAATAGACACATCACAATCCCAGTTCTAGCAAAGTGAATATGCAGATCTTGTCTCATTACTCAGTGTTATGCTAATAAAACCAGAATAAAGAAATATATGTCACATTCCATTTTCTACCTTCCCTAAAGTATATTTAATTACATCCTAGCATGGAGTATCTTTGAATCCTGGTTTGGAAGGAATATCCACCTTTCTAAAGTCTGAGCTGTGTTTTACCTCTTTTCAGAGGAATAGCTCTCAATTCTCCTTCATACAAGGAGCACAGTATAATGAATAATTTTCCAGTCTATGGGCAAAAAGTTCTGATACAAAGAAATCTTCCACAGGTCTGTTCTGTAGCATGAAGGCAACTCTTTGGATCAGCACTGAAGATTTCTTTTGCATGTGGCATTAATGGCTTGACTTGCTAGCACCTTCCATTTTAGAGACTGTAAATCACGATATATTTATTGTTGGTTGTTGGTAAGAAGCAAGTACTAGGATATTTTTAGACACTTCACCCTGTACATACCTTATGTAAAGAAAGCAACCTTAGGTGCAACTTAGCCTTCATATTTCACATTTAGTCCCATATTATTTTAATACAGGATGGTCTGGCATGTTTTTCTTTGACTACATGAAATCTCATGTTATGACTTGCCAAGTTATTTTCAAGAGATTTATAGACAGCTCTTAACATCTTCAGAGGCTGAAAACCCGTTATGTCTGTAGGAGGGAAGGAAAGAGAATCTGAAAACCATTTTCTGGAAGGGGCTAATGGCTGAGAGCATGAGGAGAACCTGAGAACAATTTCAATGTTGTTTACAAGAACGCATTTTTCACTTAGCTCTTGGAAGAGGCTCTCACACGGGTCAAATGTGTCTTGGCAATTTGTCAGTAAAATACAATTTGAGATTGAAGCACTCTGAATTAAGGTTTCCAGAGTCTCAGTTTTGGCCTAAAGAAGAAGATTTCATTTCAGTAACTGTAGATCTGATTCTCTACTTCCTTTCTTAAACCACTAATGCCACTGGCTCAGTGACTACACTCCCAAAGCCATGTAAGAAACAGTTCCTGAATGTCAATACTAGGGCAGCTCTCACCAGGACAGCACTACAGAAAAAGTCGGGGGAAAGGTGGCTGGAATCCTGTCATGTCTACATATGGGAAAGGACACAGGCAAAAGCAGAGATGAGAGAATCACACCTTAGATACACTTTCACTGCGTGACCCCTCACTCTGGGCCAGGCCATTTAGCTCAGTTTCAGGTTACTCTCCAAAGGCAGCTAAATTTTGTGGCTCAATAATCTCTGCCAGCTGGTCAGAAGAGTTGTCCACCGAACAGGCTGTACTAAGTAATGACCAGAAACAACAACTAATGAAGCTGCTAGGCACACTAGGTTGGATGAAATTCAGAAGCATTTAAATGCTGACAGGAAATAAAAACCTTAAAAAAAATCCTGCTTGCAAAGAAGATAAAACTCTTTACAAACTGCACGACAATTGGTGGTATATCCACTACCCCCGTTTACACATTCCCTTGTGAAAGAGCTGCTTTACAGTCGCAGAGAGGATGTTGTCCATAACCTGCCATGCCTCACTTTCCAAGGAAACCATATGGCAATTTAAATGTCTGAGCCCCATTCCAGGACAAATACAACTTCTGTTGAGTCCTAATGCTCAAATCCTAGGCAAGGACATTGCTCCCTGTTCCTAGCCATTTTGGGGAACTCTTCTGAACAACACAGCCTGTTGATGTACATGGGACAGTAGGAGTTTTCTACATGAACTCGTGGCTCTATTTCACGTACATCCAACCAAAATAAGGTGCCATTGTTTTATTTCTTAAGTAGAAAGAAATAAAACTTAATCCTGGTTTGCAGAAAGAGCACATAATAAAGTATAGTTTCTACTAAGAGAGTCTGGTTCCAACAACACTAAAGAGCAATGACAAAGACTCCATGAAAGACATGGTATGTTTTAATTTCCATATAGCAATCCTCATCAAACTGAAAATGATTTTGCACTATCACTGAAAATGATAGCAGGCTGCCTAAACCTCAGGCCCTTAAGAAAAAAATAACTACGTAGTGGAAAGGATGTAGAGGTAAAAATGCTATACTGGGTAACACACTTAGATAAGGATAACACATTTAAAATGCTATTGTTTAGGATAAAGATAATCTTTGTTTTAAAAGAAGAAAAAATGCCTCTAAGTGTTACTATGCTACTACAGACATTTGGTGAAGAAACGTACTATTACTCTAAGTCTCAGGCAAGCACCGCTAGTAAATACATCATGACATGGAACACTGCAATTACACAGAACAGTGACTTTCACAAAACTCATTTTAGACTGGTCAATTCTTCTAATTTATGTCCATCATCACCATAAGCAAATGAGATGAATAACTCATTTTGTGATTGTTAGCTGAAAGAAGATACAAGCGTATAGCAAGTAATTGCCTGGATCAATACTTTATTTATTTTTTCCTCATTTATAAAATGGGTCTGCTAGTGCATCTGTAAAAACATAAAAACAGAGTAACACAGTGCATTGACTACCCAGTGTTGGCAAATGCTATGTTATAAAAGAATTCTGTAAATGTCTATACATCTCCAAGTGGTTAACTGATAAAATGCCAATAGAAAGTGCTAAGAGTAAGTAGCAGATTTTCTGGGTTTTGTAAAATCAATAAAACTCCTGATTGCATACTGCAAATGGATTCTTCTTTGCAATCCTTGACCTGGAACTCTTCTCATGCTCTGTATAGAAATGAACGGTTTGTCCAAGCTTAGCCACAGATCACGCTTAGAAAAGCAAGGCCTTCTATGGGATTCGGAAAGGTCAACAGCTCAATTTCTACTCAATGCATTGCTTAAAGTCAGGAAGTCTTTAAAGCTTGTTGAGCTAGTGAGATGCAAGGAGTTACACAAATAGCAAATAATTAATGTGCAGTTATTAAGATAGCTCACAGTATAAAGGAGGATAAAAGCAAGAAAATTTTACTTGATAAGATTCCCATATGAGTATCACTTTCCCTGGAACTGACATCTTTCCAGGAGTAATGTGGAAAAGCACACCTGTTTTGAACATGACCGACACTGCAGAATTGGTTAGAGAAGAACGGAAGAAAAATATTGCCTCTTTCAGATAAAACTCCAGAAGGAATTTCATAGATGGGATGCAGAAAAGCCAGCTGATTAGCATCAGATAACCTTTTTGACTAGTTCTACAATACTTTTGAAAAATTCTTGCCATTATACGCCCAGCTTAGAGACCTAGCTGAATCAGTCACAAATATTTTTCTGAATGTGTTCCTTAATGTGTTCCATGACATTTTAAGTAAAATGTGCAATGAATACATTTGTCCAGTTCTCAGATAATTCAAGTAATTAAACAAAATTGGGATTTGGCCAGGACATGGGGACTAACAAAATTACTCTTACAAAAAATGTCATGGGATTTTTTAATTACCCAAGAATTATCATACTTATATGATACATATCAGAGCTTCCACTCTGCTTTCTGGACTCATGGTGGAAGGTTAATTGGGTGCAGGCAGAGAGAACATGGTCTAGTAAATGAGCAGAAGTACCGTCTGTGGTTAATTACTGGTAACCTCCATCCAAACCGCAATACAACAACTACCTTAAAGTGGGAGAGCTGGTGGGATCTCAGTGTGATGCATCAGCAAGTAATATGGGACAGGATGGAAAATATGAAACGTGGAAAGTAGGCATGCCTGCATGCTCTCACTCCTTGCTTGACTGAAAGAATTCCATAAATTTAAAGATACCAAGCAGTGAAACTTTAGGAAATACTAGAATTAGTGGTTTCTATTCAACATTTGTCCTTATTTACCCTTCCCTCTCAAGCATTTGAATACTTTTTAATGACTTGAGCACATATAATTTTTTCCATATGCCTCCTATCTCATTCAGTGCATGCATTAAACAGCACTTGATGTTCTGTTTTCTCCTTGCGCAATATATTGTGTACATTTCAGTTGAGCTCTTTCCTGGATACAATAGATACAATCCCGGGCTGTACTGTGGTATACACAGAACCATCAAGTGATTTGCAAATTTTATTTATATATTTTCTTGACTTGTAAAACGAGGGGATAGGTATCAGCACCATTTTACAGATGTGACACAAACAGAGATTAAATTTAAGAGTATCTGCTAGTCTTAAGCATTCATTTTGAGATGCACCAGGACTGACTTTTCAGCACAGGCAACATTTATAGAGTGGTTAACATATTCCGGAACAACTCTCTGAAGTTCAGCTGCGGCTGGCATTGCCCATACTTCTCCAAATTAGAACCATGCCGCCACTCTCAGGCTAGGCACTAATGTACCAAGAAATCAGAAATTAGAGACTGTCCTAAGCCCAGTTTATGTGTGCTGCTCACTAAGGCATAGGAGGCAGCAAGAACTAAGGAAAGAATCCTATTTCCTCGGACCAGAGCCATCTTAACTGTAAGAGCATCTTATCTCCTCTAACAGTCCACTGCACATCTCAGCTTTTGCGCTGACAGAAGCAGTGATATGCAAACAGTAGTCTTAATCATACTTGAGACTCCATTTGAGTAACTGGCAAAACAAAGTAACACTCCCTTATGACAGTCCAAGAAGATCTCCTTCCAAAGATAATGAACTTAGCAGTTTGACAGAAACTACAAAACTGTTTTTCATTAAAAATATAAAATGAAAAGAATCTGAACAAAGTATTCTAAATGTTGTATTAAGCACAGTTAATGTAGGGCCTCGTTATCTTACGCAGTTCACGGTGCACAGAGGAGGGGAACAAAGCGGCAGCCATTTGCATTAAACAAGGGATGTGTGGTTCATACATCTATGCTGACGTGCATCTTTAGCTTCCAAGTATGATCTCCAATATATGTGGAAGCAAGCTTTACCCAGGTGGATTCACTAGTTCGGAGCATCTGAACTGACATATTCACCCCTAGATTTATGATGACACAAAGAAGTTGCAGTTTACCATTCACTTTTAGAATTTTCACTATTTAGAAAGCAAAATATTTTTTTAACTTTCTTGTATAAACTCAGTATAACATAAAAGTTACCTTTTTTTGTTCCATATAACTTAGAGCAGTTGAAGACTGATGCCAGCCTGTCTCTCACAAAGCATTAATAGAACTATTTCCTGAGCCTCATACTTTCCTAGTCTTAACAGCGTAAATCAAATTATAAACTCAAGAATCACAATCACAGCCTTGGTACTGCAGCCCAGCTAATTTTCTGTGATATCTTTCTGAGAACATTACATTTTCCTAAATATACTGGTAGGTTATTAGATTTATCAGGTAAATGAGCTTCTTTATGAGATGAATATTGCTCTGGAAGTAAATCAATACTAAGCCTTGTACAGTCAAGAGCAAAGATACCAGAGTATTGCTTTTTCTGCTGCAGGATTTCGTTCTGAAATCAACGCAACAACTTTCACAGTTAATGACTGTGCTGGTGAGCATTGCTCTGTTCCTGTAAAGATCTGTGCATAAAGGCACTGCAAACAGGGCTAATGAGCGCAGGTTAGTTTTGTCAAAGGCAACTCTTGTTTCAATTGACATTGTATTCTGGCACTGACAGCTGAAGGCTAAAGTTCTGATTAATTCGTTTTCCTCTCACTATAAATATTTTCTTTTTCCCCTGAAGGTCCTTTCAATCTAGAAAACCGATGGCCCTTGACGGTACTGGTTATTCTTATTTGGTCACTAAATATGCAAGAGGGCTTTGACTTGTAACTTCTCCCTGAATTTTCAGATCTTTCTGGACTCTGCTCAACGAGTGAGCCAAAGCACACAGTTTCAGCAAGCCAATAACTGACATATTTACAGCAATAGACAGTTCTGTTCTCTGATCTGTTTTTTGGTCCCTGCACAGGCAAACAAATAACTCAAGTGGGAGTTTTGCCTGTGTAATGAATTTAGGAAGCCTTCCAAAATAGGAATAGGATGTGTGGGTAGCAACAGTGCAATAAATAGCCAACTTTTTTCCCCCAACTATCTGCAGAGAAAGAACAGAGATGGGACTGAACAACAGAATTTGGATCCAGATTCAAGTTTCAAATCACTAGTAGAATGAAGATATTCTGATACAGTTTATTTGTGATCTCTGAAACCCCAAAAGCCAGATACAGACATTACATATAGAGACTGAGAGAAAGCTACCACTACTTCCTCTGAGTAGAAGCATTTTAAAAACTATTTCATATAACTTTTAATTATTCACAACCAGACACATCAAGATAGACCCCTGTTCTGCAAATGAATTTTATTTATTTATAGAATTTGTAAATTAAAAATCCAGATGTACAGGTAAACCTTTCCTGAGTTGCAATCAGTTGCAATTTGTTAATATTTACCATTTCAGAGATCATTGGCTTTTTCCTGGCTTTTGTTCTCTTTGTTTTGCCACTGAAAAAATACTATGCAGTGAAACTGTTTATTAATCCTGAAAACATGTTCTTGAGGAGAATAAATTAGGGAAAATGCTGCTTACTAGATGGACAATCAGAAGTGACATAAGTCGGTCTTGAGGGAGAGTATAGGACAGAACTGTAGTCTCCTTCATCCTAAGCGAGGACCATAACGATGGGCATTTCCGTAAAATCAGTACTTTTCTCTCCGGGACTCTTGGGACTCCAGCTTGTTTTTCCATAGGCTTTACAGCAAGCACAAGAAAGCACATGCCCCATTTTCAGTTGAAATATGTGTTTCCTTCAGCTGGAAATTAACAGAACCAAGAACTCTGTCCGAGTGAGAGATCTGAAACGTCTGTCTGTCATATTGATCTGCCTGGTGTTTGGATCTCGACACTGAACAGGGCAAAAAAAATCCATTGTTATGTTGCCTTAGTGAACAAGAACTAGATCTGAGGAAATTTTTACTTTGTTTAATGCCAAAGTATCCACAGTGATTTAAGGTAAGGATCTGGTCAACACTAACCATATTAAGACAGTGCTTTCATCCTAATAAATGATGTTAAGAGACAGAAGTAAAGAGCCCTGCTAATGTATGTATCTGAACCTGGCCCTGGGTGATTCTGTTGGTGCTGTGCAACACAGAGAAGCCCTCCAGGCTGGATTTGGATACTCATGTGCACGTGCTCTTCAGCTAATACCTGCCTTTACCCACTATGAACTTCATGAGGTTTTCCACAGTGCGTGACAAGCCTGTGCACGCCAACCCTTAATGGGATGGATGCTTAAAGCAAGACTTTGATTTTTTGGAACTAAAGCCTTTGGCCCAAACTGCATGACTCTGTCCGTTTACATCATTAAATGCTATGTTCAACCTAAGAATGCACATTGTCTTACCCATCGAGCAGTCTTCTGTTAAATATACTATGAACTAGTCGGTAATCTATTTGAAGTAATGATGCTGTAAATAGAGTAAGCCTTAATTTTACAGAGTCCTGAGGGACATCTGAAATCTTTATGAGGTCAATGCTCTGAACAAACACTGACTTCAATGTGATTTATGGAAATATAACCTCGCATCAGCTCTGTTTAACAGACAGATTGGAATATTTGGGACGTGCATGCAAGGGGTTTATCTGCCAAAACACAAATGACAGTGGGGAGTGTGGCAAGTGCTAACAAACAGTTTAGGAAGCAGGGATCCTTTTCTCTTTCCCAGTTACATATTCTTGGGCCAGCTCGGCAAAGCACTAATGTGCTGTCTAGACATTTATGTAGAAGCTGATTTGGTTTGTACGACGGCGAGTTATACAAATGACTAATTACCCCGTATCTTACATGAGCCATCTTTGACTGCCATATATTTTATTAAGATGAGCATATTAAGGGGCATAAACTCTATATGGTAAATCCTGAAAAGTTCCATGTAACTTAATTTTCACAGATAAGAAATGCAAAACAGTCTTTCCAGTGCACCCTGATTTTCTTCAGGAAGTAAATCCATTAGAGAAAGAAAGCTTTCTAATGCAATGACAGGGAGTACAGTCTAGTCATCTGCATGTGGGACTGGGACTCACAATTTTTTCCAGCTGCCACTAGGCAGCTCTCTTTATCAAATCTATTTTACCCATCTTTTATCAAGTCATGTCAGAGACATCTTAATCATGAAGGGAGAGATTCATCCTACCTAATGTCAACTGTCTGAAGTTAGGCAGATGGTACTATCCTCAAGGTGATGCTTACAGTCAGGGAAGAGGGGCACCTCTTTGAGATACCTGTTGTGGGACTGGGTCCGTGACCCTCCAGAGCCTCCTGTCTCTTACTGCCGACTATCAAGAGACCACAGACATGTGGCTTAGACCTTGTTTTTAGCTTTGTGAAGTGAGGTGGGCTGAATTCCGTATTTCTTTCACAGAACACTAATGATAGAGGTGAATCAAGTGTTTAAAATTTGGACCTGGAGACTAAGGTTTTCCCCAAATCATGGCTATGATGCGATGCCTTTGATTTTGTTCAATTCATTACAGAGAGAGGATCTCACAGGTATTTAGACTGGTACTATGCTCAGTGAAGACAAACTGAAGAAGATGTCCCTCGGAGACATAAAACACTCAGCTGATATGACTGATCCTGAAGGCAGCTGAAAACATGAGACACCAACACAAGGTCTGCGACTTTGCTGCTTCAATAGCTGGTAAGCACAAAACCTGACATGAGAACAATGGTATCAACCCGCAAACAACAGATTTTCCTTATTGTCAGCAAGAGGTATTGCAGACTGGATGCCTCATATTTATCTGATGCTTTGCAACACAATTTTGAATCTAAATAGACTGAAATAATAACAATATGAAGGCCTTCGGGTAGTTGCCTATCATGCTGGATAACTCGAGTCTGCAGAGATAATGAGGACATGACTAGGTAAGAACATGAAAAAATGTTTAGTTTAAACCTTAGATATCATTTTCGACAAGAACTTGTTGAAATCACATTCTCATCTGGCCTTCCTTAAACAATCTCCAACTTGAACTTCGTTGTGCCCTTGAAACCAAACAGGTTGAAAGCTTCTTTAAAACACAGAGAATCGATAGCATTCAGAGGTGCTGGGGTTAAGACGGAAAGAAATGCAGGGTCTATAATGTTACATCACCTGCCTGAACTGTTAAATCCTCATTAATACATATACAAAACCATAAGGATATGTTCTATAATACTGGTTAGGCTGAATATATTGAGATTATGTTTGATTATTCTCAAATAGAAAGCTCTGTGTACTAAAAGAGAAGTTAATGAGTGCATTCTACTAAAATATATTTGGGAGTATACTGACCAGCTTCAGTAAAATTACAGAGATTGACCTCAATGAGAGTCAAGCCATCTCCACAAAATGTTATTTTCTTATATTTTCCATTTTCCTTTCCTGTAAATCAAGTTAATCCAAATATCAATAGTGTAAAATATAATGAAACACTCCTGTGATGTCAGAAGTAGGTCAAAGATGGATAAAGAAGAACTAATCTGAAGACCTAAGGCCATTGTATTTCAGATAAACAGGTTTAAAGGTGGAGGAACTCTATAAATTGTAAATGAAATTCAACAGGTTGAAGCTAGTGTGACTGACATCCTTTTCTGGCCATCACAATCTGAATTCAGTTTGCTGCTACGCATGTCCACCTGTGCGAGAAACAACACTGAAGCGAAAACACAACATGCTATATGGGAATTGATTTATTGTCATCATCCACAAGAAATGCATTAACTCATCCAATTTAATGAATGAGTTTGATTCAGGTTCATTGATTTTCCTTCGTTTTCTGGGCTAGGCAGTAGTCTCACTTCATTATAATATGCCAGAAAAGTACATCCAAATATCTCATACCTATACAAAGATTGATGTAATCTAATATTCTCCAGTTCCGAATAGCTGGGACACCTATTTTTAATACAGTGACGAGACATACAACTGCTTTTACACATATCAGTATAAGGAATTACTAATATGATTCATCTACACAGTGTAGTGCTAAATACCTGCTGATGAAACGTAGAAAACTTAGAAATCTGATTAAACCTCGTCAGAGGTCAGAGTCCTTCTTCTTGACAAAGTTATAAGACAGCAGTATGGACTGCCTTGCTAAATGTGATCTTCCTCTCAGTTTGTTGTTTTAATTTTCTTCCCATTTAGATATTCAGTCTTAGGATAGTAATAGCAAATACAATGAAAGTACACTACTGCTGGAACATTGTTTACAGGGTCTATGCAGGGGACCAGGCACAGCAGGATACTTTAAGACAATTGCTGCAGATCGATCCCAAGAAAGAACACAAAGGGAAAACTGGTAAAAGGTTAAAAATCCAATCTGATGCTCCAGTACATGTCCAAATACCTGTACTTTAATCACTTCAACTATGGAGGTAATGAGTCCATTAGAGATAATGCCGCCCTGGCTAATACAGCCTCTTCTTCCTCAAAAAGGAATTCAATTGACTTTCAGGATTCTGAGATTTTTTACAGAAGTTGATGTCCTGTGCTTTACCTCACAAATGATTGTAGTGGATGAGATCTTCTACATCCTGTAATAAGTAGCTACTTTAAGTTTTGTGACTATCACAAGAAAATGTCACAAACTTACCTACTTTTCAATGTTCCTACTTTTTCAATGTACCTACTTTTCAATGTTGCTGTGTAGCAGGCTGAACTGCAATCACATTTGTGGCCACATCTGGAGAAAGATTTTTCTTCTGCTTGATTTTAAACCCCTGGGATTTAGAGGCTTAGCCATCTATCTAAATTTCTTGGTAATGGATGATGATAATCGGCTCTGAAAATGAAGCCCCAGATGAATGGACTTCAGCATGCAAGTACTGAAACTTCATGTAACAGAAGGACTACTTCAGAGCTGTGGCCTGACGTTACTCCTCGGCTGAGGCAGTGCTGTCAGGCATCTCCACAATCACCTATCCATCAAGAACACTCTTCCTTTTTGCAGCTGGGATGATCTTGTCCATTTGGAAGGTCCTTCTAGTGCTCACCGAGAGTAGCCATAGGCAAAGCACAGGGTGCTACTATTTGTCCAGAAAGTGAAGAACCTGGTGCTTTTGGGGCAGAATATGTCTAATGGGGGAGATGCCAGCCAGATGCTTCCCAGGGACATTTATTATCTTCTCAGTAAAGTACTACTAGGCACAACATGGCTCTAAACTGGCTTCAGGTCTACTGCTGGCTCATTTTTAGCTAGTGTGGAGGATGAGCAGGAATATTTTGATCCACCTGTTCCAGTGTAAGTAAATAGCCAACCCAGTTTCTGTGGGACTGAGATTCCTCTGTCCAAGCTGTGAGAAGAAGGAACCAGGATTTTGTCAGCAATTCAACGTGCTTCAGATTGCTGAACTGGATCCTTAGCTGGTAGCAATCAACGTTAACCAAGCTGATATTTTTTGTTCAACGTACACCACTTGAGTATGTGATCGATTGTATTTTCCAGTGTTGAAATATCTAAAGTAAAAGGATTAAGGTATTTGTTATCTTGGTGTCTCAGTTCAATTTGCTGCACAGTTCTTACAAAGTTATAGAGAAACTTCTCTTTGATCATTAGGTGACAGACACACGAGCAAGTGTCATTTTGAAAGTGAAGATAAAATACTAACTATACAAACAGTTCTGAGAATTTATATAGTGCCACAGAACATTTCTCCTGAATTCCTATTTAGGAATTAGGGTTTGCTATGGTGAGCGAGCCCAGGTGCACTGGCTGATGTCCATTTGAGTAATTACATTCAGCTCAATATGAAGTTCTCTTTTCAGAGGAGCAATGTATTCTCTCCTCATCCTGACACATTGTACAGTGGTGGTGCCTATTATTTCAAAGCTGTACCCAGCCTCAAAGACAGCTGCATTTTACTGATAGCTGAAACAATCCTTGTACCCATAGCTCATATTCTCTTTCAGACTCTGCTCTGCTTCACAGAATAGACTTGCATATTGCATGCCTTGTGTAAAACTGCTTATGCTCTTTGGCAAACAGCTTTGAGAGGCACAGAAGAGCAAGTGAGTCACCTGGCTGATAGCTAGTCCTTCCGTGACTGTAAGGAATAAGCAAGCATAAGGGAGGAGGAAAAGAGCTCAAGATCATAACAGCCAGCTCCTGTGTCCGGAGACACCACTGTAACATGCCTTTGTAAGCTTGCCTGGGAAAGTAGAGAATAGCTCACATCTGTCCCAGCCACCAGTCAGTGAGATGTGCACAGAACTTTGAAATACATTACTTTTCCCAAAGACAACAAGTTTCCTTCAGTCCTTTTTCATGTCTAGTATCCCACCTGGAGTAAGTACAATGTAGTATCCTTATTTGTCAGCCTACCCTTGCATTAGGCAAACTATGTTGACACAAATTACTGGCTAATAGCCCTAACTAGTGTATGAGTACATGCAGGGACTGGACCTGAGGAAAGTCAAAAGGTAAGACAAGAGTATGATACAAGAATGATCTTAAAATTCATCACTGTTCTCTTTTTTTCAGTGTTCCACTTTGGAGGATTCCTTCCTCTTTTCCTTCATCAGCTAGAGCTTTCTGTCTGAATGCTATCATTTCCTAACTTGGTTTCATTGCTAAGGGAGGTTTGCTTCTAAATCCATTAAGCGTCTTAAAATGCTCAGTCACAAGGTGTGGAAAAAGGCACTTTCTTTGACCGTAGAAGCAGTAGCACTGCCCTGGTGTCCAACGTCATGCCATTTAAAACAATAGGCATGCCTCCATCCTCTTCCTTAAATCAGTGTCTTTCACTTTGTAGGGTTTTCTTTCTTTTTTCTTTTATCTTAATTCATGTCTGAACCTGATTCAACATTTTTAAAATGATACCAAGACAGAGCCAAATTCTATTCTGATACATAACTGGCTGTTAGTAAATTATGACATAATTTTTACTTCATTAGAAGTTTTACTAGACAAGATATTATTAACCATGATGCCATCATGGAGATGGCAAAAGAGTTTTTTTATGAGAATAGCACACAGGAAAAGTTGTTCCTACACACAAAACATTAACAGATATATTTATTTTATTACCATTCAACATATGGGAGGGAAAAATAAACCCAGTGGTGTATTTGCCAAATGGAGAAGGACCAAGTTGGTTAGAGGGGAAAAATTATTTTCAATCTTCTGACAAGATTTTACAATTAACAAAGAAATGTGAAATTAAATTAAACGAAACACAAAAATACATAATTGTGCTCTTTTCACCATCATTGTTTATTCCCCCTAATAGTCCTGTTTACTCCTTTTCTGCCTCTTTTGATCTGACTCGATTGAGTTGCCACCCCTTTCTCTGGTTTTCATTGTAATCTCACACTTGGCCAAAGAACAGAGGAACTGAACAAAGCTGTTGATATGTAAATAACAGCTTTGAAGATAGAAGTACCAGATTGTTCCTAAAAAGAAAAAATGCAATTGCTTTTTTTTTTGGATCAAATTTTAAAAAATCCTCACGTATAATTCAAATGGTGCCTCAAATCAAAGATTCCATTATCTCTGAAGAATAATCATTTTAGTCAAGTCAGGTACTTCCACAGAGATGTGGAAATTGTATTAAGAGTGCAAATTGCTACATTCTAAATGTTGTTGACAAAATTGCTTATTTCAACCCTATTTCAGTTTCCATGTATTTCATTATGTTTACCCTTTGATAGGACATTTTAAGAGATGGGATGATTTTCCCCTACATAAAAACAACTGAAGGCTAGATTCTGACGCCTTGGCTCCCACTAGGTGGTACCTGAATCACAGAGTCACAGAGTTGGAAAGGGCCTCTGGAGGTCACCTGGTCCAACCCCCCCTGCTCAAGTAGGATCACTTAGAGCTGGTTGCCCAGTACTGTGTCCAGACAATTTTTCAGTATCACTAAGAACAGAGACTCCACCACCTCTTTGGGCAACCTGTGCCAGTGCTTGGTCACCCTCACAGTGATAAAGTGTTTCCTGATTTTCAGAGGGAACCTCCTGTGTTTCAGTTCATGCCCACGCATGGTTCCCCTGATCCCAAGGAGACTCTCCCCCAGATTACAGAATTTATGATAGATAGGCTCCAAAACTCACTGAAGTCATTGGACAGTAACGTCTAACTTCTGGGCTTTGAAGACCCTGTATACCTAGAAGGATGAAATAACATCCATTCTCCCTCAACTGGCAGTCTAGTGTGCATTTTTAAGGTCATATTTCTGTATGAAATCTGTCCATGGAACAATTTACAGGGATGACAGCTTTCACTTTTCAGTGAGATACCCTAATGCTTTAGCCCAAACATGCGGTTGGTGGTGTGTAGATAATACGCAGATTATGAGTTGCATTTGCACAAATGTCACAGAATGAGCCTTAATAATGCAAGGGGCCTAACGCAGACAATCTCAAAAGGGAGTAATTGCTGCTGATGGATGCTGGCTACAGATCTTGCCTCCGAACACTCAGCTGGCCTGTGAAAGCTATCACCTCTGATGGAGCAATGTGTTTATAGATAAGAAGGGATCATTTGCAATTATCTTGTCTACACTGAACAAAGAGAATGCTTGTGTCATTTCAGCATCAAGACCACTTCAGTGTAACGGTGTTGCCTTGATACTGTGGGTTCGGGAGTATTCATGATGCCTAGCTGCAGGGACCTAAGATGGTCCAAAGTCATGGCTGCCAATCCTTCCACACTGAAGGTGAGGGCACCACTTTTAGTAATACTGACTGCCTGAGCTCTTTGCATAGGGATTTACAATTTTCTGGATGTTATAAAGATCAGATTGTCAAATACGACAGGCAAACGGCCGATGCAGATGTTGGGGTCCACTGCAGTAACACTAGAGAATCTTGGATATATCGAAGTTGGTTTAAATACACAGTACACAGCACTTATCATTTTTAGACCAGCTTGTGTTGATCAATCTTCTTGCACAGACAAGGGGCAAAGGCAGGGCTCTGGAGAGGGCCACGAAAAGCAGGACTGTTCTTCTTCCCACTGATGAATAGTAAGCCTTAGGTATCAAACCCAGCTGGGAAACTACCTGCGTTAGCTTCCTTTTTTTCTGGGATTTCAAATATTCCCATGCTCCTATGTCTGTGGCTCCAAGGGTAAAAATGAGGTCCTATTTTCTTTTCTTAACTTGTCAGGCACACCCTGGCAGCCAGGTACTCCCACATCACCCTGTGCCCCTACTCTACCACAACCATTTGTGTTTGCTTTCTTGCCATCACTCTCATTCAGTCTTTATTTTTTTTCCTTATGAGTCTTTCTAATTCACCATGTCTTATTGTGAAAAAACTGCACTCCTTCTCTTTCTGACTCTGTATCTTCTTTATCTACTTGCGCTGAAAGACTGCAAAGATATCTTATTTATTTTCCTATTAAAGCAGCATTGTGAAAAAAAAAAGTATATTGTTGCTTACCATGACAACGTTATAGTCTCGTGGCTGACAGTCACCAACAACAAGAAAAATCAGACTTCAAGCAATGCAGAACTTGTTTATTCTACATCTGTATCTTAGAAACAAATCTAGTTAAACAGCTATGTGCCAGGTAAGAAAACGTAATCTTATGTCCCTATTAATTCTGAATTGGTGCCAGCTTCATTAGGCAATATGAACTATTTATTTTTATTTACCTTTTGTCTATCAGGCACCTTGACTGTTTATTACAAGTAACGCCTTCCCATTCTTTATCCCATGCAGAATTTAACCCTTTGGAAAGCAGAAGTCACCATCACTTTGCCGGTTTTCAGAAAATGGACAGAATCAATAAAAGATCACACTGTCTCCATTGAAGTGTCTTGAAGAAGAGGCAAACTGGGCTGTTTAGCAGAGGCCAGTACATAATTTGTGAACTACCTGAACTTTGCCTGAGATCATCCTGAGCTTCCCCATGGTTTTCTCCAAAAGGTGATCTCCAGAGGTCCCTTCCAACCCCTACCATTCTGTGATTCTGTGATTCTGTAACTGTTTGTGAGCTCTGGGATGGAGTCTCTGACACACACTTTCATACACTAAGACACCTTACATAGCTCTCAGACCACAGATGGCTGCAACAGTGGATGTACTCACTTCCACTCATTCACTACTGGATAGCAAGATTTAAAAACAGGACACTTTATTCAGTTTGGGTAGTTCAAATAAATAGTTTCTGGATTGTTCATTTTTTTTTGATGAGGAGAATCACTAGCGCTCTCCCAGAAGTCAACAAGCTTTTTTTCCCTTCTTCTACAGGAACTTAAGTGTTCTCCCTCTGGCACATCTAGAGCAGGTCTTGTATTAGCACTGGCATCCAGGACACTCATGCTTCTTTCAGGCAGTGCAGAGATCTGCATTTCACTGTGGACTTCTTGCCCTGGCAGTCAAAAGGGCCAAATGTTTCCTGAGGTGCATCAAGCACAGCATAGCTAGGCAGTCAAAGGAGGTGATTGTCCCACTCTACACTGCACTGGTGCAGCCCCACCTTGAGTACTGTGTGCAGTTTTGGACATCTCAATATAAGAAGGACATCAAACTATCAAGAGTGTGTCCAGAGGAGGGTGATCAAGATGGTGAACAGCCTCAAGGGCAAGATTTATGAGGAATGGCTGAGGCCACTTAGTCTGTTCAGCTTGGAGAAGGCTCATTGCAGCCTACAGCTTCCTCAACGGGGAGGTGCTGATCTCCTCTCTCTGGTGACCAGAGACAGGACATGAGGGAATGATATGAAGCTGCATCAGGGGCAGTTCACGCAGGACACTAGGAAAAGGTTCTTCATGGGAGGGTGGTCATTCCCTGGAGCAGGCTCCCCTGGGAAGTGGTCATTGCACCAATCCTGTCAGAGTTCAAGACGCGTCTGGACAATGTTCTTAGTCATACAGTTTAGTTTTAGGTTGTCCTGTGAGGAGCAGGGAGTTGGACTCGATGATCCTTATGAGTTCCTTCCAACTTGAGGCATTCTATGATTCTTTGTCCCTCTGCGTTCACCCATTGAAGCAGCTCAGAAGGACACTCCATCCCAATGCAGGGGACAAATGCAAGGTGGAATCTACCATGTGCATATTCTGCAGGAGACTGTTTAGACCACAGCATCAGATTACATTTTTGTCTGAAGCTGCTGCAAAACTATGTGCTCAAGTGCCACGCTGAATCGGTGCTTGAAACGAATTCTCCATCTGAAGCAATTTACTAACTCTCTAGTGGGATGTTGGGTTTTCTCATCTTGTCCTTGTGCTATAAGAAAGCCCTTGGCCACAACTTTAGAAAGTTTAGAAAGGAACAAACCTCTTCTCACAGTGTTCATTTGACTGAAAACGGAATGAAATGCTATTCCTCTCATCATCCCCTCCCCCACCCCCAACTGTGTCCAAGTCCAGGATAAGAATAAAGAGTCCGAAGTGCATGCTCTTCAGGGCAGCTCACAGTAAAAAAAAAAAAAAAATCGGAGCTTTCAGAAACTTTCTCTTACTTTCTTCTAGCATAAACTGAGTTAAAATAGGCTTAAATGTCTGGCCTTTAAACACATCCACTCCTAGAAAATATATATATATTTAATGGCATATAACAGCAATAATCTCGTTTACCTCTGAGTAGACTGGAAGATTAAAGCTTCTGCCAATCTACTGGGCAAACAGTCAAGCTGCAGCATCATACATGCCCTCTGTATATTCCAAGGCAAACATAGCTCGCTTTTAATTAAAGCATAACTTAGACAAATAACTTATGGAGCCATTTATTAGTCACACATTAGGTTGCCCCCAGAAACTACACAAATTAGCTTGAAAAAACAGTGGGTTAATTAAACAGAAACTACACAACCTTAAGCAAAGACTGGATTTTTTGTGTCTGCAGATGCATAACATAAAAGTATCTCAATCCTGATGTTGCCTTCCACGCTACTAAGAGATAAACATTTACTACTATAAATATCGTTTTACACATACTTATTCTGATTCATCTCAAAGCTATTTCTGTTATGGAGGCTGGGGTCTGCACTATCAACTATTAGCACCATCATGATGTTACTGTGTACAGAGTATACACTAATTTGCATCAAAGGATAAAGTATTCATCAGAAACCTTTAAATGTCTTCAACTGCTTATTGCAACTGCACATCTGTAAGATTTTTATCCTTGATTAGATGGATTTTCTAGTGCATCTATCATGCTTTAATTGTGAGAGAAACATGAGTGATTCTAAACATTATACTTGCGCTTTGAACTTCATCTTTCACAAGAAATCCTTACAAGGATCAAAAATGTGACTTATTTACTTAATCTGATTCTAATAAGTGAAAAAAAAAAGGGTGGAAGCCTCCTAGAGCCACCTAACATTTGAAGAGACTCTTTTGTGAACCTTGTTATTAAAATGGCCCTGATAGTAGGAAGCAACTGTACTCGGCTATGAATCATAGAGCTATTCACAGGAAGGCTCTCAGCAAAGACAAAGGCCCTGCTGTCCACTATAAACCCAGGAATTGCCTTCAGATAAATGTAGCTTGTCCTTCGATGTAAAGCTGCTCATTGCAATCCATCCAGCAGCCTCCATTGTTCACCCTAATGAAAATGCACTCTGTAATGAAGAAGCTGTCTAATTGATGACAGCAGAGACTATTTTTTCAACCAACTGCTTTGTACTGAAAATTGTAAAAATCCCCAAAGCAAGCAGAAACAGAAAATTTAACCTTCATTTGCAAATGGCAAACCCTCCTTTTTCTTTAAAAATAAGTAAATAATAACGCCGTTCCTTTTGTGTGTATTTCGCAGAAAGGTAAATCTCAAGGAGCTTTCCTCTTTATCATCTTTAAAAAGAACCTCTTTGTATGTTTTATGTATCTACAGAGGCTTTGAACAAGAGGAGGCAATTTCTTTGGCTGTATTTATCTTCCTCCTGGCTTCTTTCAGTTAATATTTGTCTAATATTTGTTAATTGCTACTAAAGAAGCTGTATCAGGTAATGCATTTCATTTACCCACTAAGCCTGAAACCACAGAATGGCAAGTTTATCTACGGATATACCACTGTAGAGCAGTAATGGTACCTTTGGGCTGCAGCTGCTAAAAATAACTCGCTCTGTGCTGCAACTCAGGTATGAGAAATACAGACCATTCATAAGAACTGCAATTAAAAGCATTAAATGGGATGGAAATGCCTTCCTCTATCACTCCGGCAATTCGTTTTTGATGAGTCCGTGCAGTGGTGGAGTTCTTGTTTTGCTCGTTTTGTTTTTCATGAAACACACAACATCTCTTTTGATTTCTTTGCTGGGAACCAGTATTTTTAGAGTTAAAACAGAAGTGGGCATAATTTTAATTCCAGACAGACAGCAAGCAAAAAAAAAAAAAAAAGATAATTTTTCAAGGCAAAACAATGTTAGACTGTTGGCATTTTTTTAACAAGGCAATCAAAACAGTAGCTCTCATAATAAATAAAATCTCTTTAGCATTTATATAAAATGTGGCCTCTTGCATCCATTTAATTAGCATACTTTCCTTGGCATAGTCTGTAGGGGCAAGGCTGATCTACTCTTACTCTTTCTTACTAAAGCATACATGCTTGATAAGTAGTCCCACTGAAGTTGAAGAGATTGATCATGCAAGTAAACCTCTCATCAGTTGGGTCTCATAATAAATGCATAGTGACAGTCAAATGAGGAGCCGAAACCCTGCCTGACGGTCTTTCTGTAAAACTGGCCTTAAGGAAATCAGGCGAAGTCAAAAGCAGTAACTCATATCACACACTCGTACGGTCTGGGACCTGGGGACAGTGGCTCTGACCTGACCTGACCAGTGGCTGAATGGTTGCATTTCGGTCTTGGTCCGCTTCCTTCCTTCTCAAAACGAAATCCCGAAAGGCACGTTGTTAACACAGACCTGGAGCAGCCGCTGACTTGCAGCAGCTTTGGCTACTGACTTTCCAAGGAGAGGTGAACAGAGCCTGGCCGTTTTCCTGCATTTCAACAAGCACACGGAACCACGCACGTGAGCACGTCGGTGTTGTTACACAACAGGCAGGAGCATGCCAGGGGAGCTGCCAGCCGGGGACTGTGCTGGAGCTGGTGGGGAGCTTAGGCCCGGCGCCCCATGCAGAGGCAGGCGGCACAGCCGTGCTGCCGGGCTGGCCGGCCGCGAACCTCCCTGCAACCCGGGCTACGTCCTGCTGCTCTGCGCTGGGAGGAAGCGGCGTACTTCATCTCCATCCTTGCACAAGTTATTTGCCCCAGTGCTCAGTCTCCTCTTTACCTCTTCTACCAACGGCGTGGCCTTTCTCTGCCTCTCGTGAAGGGATGGAGCACCTGGATGGGGCGGCTGTTGCTCTACTGTTTTCTTCCTTGGGATATTTGCTCATAAATGGGGAAGGGATCTTCTCTGCTCCACGTTAAGCAGCTGCAGCACAGACACAGGCTCAGCTGTCCCATTAAAACCAATTATCTACACAAGGATTAAGAGTGCCAATAAAAAAAAATGTTTTTTCTTTCTTCCAGTTAGAACAAACTAAATAACATATTTTTTTCCCCTCATTTTGTTCTGCCAAAGTAAAACAAAACAATTTTCTTATCACACTGTTTTTGCATCAGAACATCTTCTTCAACATGCTACAAAAGGTTTCATCTTGTGGCAGACGTACAAGAAACAAAAAGGAATGAAGGCCCCGGCTGCACCTGTATCGACTGCCTCTGTTCCCCAGAACAGCCGGTGCCGGGGACACTTCTGGGACCTGAACCCAAGTCCCAGCTCTGCCTGAAGGGCTGTCAGTTTGCATCTCCTGCAAAACGAGCTAGCCTCTGTGCTATGCCATTCTCTCACTCTTGACAGCTGATGTTTTAGGATTTATAAAAACGTGTTTCAAAACTGTAAATATCGAGGAAACACATAGCAGAATTTTTGTTACCCTGACAGTTAAGGCACTCTGTTGAGGTGAGAGAATTATAGTTCAAATCAATGCAGGCAGCAGAAGACTGAATGTAGCTCTCCCATGTTTTCCTTGACAACATCAATCACTGGACTCTGAAAAAGCAGAAGGGACATTATCTGTCCCTCTGTCAAGATACGTCTCCTCCTAAACAGCCTAAATCTGTTCGCAGCTGAAAGTACTTGGCAAATGTGATCCAAGTCCATGTAAATTTTGAGCTGTATGAAACCATGTTTTGGCAAATTTTCTATTTGTGCTACTTGTAAATTTAAATCCTGTTTTGCTGTACTGTTGTGCAAGAACAATCATCTACAAGGAGTCATTCAAAAATAAGCTGCATATTTATTCATATTTTTGTGAAAACTGAACACATTTTGCATGTGAAATACTTCCTGCGTTAAATTCATTCTCACAGCGCTGTTTTCTACCGAAGTTTCTCCATACTAATGAGTACCAGCATATTCAGACTGATAGATACAGGATGATAGTGGTTTAGTACAACTACTAAATTATTCATGTGAAAACGTATGTTGCACTAACACTGCCAAAGTGTTCATAAGCAGTATGTCTGGAAAAAATAAAAAGAGGAGAGAGAAGGATGATCTGCAAATGAAAAACAAAACACCTTGTAAAATGATCATTAATAAATGCGGCACAAGACGTAGCAGTGTGCTAATGAAAATTGCTGCTTACACCAAAATAGGAGGCAATGTCCATTAGGCAGGGAAGAAAAAAACGCATTGGAGGAAAGAACTGAGTGTTGTTAATAAAACAGGGACTGGACAAAAGGAAATATGGCAAAGCTGAAAGTTACATTAAAAGGCTCTCTATGCGGCCAAATAGAACAACGGGCAGCTAGAAGAGCCTGTGATTTATACAGACAAGAAAGAGACAGCAGACAGAAGCAGTGACTCTGAGCAATGAGGTCACGCATCCAAGCTTGCGTCCTAAGCCAGGGGAAGCACCAAGAACACAGATCTATGCAGCATCAGGCCAGTGAGCTAGGACCTCAACGTGGCACCTTTTCTGGTGATCACATTGCTGTTACAGGACAAACAGACTCTCTTGTAGATGGCATCATGTAGTCATGAGTTCCCTGCTCAGCAACTGTTCTTAGACAGGCATATTTTCATTAACTTTAAGAGCAAAAACACTGCCAGAGTCACCTGTTCTTCAAGGCTGTCATGTAGTAAGTGGCCACTGCTGAGAATATTTTGTGCCATTTCTAAATTCCTCTCTGATCCATCTTTTTCAAGAACTTTTAAGCTCAGCAGAGATGAACACGTGCAGCATGGAGATTTAGTGGGCAGATTAGCTAAGTGACCTCAGAATGGGAACAAAATGTGTTGCTCTTTCAATAAGCATCTTTTTAAAATCTCTGTTAACTAACATTGAAATACTTGCTTTGACACAAGAGTTTGCTGCAAGAGTTTCCATGGTAATTCTTGGCCTCTCAGCTGTGGGGACAATTTCAGCTATAGCTCCAGTGAGCAGGATGGGCTTAAGGATATCTTCCCAGGTAGCCTCCAGACTACTTGCTACACAGATCCCAGGAAGAGCTGCAGTACAGATGCGAATGGGGAAGAAGGTGCTCAGTACCCTCGGCAGGCTGTGAGCCATAGGGTACCCTGTGGTGCTAAGGGCAAGGGGCACAAACGTTCCTTCCCATTGGTAAATCTACTCTCAAATTGGATGTTGCTGAGATTAAAGATGGGAGATGCAGTACAGCGTTTCTCCCAGGTTATCATGAGCTCTGTATGTAGGTGGAGTGCTGCTCACTCTCAGCACAGCAGCTGGCTGCTGGCTCCAGCTGTGGGCTTGCAGCCCGTTCTCCACAGGCCTCCTGGGACCCGATAAAACCACTGCTCTTGGACAGCCTTCTGCTACAGACAGCAGGAAATTGTCAGGCCACGTGAGCAAAATCCTTTCTTCTGATCTCCGACTGGCGGTTGTTCCAACAATGAAAATTCTCGTCCACCTTTCTAACCAGATGAACTGCATTTACTAGTATTGTTCCTTGAAATACCTCTGCAGTACAGCTATATACAAATAACATCTGGTCGCTGGTTTGTGCAACTAATCTGATCATATTTTATACATGTTAAGCATTGCAGTGTTTTAATTTCCTGTAGTTGGGAAGGATTAGAAATATATAACATGCCTATAAATATTATGCATATAATAGTACCACAATGTAAACATTGCAACTCTTTTACAAAGTATTATATATGCTATATATGATATTATACATCAGTGGGACATCTATATACACTTATAAAGATGTACAAACCTATGAATGCAAAAATTCTTGTTTGCTTTATTAATGAAGCAAGAAAGCACTCCCTTTAGTATCGTTTCTGATGCAGAGTGGCACAGGAACAAGGATCCTCCTTAATATGTCTGTAAATGTTAATAACATGAACTCTCTCTGCTGCACTATTGAGCGGTTTTATAGCAGCATGTCACCGTGACATACACCACCTCCAAATTTCTATCAGCGTATTTCATACTGAACTTGCTTATACGTCCATTGGTTTCTGGTGTGTAGTACTTGCTATTTCATTTTTATTCTATTGTTTTGAATAGAGTGAAAGAAACTCAGAACAAAAGGCCAGGGTCAAGTTCAGACAAATATGGAGTGTGTGCTGCAGAGTACTTCCATTTTGCTGTCATCAAGGCTGCTTACAGTTAGCACAAAAGCACATTGCAGGATACTTGTAACACCCAGCCCAAGCAGGCTTTACATGGGCAAACTTACAGACCTGACAGATTCAAATCTCAGTTCTGTGTGATGGGATGTTCCTCTTTGCGGGGTTATTCACGCCCTCCACCTTTGGGCAGGATACTGAGAAGTGCTACGTAGCAGGGGAAGAGGCAGGAATTCACACCAGACCACCTCCAAAGGCAAAATCTGTCCTGACACATTTACGAACCTGAGCAGAACCACAGATTCATCAAACAGGAGATGCTAATTGCAACAGACCATGCCACATGGCTACAACTGCAAGCGGAATAAGGAGTCCCCACTTCATCCCATGGAGCTACCTGATGCTGGTCCCCAGGAGCACGTGCCCCTCATCCTGCCAGTCCCTGAGAAAGGCTTCCAGGATCCTCGGGGCTGCATGCAGGTGAGCACCCACCTGGATCCCATGGACCGCAGAGGTGTTTGGGGCTCTCAGAGAAAGGCGATACAGGGCAGGCCAAAACTGCCCCTTGCATACCTGTGACTGATGAAACCAAAGGGGATGGTTTCTCAAGTCTCATCTTTTCTCTGATATTCTTCTTTCTGGTATCTTTAATTCTGCTGTGAGTGGATGGGCTGTGATTTGCTTGTGACTTTGCTTCACAGACTGTCTTGAATAATGTATTTATTTGAGATATAATGAAATATGGCAGCCAACAGGACTCTCTGGCTCCCTAAACACTTAGTCTGTTTTTGTTTTCATTATGGGGTAAATAGTTTGCTTGGGTTCTTTTCTTGAAACAGATAATTTTTTCTGTTATTCATCTCCAGACATCAGCTACCATATATTAAATAAATATTGAGCCTTAAAGTCTTCTCGGAGATAAATCTCTTGCAGGTTTCAGTAAGAGCTTTGTATAACTCCTACAGAATTATTAATGTACTTGAAGACGGAGTTTTATTTCTGTTTCTAGCCCTCCTATTTAATTTAACTACTTACAAAAAACAAAAATGAAACTTCCAACGATCTTCAACTGGAAGCTTGAAACCTTACCATCATGCCAACATATCTGTCTAATACAGAGCTGAAGCAATAGGAAGAAATAGGAAAATAAAGAGTCCAACTTGAAGAACAATTATACCTAGAGAAAGGGATATGAGGAAAAGCAGCATCATTTTTCAGGAAGTTATGCACTAAGAAGAGCTATTACAGACAAAATGAGTTGCTCCTGCTGTTTTTATTCCTAGTTGGGAAGAAACAAGAATATTTCTAGTTTTGAGATGTGCCATCATTTCCTGCCAGGACTGTTTTTACTAATGTCTTTTATATACAAATATTTCTTGAGAAATATTTTATTTTAGTTTTGCTTTGCTATCCTCTGTAGTTGCAAGGCAATAAAGAAATAGGACAGTGAATTTAGTTAACTTATCATGTATGACGTTCTTCGTCAATAAAAGACAAACACCAGGAAAAGCGACACCAAATTCCAGTCACTAATCACATTGCTTTTAATGCTTCTATCTTACCACTTATTGTCTTCTTAGATTTTGCAGAAGTTTAAACAGAAATATGGTTTTCCTTCAATCTGCTAATTTCAGGCAAACGAACTCACTACAGCTACTATAACAGTTGTGTTTAATCAGAACATTCTTGTCAGCTGGGGAAGACGGGACAGAAATTACTGGGTAAAGTTTCCATATAACATCTCCCTGGTGGAGCTAAGCGCTAATAACAATGAGAAACTCAATTCCCTGCTCTAATCCGCTCTTCCTATGGTCGTTTACCACTGAGAAGGAACTAAAAAAACAACACAACTGGTTGTCTAGTAAAACACCAGGAGAGCATCGATCTGAGGATGTGCCAAAGGAAGAAGAGGATCTGGACTCTTTTCTACCAGCTACTCTGGGCTGCTGATGCGGCCAGCAGGCTCTTAGGAGAAGTGGCTGTATTACAGTGTCATCTGGGGTGCAGAAAATTGGGTACTCCTGAAGATGCTAAACATGTGTCTTCTGGGGGTTACAAATCAAAATCTGGCCCACGTCTCTCTCCGTTACATTCAATTGCATTAACCTTTTGGTTGCTGCATTGTATCGCATTCCAAAACTACATGTTAAAACTGGTTAGATTGTTACTGGATCACATCTGGCACTGTATTGAAAAACCATTCAGCTTGTACTACTCACAGCTTTATGAAGATTGAAATTGATTTAACGTACATATATGTGTAGCTGTGTGGATGTATGCAGGTTTATATATAAACGAGATCTCTAGCCTGTTTAAAGAGATTAAAATGTATATGTGTGAGTATGCATGCACTTGAACGTATTTATGTGTTTGTACGTAATACAGCACATAATGGGTTCACAAACACAAATGAAAGAGATAACTATTTTAAAAAGTCAGTAGTTGCATCAAATTTTGCCTTTCACTGACAATTTTTACTTTGTTTTGTAAGTGAGCCGCCAAGAATGGTCACAGCACTGGGTGAAAAAATCACATCTACCTTCAAGTTATTTTAATCTGAGAAAGTATCTAATACTGCTTTGGGAGGGATGGGAAGACTGAGAGGAGGACCAATATGAACAGAATGGTTAGAATATGAGTAACAGGGAAGACTGAGAGGAGGATGACTTGAACAGAAAAAAACCTCTCCCTTTCTCAGGAGCTCCAGTATCTCTCTGTAAGATGAGTGGCTCACTGAATCCACAGGACTGAGAGAGACAGAGCTAGCTCCCTGAAAATGGAGAGAAATGACAATATGATGAAAAACGCTTTGACAAAAAATTAAATAAATAATCTGTCCCCCAAAATACCACGTGTACTATTTGTCCAAGATTATTTGAGTTTTCATGAGGGATTTCATCCTTAGGCTTTTCTGTTCATACCCCTGAAAGCTCAGTGAACATGTGTTATTAGACAGAACTTGGTTTAGATTCAGGCATGTCTTCCTGGAGATATAAACACCTTATGTAAACTTCTCAAATAAGGGTGAAGAAAGCACCGTTACTTATGAGGAAAGCAAGGCTTATTTAGTTGTGGACTATTTCTAATATGAGATAGCATAAGATTTAAAAAATAAACACAGGATACATTTTTTCCTCCAAATCAGTAATTTTGGGGCTCTGTTTTGTCTTTGAACACAACACACGACCAATCTCAGCATAGGATTTACAAAATCCGCTTTTAGCCATAGGATATACTCAACAAAGAGGAAGCAAAATGTGGCTTGTGCTAAACCTAACAGCTTTGGCAATTAATCAACTTTATTCATTGATTTAGTCAAGTGAAATAGTTCGCTAGATAAGTATAGGAACTGCAATTTCGAATACTAATGCGTATCCAGCCAAATGGATTTTAGAATAAAGAGGCAAGTGTGATTTATTTGTAATCCCTTTAGTTGCTTTTTTATTTGTTCTTTCAGATTGTAGAGACTAAAGAATATGACACTTACCCAAACCCTTGGATTATTTCCACGCAGAAGATTTGACCTTAATGCTCTGTCTGTGTTTGTAATAAAATCAGACAGGTTCGAATGATCCTGGTACAGTGATGCGTTCTTGATACTATCTACTTATTTGAAGCATGCAAGTGTGGTAACTTATGCCCACTAATACTCTTCCTGCACATAAGTGGGCTCATGGTAGCCTTTAATAAAGGACGACATTATGGCAAGTCCTGGTTATCCTGGGAGCATGATCAGCACGGGAGTGAGTTGGTCAAGCTTCCTTTCACTGCTCTCAGGGTGTCTTAGCTATGCTTTTATTTCAGCATCTGTGTCCAGATGTATTTCAATTAAAATTAAATGAGGAAGGGACCTCAGAATCCCACATTGTATATTCTTCACCAAGGAGGAACCCAAATTTTAATATCCCATTGGTAACTGTCTTCATCCCAATACAATCCCTAAATGAGCTTTCATCTGCTCAGATCCCAACACCACTAGCTTCTCCTTTCTAATGCTACGATTTTGACACTTAAGAGCCCTAAGCCGTAAACCTCAGGAGGAGAGCTCTGATGAGACCACACCGAGGAAATATGCGCTGCTGATTGCTGCTAACATTTTTCTCATCTATTTGGGAGCGTGAATAAGGGACCAATTTAGTACCCAGGCTCTAAAAAGAATCATGCAGAACAGAGACTGAACTTTTAAAGGAGAAGGAACAGAAAGTAGATGGTTGGAAATAATGTTGAAGGAATGCCATTCTATTTTGTATAATGTTAAGGATGAGGATGTGCATGAAAGTATTTTATGAAAGTGAATATGCACTGAATGGGACATCAAATATGATATTTGACTTTAAAACCTGATTTTAGCAGAAGCAAGCAAAGACCCTCAACTCTTGAATCCTAGCAAAGACAGGCACAATTTTCCCACGTCTTCTGCAGCATCATCTACTGAAAATGCTATTCTATATTTTAGAGTACACTTTTCACCAGTGGCTTTTAAACTATTTTACAAAGCATGTCAGCATTGCTACTCATGTTTCACTGAGAATATGTAGGACCAGAAAATGAAATTGTTTGCTGAAAGTCACTTCAGGTGGGCAGTAGTCCAGATCTTACACAAGTGCTTTACCATGTCTCCTCTGCTTGTTACTATCATTACCTCCTGCTACATTCTGCTGTTCTTGTTATCCTATAATTTAATGTGCAAAGATACCCGAAAACCAAAAGAACTGCTTAGCATCACCTGGCCACAAGGCTGAGTAGCAAGTACTTCTGCATAAGAATGAAATGAATGGCTGCCTCGCAGTACACACAGAGTGATCTAGCAGATGAACAGTTACTCAAAGTTACTTCTGATACCAAAATACTCAGAACAAGTGTAGATGCAAGAGCCAGTCAATGGCATCACTAATATCAGCTGTAAGATGAAGACCGTCAGCATGTTCTTGAACACTGGAATAAAAATATCTGGCATGAAAATCAGAAATAATGTCTAACTTCGGGTCAGATCGTACAGTCCCAATGTAACTGAGCAATTCCACCCTGATATTTGCAGGAACAAATGTACCAGAGGTCTTTTGTTCAAACTTGAATCCCTAACCCTTTTGTTTTCCCCTTCCAAATTAAAAGGAGCTTTCAAGAGTAGTAATTAGCTAGAACCAAGAAACAGTGCACTTTGAACTCCACTGCTGCAAAATTTTAAGTCAACTATGAACACTTTTACTCTTCATTATATTGGGGTCTGTGGGTTTTTTTGAATCGTATGATTATACATAGCAATCCTGCACATAGCACCGTTCTCTTCTTCCCCCTCTTGAGCTAACATTTACATATGCTTGTAAAGCATTACTAATTAGGGACCTGGATCCTGACTACGCGTACTAAGGCCATAAGGTTTCTTTTTAGATTTTATGCCTCACATTAGATTCTTTTTATACTACATACAACAAACTCTTTCCAAGGTTATTCACTAAGAAGAAAAAAAAAATATTTGTTGTAAAACTCCAAATTACTAAGCTACATAGCAGGAAGTACAGTATCAGCCAGAAACACATTATTGCTTATTATGAGACAAAAATATTCAATGACCAGTAAGCCACACTTGCTTAGGTAGATGGAAGGAAAGACAAATTCCATAAGAACACAGAAATTGGTGACATTAAGAAGTTTATTCAATACTTTTACACTCTGAAAGCTACTATAATTCTTGCATGTGCTTAAACATGGAACAGTTGCAGCCTAGGTCACTACAAACCTAAACAAAATTGGCAGAGATCATTTAAAGTAATCTGTATAAACATTATGAAGAATTGTTATTTCACCAGTACGTGGTACTTGCCATTGCTTTAAAGGAATACCCTGTTATGTGGGTTTAATGTTTTTCTAGTCAGGCTCTGGGCATCTCCTATAATTGTTCATTTCTCATGAAGCTCACTAGCAAATGCACCATTTTAAATAATTCAGATATGATCATTTCACTTCCTCCATTGCAGGGGTTTGGTTGTTAATTTTTTTTAACGTTTTACCTAATGTTACTGGACAAGGCCATAGGGATCAAAACTATTCTCAGTAATTTCCCTTAGAAATTGTCCTAGTGTGTCCCAAAGGACTACCAGACAAACAGATGCAGCTCCCTTCTGTACAATTCCCTGAGGAAATGTCACCTCACTCTCCTCTGACTGAGCAACATATACTGCTCTATTTAATTGCTGCATGGAGGTAGATTAAAGTTTAGAGACAGTATCTTGCTCAAGTTCTTTCTAGGGTAGATTTGCCAGCTGAGACTTTTCTGAAGCAACAGAAGCAAGCGTACAGATTCTTGGGTCTGGTGCAAGTACTGCCAAAATCAGCAAAAAGGTTCATTTTTTCATGAAAGTTGTCTGAAAATATGCTATACGCTGTTGGAAGGTGACCGTCATGCGAGACCCCTAACCGCCTTTTGTCGTGCTGTTCTGGGTGTCTGCAGACTGAGCAGCAAGGGCCAGCGGAGCCACCAGGCAGGATATACCGTGTGTGCAGCCGCCGGTCATCAAAGCCAGCCGGCACGGCCGTCCCCACCTGCCTGACCTCTCACTGCTGGGGCTCAGCCCTTCATTGCTGCAGGGAGACTGGAGACCGGCACCCAGCTTTGCCGTGGGGTATTTAGTCACCTCTGGCCAATGCTTGTGATATTCTGCTCTACGAGCTGGTGTTTCACTACACAAATCTAAGCTAAATAACTGATTAAAGTATTGAGGTCATATATTTTAATGAGTTACTAAATATTACCCAAGCCCCAGGCCCAGGAAAAGGAGGCAACCACTTCTGAATTCAGCAGAGAAAATATTTTGCTATCCAAAGACAGATCGGAGAGTCTCATGTAAGGGAAAAATAAGATGGTTCCTGGATATCATGAAACAACTTACCAAAACAAATCAAAGTACTGTCAGGAGCTTTAGAAATCCACCCAAAACATTGAATAATAAATGAGTACATTTATAAAAACTTTAAATCAGTGTCGCATTTAACATAAGTGATCTGTGAAAAGGATAGAGACTTATAAAATCTCTTTTACTCAAGGCTACTTTCAGGGCCCATGGACACTGCCATCTGGAGAAATGCAGTTATCTAGTATATACTGCTAATGTTATTTATAGCATTCTTTTTTGAAATATTCAAAGAAACAAGCTAATCTGTCCTGTAACTTCTCTGACTTCTCAGGGTTGCATCAGAGAATAAAATGGTCCATAAAAAAATCTCTTATAATTTGAAGGTAACCATTCTTCTTAAAAGTTCTCTGAAAACATCTACATGAAATTCAAGAGGTGAAATTGTCCTAGAACAGAACTTCAGGCTATAAAAATAAATCTACATCATAATTATTTTGGGGAACAACTGGCAATTAGGAAATATTAAATTCAAGGACACAGTCAGGCATTTTATGACTTTGCTAAAAGTCAGAAATACGATTTACTTTTTCAGTTTGATTAGGTCATCAGATAAATAGCATAATTAGGAATAATAATAAAAACGTTGAAGTTCAGTAAAAACACCAGCCAACTTGCTCTCACAAAGAGGAAACATATGTGACTTTGAGAAACCCCTACATAAAATGTTTCACGTGCCGCACGCTATCTTTGCTCTTTGTATCCCATCATAGAATCCATAACTCCTAAAAACTTTTTTTCACCAATTACTTCTTTGATTCAGTCATACTCACAGTTTTTTAGTCATAAATTTGCATTTTGGACAGCATTTTTTTGTCAGCCATGACAAGGTCATAAAATCAATTCCAATGAACTGTGCAAAATTAACAGATGAAATGGTGCATTAGGTTTGTTTTCACTACCACGATCATTAAGTACAAGGCTGGCTCATTATGGGGAGACAATGTTTAATCATCCTCCAAATTTTGCAGATGGATTTACGTCTGTGCATATCCTCTTCTGTGATGCTCAATAGCCAGGCACAGTCTGTTCCAACCGTCTGTAAATAGGACCCAGTTCAGCAGGCTGCTCCGATTCAGTGAAGTATTTCAACATGTGCTTGTGTCTTGCTGGCTTCGGAGGAGTTTAAGCCCAGACTTAAAGCTAACAGACCCACACTAAGGCCACAAGGTAACGGGGAGTGGTCTTGTGCATGTACATTGATGCTTTTGTGAGCTGGAGTTTACCATGAGCTACGAGGGCTACGCCGACATGCAGCAATCCTGACAACTGCATCTTGATTAGCGAGTGCTGCTACTGCAAATCAAAGGGTGGGAATAAGAAAAAATGGAACAATCCCCAGAGTATCAAAAAGCAGGAACAAATGGTGAATAGCCATTTTCTTCACAAGATTATAAGACATTCTAAGAAGAATTAAAAATATATATCAGCCTATGCTTACAATTTCCTTGTCACGTTCCTGGCAACGACTTGGGGTTAAATCATGCTTAAGGGAATCATTTTTTGGTCTAATTTCTCAGCTTAATTATTTCCCTCTCAAAGGGATGACGCATGGGGGAGGCACTGCAGCGCTTTGAGGTTCCTTTCCTCAAATGAGACAAATGAGCAATGACGCCCAGGATTTTGCCAGTGGGACTCCGTTCCGGCGTTGCCCTTCAGATTCTTGGCTGAAGAAATCGTGACAAGCATAACCTGGCTTCTCACAAAGAGGAGCCTCAGTGAAGCTAAATCTAGCACCGAAGCTAGTTTTCTAAGCTTTCACTTACTGGTAGCAGATTTAAATGGTGACGTTAGGAAAACTTACATGACTTATCAGACAAAACTGTTAGTTAGTAAAATTCTGCTATTGCTGTTGAAGGTACACAGAGCATGGGATTAGTTTTCTTTATTGGACTACATTATTTACTTTAAAAATATTTTTTCTTTAAATAATCCAGAATGATTATCAAGATTAAAAAGCCTGCTCTCTATCGTTGTGTGCTTGACATCGATCATATCTATTGCACGGCTATGAAGAAGAGCACAGCAGCTGCTTAATGTCATGACAGAAAGAGCACATCTGGTGTATGGTTATGACCGGCTAGAAAGAAGCAACCAGAAAACCCAAGCTGTCCAGAGAACAGAAAACAAACCACAACAATGAGGCAAGAGACTCGGGTTCAGTTTCAGTCCTCAATGGGCCTGGCGCTTTTCAGGTCAGTGGGGTCTAGACAGTGCTCCTATGACATTTGGGCCACGCACCATACAACTGATTGCTTAAATGCAAAAGTTATTTACTGAAAACTAATGCTTTCTTAAGAAAACATTAAGATGAGCCACTCTGTAGGTTTAGAATAAGAGATGATAAAAGGTGAGATAATGACAGTGCATGATGACAGAAAAAAAAAATCAAATATGGAAATACTAAGGGTAGACATCTTCTTTCTGAGAGTTCATGCACACCTGATCAAGGACTCAATATGAAAAGCAATGATTCAGATGAAGTACTACAAGGCCTTTTTACTGGATATTAACTAAGAAATAGACTGACGCATTTTTTACCCAGAAACAAAGGTTGTTTCAGAAACCAGGCTATGATGCAGTTGGAGCTCACTGGAAATTGGGGATCTAGAACAGGCTGTCGCTGGTGGCAGTAAATAAAACAAATATGGGCAGGTGTGGATCAAAGATTATAACTTTTTCCTAAATGAAAAATGTAGGAAAGCCATTCAACAGAGGAGAGCAAACAAATGATACACCATTATTTGTATCCTGTGAGGATCACAGATATGGAACATCCCAATGTAAATACAGAAATCCTAGATGAATGACAGGAAGATGATCCAGGCAACCCTGAAACCAGTACTGTTAATGAGACTTCTTGCTCTCTAAGCCTGCATAAACATAGTGACAGAGCTATGAGGCAAAGCACCTTTCTCCTCAAATTTGTGTTATAAAGAAACAAGTTGTTAGTCTTCATTTCCTCTGATTTTTTAAATATAATCTACGATGTATTAAGAAAAGGAAACTTTAATTGGATTATTTTTCAACACTCCCAAGTAACATGCTTTGGAGGCCTTTTCTACAAGGATAAAATTGAAAGAAATTATTCAAACTTTCTCCAGTTGAGTGATGTTCTAATAGCTCACTGTCTCATCTTTCCCTATATTCTTCCGGAAGGGACAAATACATTTAATTCAGGTTGTAAAACTTACAAAGGCCTGCACCTTTTCTTATTCTGCATTTAAGAAACTTGCAGATTCATAGTCAAGACGTAAATACAAATCAGCCAATATATAAATAATGATGCATTATTATTTTATTATCATTAATAAATAATAGCAACGATAAGAAATTTTGCCTGAGTCAGAAGTCCACAGTTTGACTCCAAGACCGGAGTTTATTCTCTGATGGGAAGAGAACCAGTAATGATGGGCTGATACGGACTACAGCATGAGAGGCATCCATTTCATACTGCTAAGTCCATTTTTCACAGGAGAGTGCTCGGTACAAGAAGTGACCTGGTGCAGGAAAGCCATAGGCTTATGTTGTGTATACCTGTGCTGTACGTTCACTCTTGTGGACGTGCAGAAAAAGCATGACTGCAGAAGTTACATGGAAATAAACACACTTTTCTACTGCCGCTCCCTTTTCCCAGGGAAAAAATGGTATTTTAAAGAGACTTGAAAGCAGGGCTTTTTCATGCTGAGGGCAAATTTACAACAGTCGGAGATTAGTTAATAATGTGGGCATCTGAGAGAAAGGCCTTGTTATTCAGCTACAAATAAAAGTAGGGGATGGGCAACTTCCGTCTGGCTGCAAGTAAATAACGAGAATGATTACCGGACACAGTATAAGCTAGGAGCTGAAAAGAGGATTAATGTGATGTGTTCCAGCAAGACAGCTTTTTTCCCCAAGCTCTAGAAAAGCTACATTAAGAGTAATCTAAGCTTTTATTTCTANCTTCCGTCTGGCTGCGAGTAAATAACGAGAATGATTACCGGACACAGTATAAGCTAGGAGCTGAAAAGAGGATTAATGTGATGTGTTCCAGCAAGACAGCTTTTTTCCCCAAGCTCTAGAAAAGCTACATTAAGAGTAATCTAAGCTTTTATTTCTAACAATGCCAGGAGAAGGTTTCACAGTGAAGAACCCATTTCTTCCATCCTAGAGCGTGCTGAAGGAGCTCGCGTTGCTTCCCCACACAGCACGCTTTGCAAAACAAATTGACAGGTTATTAGATAGGGACAATAACTGGAGTTGTTTCTCAACAACTACCAGATTTAATCATGGGATTTGGAGGCGTACCTACTGTTGTATCAGGGCAGGAGAGCGCTGCCAATTCTATGACTACTCCAGCTGGCAGTGGCACTGTTCAGGGGTGGCACAGGCAGAACTTGCTGTACTTCATGCACTGAGGTGCTGCCAGCTTTTGCATACAAACCCAAAGTGTCAGATGCTGCTTAGGACTTAGAGCGTGACAGTCAGAGGTCAGATGCAGTTGCACAAGTGCGCGTCAAGGCCGAGTACCAAGCGTTTCAAGACAAAAGCCTCTCATTCAACTCCCATGCAATTTTGCTTTGCAAAAATCTGTCCTGCAGGCTTTGTCTGGGGAGCTCAGATTTCACCTAGGGTGCTTCTTTATCACTAATGTTTACAGCAAAATGGCACATATGGGATAGTCAATGAGCCTGCCAGTGAGAGTCAGGCTTCCACCTCAGACCTCCCCCAGCATTGAATGGTTCACCTGGAGAGCATCCAATGCGAAATACTTGTTGAGAAAGAGAATGTGGTTTCCACTGGACAGGTGTCCCCTCCCCAAGATCCACCGTAATTCAGTCCATTTCCACAGATAAAATAACATCTGAAGACCACTGTTTCTCATCACCAAGATCCACTGCATGATGCTGAGGCTGCTGATAGGGCTGCTAGCCCTGATGAAGGTGTGCCATGTATACAGGATGCCATGTAAGAAGCCTGTGAATTGGACATGTTCCCAGGCATACGCATCGTGAAGAGCTTAAAAATTAAGAAAAAGAAGAAGGACTTACTATAAGATGATCAGGGAAGTCTGACCTCTGGGAGTTTTGAACCGAATTCCAAACTCTGACTTGGGACACACTGGTGCAGGACCATAGTTTGGTGACAAGTACAGACAATGTACTTGCACAGAATGAATTTGTTTCCTGCATTCAGAGAGCTTTTTTTAACATAAAGAAAGAAAACTGAACACACCGAGGAGCTTAGAGGAAGCTTGGAGGGGTTTCAAACATTATGTTTGCACATGAGTTCATAGCAAAACACGAAAATAGGTACAATCCATTAGAGCAATAGAGAAAATGGATGTAGGAAGGAAAAGGGGAGGTAAAGGAATACCTATAAAGTTAAGTTGATTCTAAAATTTTACACTAATTTTTGAGATAATAATAAGTACAGGTTGAACGCAAAAGCCTATACTGCAGTAATATCATTCTGTCCACAAAGATCAATATTAAAGACACGGATCCAACAGAACGATCATATCACTAGTGACATAAAACAGAAGCAGTAACTTTGTCTACGTTAGAGGACATGATTTAGCAAAACTAGGCATGAAAGTTGAATGCAGACTGGTCCTAACACGTTCAAAACTCATGGAGAATGTCTTAATCAGATGTTTTATTAGGTTAAATTTCAGTGAATTGTCACGACTTTAAAAAGCAACTCCACTGCCTGATTGTAACAGAAACCAAGTGATCGCTACTGCACCGCTGTCCAGTTTATACAAGTAAATGTCACACTGGAGTCTCAGACAGGCTTATTTCTCAGCGACAACTCTCTTCAGACAGCTTGTTCAGTGCCTCCTTGGAGGAAATGGCAGGTCAAGTTTGAAACTGTTCTAAATACAGCAGTGCAGAAAAAGGCAAAGAAGTGAGGGGAGAAATAAAAACATACATTAGAATGGACTGCTTTCTTGGCTGTTACCAGTGTTAGATCTCCAATGGCATCCAATGATACATCTCAGAAGACACCCTCCCGCACTCTGTGGCTCTCGTACTGTCACGACAACTTGCCACCAAAATTCTGAGGGATGTGTAAGGGAAGGTTTCCTTTCAAACAGTCTTCATGGTTCAACCTTCCTACGCTGTTCTGTATTGTCACCAGAGACGCTGCGATCTGAATCCCTGCACCCATCCAATTTGAAACAGGCACTGACAATTAATTTCCACCAAGGGTTACAAGCCCTTTCATACCTATATTTAGCCTCTTTGTTATAATGTTTTGATAGACCATATGATCTTTAGGCAGCTGAAATAGCCATGATTCTTCCAACTCGTCTGAACAGCACTCATTTGCCCCGATGAGTAATGCGGCAAGGCAGCTTCCTCCGTGTGCCTTTTGCTGCCTCGTGTGTGACTGATGCTGTCAGGCAGAGGAATGTTCCTCATGCACTTCAAGTAAAATTAAAGGGCTTTTACAGAGGATTTCAGCTAACCTCCCACACTAAGCTGCAAATTCTGAAATAAGCTCAACGTCTAAAAATCAAGAGGAATCGAGATGGGGAGCTCGTTAAACAAGCACAACCTGAATGTGAGGTGGGTTTATGGCATGGGGGCTTTTTTTTTCGGTAAACAACTTCTATCACCTATTGCAAATTGACTGTCACAATAACAGAAAGGGATCTTCTGCAAGGAGCTAGGTAGACATTTTAGGAGTAGACTGATTATTTGTGGATGCTGCATTTTGCAATTCTTTATGTTTATGAGTTATTAGCCTAGTTATCTGAGAGATCTGTTATCCTCTCTTAGAAAAACATTAGAAGATGTTACACATAATAACACAATACGCTAACAATCCTAGGTTGCCTACTTTTTGAGAACAATTTTCTTCTCCAAAACATCAACTGAATTTTATAAATGTGGCCATTTTCTTCTTTAAAATGCAAAGATCCTGCTGCTTCGCAAGAGTATATATTCTAAGTCTTCCAAAGCTTAATGCCAGAATTATTCCACCAGGGTCCTGTAATGACTTAACATTATTTAATCATTTCCTGTCGGTTCTGAGTTGTCTTTAGCGCAGCAAAAAAATTGCTTCTGTTCAGGAAGTCTCTTTCATTTGTTTTCATGTGATGGATTTAAAAATGATTAAGGATGGAGGATTAAAAGTGCAGGAATAAGATACTTGGGGCCAGATTCTAATCTTTTTGCACATAGGATTGAGTCCATTGAAATGAAAGTAACTAACATGGGGAAAGCAAATGCTAAAGAAGGACCTGGACTCCAGTGTTCATCAGAAATCCTGGGACAGCATCCAGCACTCCCTGCCTCCATTGGAGCTTTTTCAAATTTCACCTTCCAACATACCTATGAGGTGTTTTTGGCCTGCTGAGGCTGAAAGTCTATAAATGTAAATAGAGAAATTCAATTTGTTGCATCTGAAATGCTTGTTCGCAACAAGGCTCCAACTACTAAATCTTCATCTGGTGCTATGGATTTCTCATTCTCCTTTTGAGCCCCAATAGTATCTAGCAGAGCTTCAAACTTTCCTGAGATCTTCACCCCTAGAAAGCTCTCAGTATCAAGGCCTCTGTGAAATTACTTGCTCTAGATCCTTTGGCTCAGATGCTACCGCTTCTGCTCTTGTGACCTGGAGCTTGTGTTAAGTCCAACAAAGGTCCAACAAAATGTTGTTCGTTGGATGTCAATACATGCAAAACATTAATAAGTAGTCAGGAAATGGGAAGCAGGTCCTTTTAAGTACAGAATATAGCTCAAGAATTGGCTTGCATCCAGTCTAACTCTTACTTCTTCCAACTAATCTTCCCAGCCTTAGTATGAAGCGTTTCTGTTCAGAGCTCCCAAGCATTTTGTTAAAGAATGACAAGATCCTTCTTCTAAAATCAGAAATGCAATTCTACGTCCAACAGAGTTGGTCACCCTGTTTGGACTCCCCTCATACGTAATACATACTTGTGTACATACTGGGTACACCGTCTCCTTAGAGAAGCAGGAGATCATGTTGAGACTTCTTTTAAAAGAGGACTGCCAGCATCTTCCCATGTTTACTGAAATGTTTGGAGGCTTTCCAGTGTGGGTGGCAGCTCAATTGTGCTAGCTAGCAAGCCTTTTACAGAACTTGGCACCACTGCTACTAACATGCAGCGGTATGGAAGAAACATCAGTTAAATGTAATTCAGAAGCCCTGTAAATACTGTACCATGTTGTTTGTAAACAAGCCTCGGCAGGTAGAAAGTTTGGACTGGAGAAGTCATTCTGGGAAACTGGTTACCAGTGAGAAGACCTGGGGAGAAATAATGCGAGTTTCCGAGGGTTTTTTCTCTGTGAACAGGGCCTTTTTCACCCTGCAACTCCTTCCCAGTTCACCGGAAGTAAACGTTTTTTCTTCAGCTGTCCTCCATGCTCTTTTCACTTTCCCTGGCTGCTTTTGCTCTCTGCTCTCCATCCATTCCAGCCTTTATGTCCTCTTTTCCCACCACAAGGCCACTTGGCTACCTTACCACCATCTGCTCCCTCTGCTCTTGTTCCTCTGTCATGCTTCTTGTGGGAGTCTGAGCTGGACTTTGTCTCACCTGGCCTCTGCTGAAAGATACGGGTCTGACTTGAACTCATCATCCACACACCCTCTATAAGCAATGGGGAGACAGGCATTCCAGGAGCACGGGACAGTCCATCGGAAAAGAAGGATCTATCTGAACTCTCAGATTAAAGGCAAATCCCATCCGCAGCAGCTATGGTTCTACCACCTCCCACTCCACCACCTCCTAGCCTGTTGCTACAAAACAACCAAAACTGGCATCAAGAGATACTCCCCTGGGGCCAGTCTCTTGGGCCTCTTTATCTAGCTCTTGAGTTTCATAAACTTCCAGGGACTCGTATTTCCTTAGCAAATTTGTTCTCAATTTATTTGCAGTGAGTGAGGATAATGGGACTGATGGAGAGAAGGATACAGAAAAAGACAAATAAGCAACGTGAATCCCTTTAGGCAACCCAGACAGGAAGTATTTGACTAACTTTTTCTAAGTTACTCCTTACTTTAGCTCTACATTCATCGATACATCTTCATCCATCCATATAAATCTATACTTTATGTATACATCATCTCATATCTCAGCATTGCATGTATTTTTCTGCCTTTTTGACCTCGCAAGTCTCTCCTTTTCTGATAGACATCACAAGCTCTCCCGCAAAGAAATGGTTTTCTTAACACTTTGGGTATGATTAATCTGATTTTAACAGCCATTCTCTCACTCTGCCTTCTTCAGCACATGAAACATAATCTGCTCAAAGTCTTGTAGCCCTTCTTCGCCCACTACTAATCCTTTAACATATATGCTTCAAATGCTGATGCATGTAGAGCCAATAACACCTAACACATTCAGTCTGCTTTCAAAGGGGCACTTTCATCCCGATCTTTGCATTGAACGATTCAAAACCTTGCCATGACACTCAGTTCTGTGGAGGCTGCAGTTTCCCACACCCTCGCTCAGTGCTCTTACTGTGCCCAATTTTGGGTGCCAGAAGGGAACAACACAAATGATCAGATGTCTAAAAAACATGACCTATGAGGAAATATGCATTAGTTGCCCAGTCTGAAAGAAGGCTGAGGGACGACAGGACGTTACTTACATCAGATTAGTGAAAAATGACTGCTGCAATCAGCTCTCCATACCTACTGTGGAGACAACAAGATGTAACAGCCTTCAATTTCAGCAAGGAGCACGTAGGAAAATCGGAACAGATTGCCCGGAGAGCTGTGAAGACACCATCACTGAAGGTGTCTAAGGAAAGATCAGAAGTTTGTCAGAAGCAAAGCAGGTGTACTTGATTCTGTGCCCAGGGATTTGCTAAGCACTCTCTTCTGGTCTCTTCTACTTTATCACTCCATGACTCAAAGATAAACACCTGTTAAGTGACTTCATAGTGCTTTTTCAAATGTCTCTATACAAACCTCATTCATCATAAACCAGAAGAAAAAAGGACCAGTGCTTATCATAAATTGGGATCTCTTCTACCTGTTCAGGCACATTAACCCATACTGTTTGGATCGCATTTCTCTTACTAGCTCACTGGCTGTACTGACCACATTAATGGACAGAAAATCCCCAGCCCTACACTGTACAGTACAAACGGCATTCAAGAAAGGCAGCCATGAGTGGGATGGTAGTTCACCTTGAAGCCAGTCACATACTCTTCCCAAAGAGGGATACAGAGCACGTGGAAGCAGAAAGTCAGTTCCAAACCGCTCCTCAAATGCACTCAGAAGTGCTTGCTGTCCTGCAGGCAAGCCGAGCTTATGGAAGCAAAGATGTTCTTTATATTTTTCTTTCTCATTATCTTTTAACTATTTATTAGAGAAAATGTTATTGTCTAACATGATGCCTGAGTTCAAATTTTGTTGCTGGGCTATTTGTTCTATGAGCCATTTGAGGGAAATTCAGGAAAAAGTAATTACCTTTTTTACCCTAATTTTATTTTTTTTCTTCGAAAATGCAGCAGCAATAGCAGTGCCATAGCAGTGAAGAACTTCTGTGCCCTCAAGCATCTCCATTTTTTCCATCTACCATCATCTGGTCCGATGCAAGGCATTATGTCTCCCTAGCACTTCTGTTTGTTTTTAAGAAGTTTTTATTTTTCAAGCATATAACCAAAACACTGCACCAAAAATGGAGTTGAGAAGAAAAACGTTGTAATTCACTGAAAGCTTTTTATCACTGAGAATAGGACGCAGGCTTTTTGGGACATCTTTCACATTCATATAGACAAAACAAACTGAACTGCTCACAATTAATGATCTTAACTGATATTTCTTACAACACCAAAAGATCCAAGACTCCTACCCTGAGTTTTGGGAACGACCAAGGCTTTTTTGCTTGGCAAAGCTCTGCTGAAGGCTGCCTGGTAGAATGCAGTAAATTAAATCATCCCTCAATTGCCTTGGATGTCAGACGATGCCTTTAGCACTGCAGTAGACTCCTGTAGACACTAAGCTGCTCGCTGGTGGTGGGGAAGTGCTCAGGAGTTTCTGGCACTGCCTCTCTCTCCAGCAGAAGCTCTCTGATCACAGCCCCAGTACGAGGCTTATCCTGATCTTCCTCCTCATGTGTCTGAGCCAGGTCCACTTGACTCATCCGATCTTTTGCTACAGATAATATCCAGCCTTCTGGTGTTACTCCTGTTTCTTCTACTCCATCCCTCCTTTTGTAATAATGAGATGATCTGGAAGAAGAGTGGCTTGGTCTGCCAACCAGCCATGATTACTGGGATGAAACGTGGTTTATCTCCTCTCCATACTAGTCCATATTTCCCGGAGAGAGCTTTCCTTCAGCTGTCTTTGTTTTCTTTTCATGTCTGGCCATCATCTCTGACAGCACCTTGGGTGAGTGAAAACTATAAATGCTGAAGTGATGTTTTTACAGGACAGATAAAATCATCAGTTCAGATTCATCTTTGTTAAAACTAGATAGGACAGGAAAAGAGCTGTTCTGGCACTAACATACCCGATGCTGTTGGGCTACAACAAACAAAGTTTGTGCAAAGCACTGCTAATGCCATCCCTACTGGCCGTTAGCAGTGGATGACCTTCCACACTTCTCTTTTTGTGGTTTATGAACACACTATGCATATCTGTCCTTAAGTGAAGGGGTTTTGTCACTCATTTTGCTTCTTAAAAGCTTGTGTTTAAGTATTTCATTAATGTGGACTACTTTGGCATTAAAAAAGTGAGATGGTCACCTGAAGGAAAGCTGCAATAGAGTAATTTTGGTCCTGAACTGCAGCATATCTGGGTACAAGTACACACTTGGCCACATACGGGCTCTGCTTCTTTGCCTGATACCCCAGGTAGCCAGGAGGCCAGGAGGACCCAGACAGAACTGGCTACATAATACCACTCCGCGTCATGGGACTTAACCTTCCCTACGCTGGCAGGCCCACAGGAGTCAGCATGGAAGAGGAGGCTGTCCTTGCAAAGCACCAACATCAGAAGACTAAGCTGCATGGAATAGCCTCTCGTTTGCCTTATCTATTGACTCCTTTATTAAATGTTCAATGTTCAAGTCTGAGATGGGGATACAAATTGGAAGATAATGGTTTTGAGCTTGCTGTGATTATGCCCAGTCTAGGAAATAAATGGATTGGATTAATGTTATCCATAGAAAAAGATTTCGTTAGAGGACACAGTCCATCACACAACTGGTAACACAAGTCAGTACAGGACTGCTCCACTTCAAGAGAGTCCTGTGAAGACTGGGTGGCTGGGACTCCAACCAGTGTCTGACCAGTTGCTCCAGCAAAAGAGCTAGTGGCATGGCCAACATACATATTCGCCTGTCTCTGAACTATGGGTTTGGTAGTCTGAATTGTTCTGTAAGAGCTTTTATTGTCTTACACTTAACTTGCAGAGCTCTACCATCCATCCCACAACCTACCCTAAGGAACTCTGTCCTTCTTAAATTTCTCTTATTTAATCTCAATCTTGAGTATATCAGCATATACTTTACAGTTCAGACACAACATTTCTACATTAAGGATAAGATTCAAATTAATAATATATTGGATGGAATTTTCTCAGTGAATCAAAATAGCCAAGGGCCAAGTTAATGTTTATTGCTTCTATTTAAGTTCCAGATAATCTTACTCATCTCTTACTTGGGAACAAACACTTCAGCAGGGTGTGGTATGCCCACAGACAGCTTCATTTTTTAAAAAAAAAAGAGGAATTGCATCTAGTCGATGCACTGACATTAAAACATGTATATTGATCTGACCAGAAGTCTACGGACATCTTTTATTTGGATTCCATTAATTTGGGAACCAGACCTTGNAACAGCTTCATTTTTTTTAAAAAAAGAGGAATTGCATCTAGTCAATGCACTGACATTAAAACATGTATATTGATCTGACCAGAAGTCCACGGACATCTTTTATTTGGATTCCATTAATTTGGGAACCAGACCTTGATGAATAAAAAGAGATTTTTTTGTAGTTTGTTACACTTGTTTCCACCCCTGGAGATGAGTTTTCTGCACCGCTTTGTCAGTCTACCTAAATTAGAGAATAGACTCCAGTTAAATTAGAGAATAAATCTAACCACAAATTTCAGGCAAAACCTATTTCAGATTAAGGAAGGTATATAGTATCCTTGAATGCCTCCACATAATTATTGTGGATTTCAATTACAAAGCAATTCAAGTAACTGTAGGGATTGTTTTATAAGGGAAAATTTTAAGGATTAAATACGGCTATCTTGGCAAAATACAGACTAAGTTATTTGTCTTTCAACCACTTCCACAAGAGAAAAATATTGAATGAGTCTGCTCTCAGGAATAGAATGAAGCATGTGCTCATGTGCTTGCAGCTTTGAATCTCAGGATCTAATCCTGCAATTTTTTTATACAAGTATTCTCAGTATAATCAGTAAAAATACATCCTGCTACATGAGTCTTCAGAAATGTATTCACTAGGGACAAAAAAAAAAGGTAGCAGCAAACAAATACTGATGGCTTCGGGAACAACAACGTGGAAGAGGATTTTTAAGAGCTCATGACTAAAGGTTGTTAATAATATTTGATGCATAATAGAACAAACAAGCAAACGTTTAAGTGGAGATAAAGTTCCATTAAAAAGGGGGGAGCTGTACAATCATTTCCCTAACATGATTCTAAATTATATGGCATTTCAATTGTACCAACAGTCATCATATTTTTTTCTGCTGTTGGCGCCTTTAGAAGAAATGCTAACAACCCAGCACTAACTCGGTAAGCAAGACCAGAGTTTTAATAGTAATGTAAGAATAAAAATGGCATTTTTTTTATAAATTGCATGAATTTCAAACCAGCAGAACTTTATGAAAATGAATGAGAATTATTAACATTTTTTTTAGTTTGTGCAACCTGAGGTTTAATACTAAAGAACTGCTTAAAATTTTTATGTTGAAAAAAAAAAAAAGAGCACCTATGACATCTGATTGATGCTATGTGAATGCCTGTGTTCAGAGACCGAAATACCAGAATTCTATCACGAATGATTCCTTTGCAAAGAAAAGGCAGGTTTCAGGTAATAACCTTTTCTTACCCTTCTTCTAATGTCTGCTTAGTAATAAATGGTAACACTTTTGCCTAAACCGGAAAAACAGAAAGAACAAAAGCTAAATTCTGTTCATACCAGATCAACGTATATGGAAGTTCTGAAGCCTACATAATGGCTTTTGTTTGAACTCCTATTTTTGACCGCATAAAATTATGAGCACAATCAAGACAGACTATACCAACTGAGCAGGCTAAACTAAAGGTTTCTAATGCATGTACAGAAATAGCCTCTATATATGTAAATAGCACCTACAGACATACATAAAGCTTTATTCAGGTTTCCTGCATCAGTGTTGACTTCATTAAGTCCTAAAAATAGCCTTGCAAAAGCTTTCTCCTTACAGGAACATAAACATTACTGTGACTGTTCTATTATGGGCAGCGGTAGGCTGGTATACTTGTACGAGCCTAAAAGAAACTGATGGGGCCTTTTAAATTCTTTACTCTAAAGAGTCTAAAACAAATAATTAATTAATGAATGGTTATCTCAAGGAAAATAAAAAATAATAAACAGTTATTTAACCCTTAGAACATCAGAGCTCTCCAGGCTGCCAGCAAAATCAGTGCTTTGGAAAATACATGTTGACATCGACACTACATACTTACTCTCCAAAGGGTTACTTTAAGTATTATTAAGCAAAACTGTCAGCTTGAATGATTGCAGCACTAACAAACAGGTTCTCCTTGGCAGCCAGGAAGCCTTACATTTCATGCCAAGATGACATCTGCCATTTATAATTGCTTGAAAAAACAAAGAATCACCACTACAGTGCTGTAAACTCATGTCTTTTATCTTCTACTCTGATATGCTGCACTTTTTGATTCAGAGCTGTTTACTTTTTATATACACAGAAAGAACCAAGTCTAGAAATGACAAAGATAGACCTTGGCAAGGTGACAGTGACATTTGGTGCTTGCTCTTTTGCTACCATTTGCTACATTTTTAGGCACAAAAAACTCTCAGGATAGAAACTCTCAGTAGGAAACAGTGTCTTTCAGCCAACAAAATGGCCCAATGAACACTGCCTTAGTATACTGGCAACCTAGCCATGATCTAACAAGCTCTGACAACGCATGCAATATTGTCTTGTTTTCCATTTGATGTCTGTTGATCAGAAATAATTCACAAAAACAAGTAATTTGGCCTCAAGTCATTCTAGCAAATTAAAAAGGGCAAGATACCTGGATGTATACATTAAAAATAACTGCTGTGTCTAGAGGAACTGGAAGAAAAGGAAACTTGTCTTTTAAAACCCCTTACGTATCGATGTCTGTGTTCACACCAGCTTTGGAGGCCTCTGCAGTACAGGTGAGAGCTCACTCATGTACAAATTAGAGAACCCGCAGTTGCTTTCTTTCACGCTCACATCTGCCATTAGGTATGAGCATAGATAACGCGTACAGCCCCATGCACATTGCCTTTATGTCTCGTCTCTGTTCTCAGCGTGCAGCTGCCTTGCGTGGAGGAGGACCCAAAAGAACGGTTCTGCCATATCTTTTTGCCATGTGCAGACCTTCATCTGGCTGCTGTACTGCATCGAAGCAGCACATTTATTCTCAAGGATCACAGTGGAGAGCTTATCCTGGTTCTCTGTATGCCACAGATGTATATGATAAACTCACGCTACTTGTCCTAAGAAGTGTTAGGACCAGGCTAGAACAAAGAAGTATGTAATCCATATATAACACATATTTCCACGTAACTTTGCTGAATAACCATGAAATAAAAGTATAATTTCATCCTGGATTTCTCTGTAGTTGCTCGGCTGACGTTGTCTCCACATCTTTCTCTGCTCTGTAATGCAAAGGTTTTTTTTCAATTAAAAACCCTTTCGTGGGTTACCCATGAGCTCAGTGTGATGACATGCGGTGTGACGGGCACGAATGTCTCCATTACACAACTGGTATGGCAGTTTGTTTGAGGCATGACTTCCTCAAGGATAAAAACCTTGCCTGTTGGACTCTAACACTCTGAGACACTGTTACAGAAGTGGTCTTCATAACTATTTTGCTGTCTTCTTCAGCATGGGTTTTTCTGCTCCAAGAAAATCGGAACTATGAATGAACGAGCTTGATATTGACTGTCACTACGCGTTATGTACCTGCTTGTCTGAAACAGACGGGCTGCAGGAAGAACTGCTGATGAAGTTAGAGTCTGAGTGCTCTCCTATTAGGGGATTGCGACCAGCAGAGGTTTAGGTTTGCGACTCTGTCTGGCTGAGAGGTAAACAGCCACCACAGAGGTGGCTACAACTGTTTTCTTTTATTCAGTTCAGTGGTTGCTTTTAACAGAAAGCGCATTAGCTAGTTGGCAAAACGCAGGGGTAATCCTGCTTCCTGTGACTGCAATTCTGTTTTGGAATTACCATAAAAAGCAGCCCCACACTGACTTCTCCAGGATTTTTAATTTAATTGTCAGATCTGAGACCTGATACACTTTCTTGTAGCTTACACACAGATGATAATTCATTTCTATTCCTACTTGATCTCCTAACAGCACAGGATGCGTGAGTGTGATGGGGAGATCTACAGTTGCTGGAAGCTTGTACACAGCCCGGATTCTCATAAAATAATAACAACAAATGAAAAATGCAATAAAAGACATGACATGGCTTTTACTAGCTAAATGTAATTTATAATCCAAAAGCTTCCTTTAATACAAAATGTCATCACAGTAAAGACATGGTTATAAAGCTAATAGCAAATGCAATGAAAGAAAAGAGAATCCAGAGACATATTGTTTAGATCTTGCCGGTAATTTATGTTCCCCCTAGAACTATAGTGCAGAATAAAATTAATATTTGCCTTAGTTTTGCTCATGTCATGGAAAATTAAAATAAAGAAAGATTTAAAAGGGTGATTTTTGGCCCATTTTTTGTGGAAGATCATGCTGGCGTTAGCAAGAGGAGGGATTCAGCTTGGTACCAGCTCATGTCCTGCATAGCTGCCATAACCACAGAAAGTCAGGAGCCAGGTCTTGAGAAGAATGCAAGTGCCTTAAACAGGATTTAGACAGATTTCCGTTATCAAAATCTAAAACAGCAATGCAAAACCTTCCATTTCACAGGCTTCACAGGGAACTGTGCTTGCTAGGCACCCTCCCTTCTTGCACATACCCAGTGCTCCCTCTTTCTGAGCAACTCCTGCAGTGGTGTAGACATCAGGTGACGTACGGAAACAATACACACCAGCACTCCTCAGCTCCCCTGAGCATACCGCACAGCACTGACAATATTTTCTCATGTGAAAAGGGCTCAGACCCATGTCTCCTGCCCCACAGAGCTACTCGCCTGTGGGATGGAGGTGCCGCCGAAATGCTGACATGGTTATGGTGCTGTTTGCTCTTTCTGAAGAGGATACAAGACCTAAGTTTCTGACTCCATGACTACTGACTAGACTAGCCTACAATTTGAAGACTCATCTCCTAAGATTTTTTTAATCAGGAAAAAACCTCTTTTTTTTTCAAAGACCATGCACAGACCCCTCTCCTTAGGGGAGAGGCTTAGACTTTGGCTCCTTCACAGAGAGGCAGCCCTGACTCAGACACAAAAGCTCCAGAGAGGATCATGACCGATGCCAGCGTCCAGGATTTCCTTCTGGTGAGCTCCAAATAATCCCCTGTTCAAAATGGGGACATTTTGGATTGCTTTTCCAGATGTCTTGCTCTCTCTACCAACTCCGTATGGCCATGAGGGACACAAGTCTTTCGGACCTCAGGAGTTTTAGGACGAGTCAAAGTTGTGTAGTCCATTCAGTGGACTAAGCTGAGTACCCAGCCTCCTTAAAATGGATACCCACAGCACCTGCTATGGAGGCAATCTCCTTGGAGGACTTGAGAGGCTTCAGAGCTCATGGGTCATTGATAGAAGTTCTACAATTGTTCGGTGCCTCAGTTTCTCATCTGCGGAAAGAGGTCAGGTATATTTCTCTTCTCCTACTTGTTCTCTGCCTTATCTATTTTGTGCCATGTTGTGAGACTCCTATTCAGTAGAGTGAATTGTGGTACCTCAAACACCACTGACTTTACAGGAACTACCCATCAACTCCTCATCAACGTAAGACAGGGTTACTTACTGTTCATCTGAGGTGAGGCACAGTCTGTTCTTATGGGTTTCAACAGTATTTAACAAAATAAAGACCTAATTTTCATAAGTTCGATTCACGTGATCAAAACACTAACAAACCTTTCGCAAGTTTTTACTCCAGGCGCTCTTTCTGCGCAGTCTATGCACGTGACTAGCCCTTATCACTTTCTACAGGGTCATTTTAACAATTCAGCCTATCAGATTGAATTAACAGATCAATTCTGTGGAGATGCAGATACTCAGGCGCGCTCTAACACAGGCATTTCAAACTGGAGATGTGAGTATCCAGTCAAATTTATATGTCAGCAACATTTGTGCCTTCTGCCAAATCACCGTACAGTTGCAGTTTTGGTACTGCTGCCAAATCACCACACAGTTGCTGGTGTTACACCACTGGCTTGTGCAGCTCTTCGCTGACTTCAGCAGGCACAAAAGTGCTATGGATTGCAGTAGTAAGGAATCTTTAACAGCAGGGGATTAACGAGAAATGTTAGTACTGGATGGTAAATACCTCAATCCACATTTCCCCTTCACAGTCACAGCTTTAGTATTCTGACTTGCCTGGACGTGAAATGTAAATTTTGGAAAACTTCCCAAAAGCAACATACTTTCACTAAGTTGCTCATAAGCAGAAGCGTTTACTATGTTCAGTTATGATCCTCTCAATCGGAGGCTGAACGAGAAATAAATTAGGGCCCTAGCCCTAAGCTATTGCAGATGTGAACTCTAGGAGAACGAAAAGAAACATTTAAAGTTGAGAGGAGTATCTTGGCTCAGAGGTAAACATCAGCCTATAATTTTTGCTTCGGATTTCCGAACAACCACTGTGAACCACGACATCCTGCTCCCCAAATGCTTCTGCTAGTCTCATGTCATAAATATTCTAAGCTGATGGAAGCAGATGTTCATTTTTACATAGAGGTCACATATAGTTTCCCATATAGTGCTTGTCTGCAAGGCAAAATAATCTGATTTGTTATATAAACAGAATTGCATTTTATTGCTCTGTTTTCCTGTCACAGAACTAGAGCTCAGGTACATACAAAGTTGAAAGTTATCTGCCCTAGACATACTCGGGAATAAGATCAGGCTACAACTACGACCCTGTGACATCAGCTAACCTTTTGGAAGCCCCCACAGAATGGGGAAGTAGCAATGAATTTCAGGAAACAGCATTACAAAGCAGGGTTGCAGAAAGATAAACAAGAGAATAACGGTATTTTAAAGCCATTGACTGTCCTTTTTCTTGGTAAGCTAGCTGCAATAATCTCCAACAAAAAGTGTCCCAAATAATAAATGTGAAGAATTGGATGGTACATGGAGTATATGTAATAGGGAGGGGGTGGAAATGCAATTACTGATAACTACTCTGAGACTGTACAGAATGCAGAGCGTAGGCTATTTGGGCACTTTGCCGTGACTCTGAGTTAGCACTAAAGTTTTGCTAGTAAACCATGACAACCACTGTTTTTATTAGGTTCAGCAATGGAAATGTATTAGCTTGCCACACAGCATTAGGATGCAGAGCACTTGAAAATCTGGCATGCTGCTGCAGCCTGAGGGTGGGATGAAATGGCTGGAATGAAGAACTGGTGCTACAGGAAGGAAGGCTGTAACACCTTCAGAGGATTTTTAACACACTGGTCAAATTGCATGAGTTAGCAACGCTGATCTGGTCCCACTCCAAACCTGAAACACCTGCAACTCGTACCTGGGCAGCACAGCATCAGCAGCTCCCTTCTCCTGGTGGCATGTGCACGCAAGCAGAACTGAGTGGCCTGAGCCAGAAACTGCAGCTGGCCCAGGGGCACCAGGCCGGGGGCAAGGGGGTCTACGCTCCTGCCAAGATGCCTGCCCATTGCACCGAGGCTCCATGTTCAGAGGCAGTAGAGTTGATGGTGCTCCTCTAACTCATTCCCTAGTGTGTGATCCCACGGAACAGGGATGCTGGGAGGCCCTGTCTTGTAAGCCAATACATGGACATCTCCACCTCAAGTTCTCTGCATCTCCCCTTCACCCACCCCCCCCAAGGGAACTCACACAGGTTTATCCACCCACCCTGCTAGGTAACTGAAACCACTTGCAGAGCTTCCAGCCTACCTGGAATAGGCAACCTGAACCATTTTCGCCTTTTACCCGTTGGACATCTATGGGTTCTTGCTTCCTACAGAGAACGCCAGATTCCCAGAAGAAAAACTGTTGACAGTAAGTTGCAGAGTGAAATATTTCTCACTGAACCATGCATGAATTAGAAAGTACAGTAACTAGTCTAACATGAAATACTCAGTAAGCCGTATCATGAGAGTTCAATTAGCATATCTCCAGCTGACTGCTGTACAGGAACAGACCTTTTAAGTTGACATGTGTCTATTAGGACAAAATTCACCAATTAAATGACTGTTCTAATTAGAAGCTGAAAAAAATTAGCTACCACAAGCAAACCAATGACCAGCCAACATGTAATTTTGGGGGAGAGTAACCAAAGACGACCCAGTGACTTTTGTAAGCAATACTGAATTCTCAAAAGTTTCTGCAAAGTAGGAGTCAACAGCTCACCTGGGACAAAAGATCAAATATTGCTCCCATTCACTCTTTTCCAAAACAACTGGTAATTCTTTCAAAGTGTTAGAGCCAACCCATCCTTGCAGCAGGGGACAGCTAAATACTCTCCAGCTCCGTTTCTGAACATGATAGCGCTTCCCAAGGGAAGGAGATAGATACTGTCAATCTGTATTTCTGCAGTTCCCCAGACAGAGATGTGCCAGATAAGCTGATCTAACAGCTTGCTATCACAAAAGCAGAGTCCCAGTGCACTCTTTTCCCACCTCTTCTGCTCCTGATTGCAAGCTTCTGCTGTTTCTCTTTACAAGGCCTGGTGCTCACTTGACCTCACCGTGAGCTGATGTCATTCATTATTTTTGGAGGAAACTAGAATAACAGGACAAAAGAAAATGAGCAGCTTTCTTCCAGGCTGGGTAGTTGATTTGGCTCTCCCTAAGATCTGATGAGGGCTATAATAGAAAAAGCAGGATTGTACGGCCCAGAGCAGGGATAGGAGGAGAAGGGGAAGAGGGTCAGAGAGATACGATTGCCCCTTTCAGCAGCAACCAGCCATGAGACCAAATGCCATCAGGTCTCTAGCTGCATGTTCAGAGTCTCTTCAGCCAATAGCTCTGCTTCTGCAGCAGGACTGAAAACCTGCAGCAATTACTGGCTTCATGTACTCCCACTGACCAGGGAACCGCTAACTACCTTTAATTGCTGGCAGTAAGTTCAAGTGTCGGTAATTCCAGAGCAGAGGACCAAGAACAGGTGTCTGCAACAGTAGCTGCAGATGGCTTCACTCCCCCATCCTGGTCTGGGGTGAACCTCTGCTAGCTCAGGCAGTCATGCACGTACGTGCCAAAAGAGGTTTGTGTATAAGTTTGAGAAACATTCTATCATGCTCTCAAAACGCATGGCTCTGTGGCACAGAGGCGAAGTCATCTCTGGCATTCAGCACTCCCAGTACAGCCACTTCTTATTTCATGACTTGCTTGAAATAAGCAATTCACAGTCAAGCTGTGCACACGGTGACAAAGTCTTGTAAAAATTACTTGAAGCACAGTATTCCGTTGCTTTGCGTGGCCAGGGAAGCTGTATGAGCCCAGTCTGGAGTTTATGCCACAGAAGCATGCAGAGGGCAGAGCTTTGTCAGTAGTAGTAAGTGTGTCATCCACCTGCCTGCAGGTAGTGAAGCAAATGCAATTGATTCCAATGATTTCTAAGGACACTTGGACTTGTTACCAGTATCATGCCTGTTACATGCATCCATTTGTGTGCACCCATACGCTGTGAGGTGTTCAGGGTGGGGTGCTCATAAGCGGTTTCTTGCCAAATAAAATCTGCACTGAGATAACTGAGTGCACTGCGTACATATGCCTATTTCAAGTGTTTCCTTAGATTACAAAGGGATCCATTTTACCATCTCACATTAGGAAAAGAACAGATACTCAACTTGAAAAGATAACTGCACTGCTTTTCGTTTCATAGTTTAATTTGGAAGGTGCAATTAAGAAGTTACTGTTTTGCTACATACCACAAACACTATTAAACATAAGTACTGACACTAATTCTGCACTGGAAAGATCTAATAAAGGCATTACACAACTTCCATTGAACAGCGTCATTCCTATTGACTAGTCCACTAACAATGAGGAAATTAAGCCTTGTAACCAGTTACAATCAAGTAACAATATTTAGATCACAATTAATTGGTTAAGGGTGTGGGTAAAACTTTAAAGTGTCATTAAGAATATGGTTTCCATCCAGAAGCGCAAGTTCACTTGTCCAACTGAGGGCCAAACTCAAAATGAAGCAAACCACATGGTTTTTAGGGAAAGATTATTCCAGCAACAATTTCACATAATGAAGACACAAAACAAGGGCTGCCACACAGCAAAGTTTCACCAGATCCAAGAATGCCTTGTATTTAACATTAAGTAAGGTCAGATGCATTCTGAAATGTAAGGTCCTTTCCTTCCGGGCAGACAAGTAAGTGTAATAGCGCATACTTCTCTTAATCGGGATGTGCGTAATCAGGATGGCACCCTATTAGGGTACATCCCAGAGAACATGTTTAGCTTAATGATAGTGAATGGTAATGACAACTGCTTAACTGGGCTAGTATTAGCAAAAATTTCACTTAATGGAATACATGCAGATTGTGTCAGGGGGTTAAGTGGTGTTTAACTAAGTGTGAAATTCTAAGCCCATGTCCCTTAATAAAGAAATTGTCAAATAATGATTAAAAGAAGAAACTGAAATGAACTGTAATGAATAAAATGTGTAGCCTTGTGTTTATAGACAGCACTAGAGTGCTATGTACACAAAAAAATGTACTTCAGAAAAATAACTATTTTTTCCATGCTGAACAGATCGCTGTTTTTCAACTGTTTTCATTATTTGAAGTAACTGATANTGAACTGTAATGAATAAAATGTGCAGCCTTGTGTTTATAGACAGCACTAGAGTGCTATGTACACAAAAAAATGTACTTCAGAAAAATAACTATTTTTTCCATGCTGAACAGATCGCTGTTTTTCAACTGTTTTCATTATTTGAAGTAACTGATAGAGAGTTTTGCAAAATAACTCTTTAGCTGAGGCTAATCTGAAGCAGTTCATTGCAAGGGTTAGCTCTTCTACGTGTGAGTGACTTTACCTGGATGAAGAGACCACATGATAGGCTGATGGTCTTTGGCTGGATGGACATAACGTAGAATTGCGTTCACAATGAGAAAATCTGATACATGAATTTCATTATCTGATGATGCTCTCCAATAATGGCTTAAGACTTAAAGTTCAGTGGATGTTTGTCAGTAAATTCATTTGCCAAGAACCCTCACCACGAGAAATACGCAAATCTGCACCGGCAGGCAAGAGGCACTGTATTTTACAGTTCAGCGGCATTTCACAGAAAACTTTCTAATATTCATTCAAGGGTCATTGCTACCTCATGGCTGAGGTAATGGTTAGGGTCCACAGCAGGGAGAGGGGATCTAGGACTTATCTTCCCCCTACCCTCATCCCCCGCAGGCAGGCACCCAAAGGAGGACCTATAGCTGCTTCCAGTGCCATCACACGTGTGTGCAAGGTATCATCGCCCTCAGTGTAAAGCTGGTCCTGAGCACGCCCCTAAGCCAGAACATCCACTGAAAGGGGAGAAAGCTGGAAACAAACTGTGACTGCTGCATCTGGGGTAGTAGTGATCCAACGCCCTGCCTCATTAACAGGGCTCACAGGGAAGCTGTACCTGAGCCCTTCATCCTACCCAACATAATATTTATATGACTTGGCATCTTTCAGACTTCTTTTATGGCTGCTTCAAAACAGGACAGCTTAATGACGGACAAGAAACAGTTGATAGATGCCCTCATTAATGAAGACTTAGTATACTGTTTCCACTGTGGTATGACTTGCTTTGGTATTTTCGAAAAAGTTGGCATTTGAGATTGGCTGCCGAGTTGAAGACTCAAGATTCCCCAGCAAACGCCCAGATTAATATTATCGGGCTGTGTGAGGGATAGGTTGCAAAGTATGTGGTCCAAATATTTCTTAGCTGAAGTTAGTTGTTCAGCCTGTATTACTGTTCCCATCCACTTTAGAAGTGCTTCTATGTCATACAATTAGTTGCATAGTATAATACATAATCAATCTACACAGGTGAAAGCATATTTTTGGAGACTAAATTCCACGTCTTACTAGTATAGCTGCAATGTTCAAGGACAAACACCCCTGAACATCATAGGCACTCATAGCAGGGGCTAACCTGTAGTAAGGCACCTGTCATGAGACATCGATTCACCTCCTTAATTGAATGACTAAACATCAAACATGCAATATCAAGGCTTGGCCAAATTACCTTTTAAACATCAACATAAATATATGTATGCCGTTTTGGTTTGTTTTTTTTAAATTCCGTGAACATCCTTTGACGAAGAAGGATTTCTGGTAAAAAGTAAATAAAGAGATTGTTAAAGTTACTTAAGAAAAAAAAAAGAGGTTTGCTTTTTTGAGGGTTTTTCTGAATGAATCTTGAAAGTGAGTTTTCTAGTATTTTATATGCCCTAGTTATCATCATTATCAAAGTAAATTGCAACATTATTTATTCATAGGGAATACAAGGCATTTACTTGGATGGGTCCATAAATGCACAGTCTTTGCTATAGAAATCATTTTCACTGATGAATTTGCAGGTTTATGTCAATGCAAATAAAACAGTGGTTGTTGTGCATTACTCCTATTTTTAATCCTTAAATGCATAAACATATGTGGATGAGGTAAAAATGTTTCATTTCAAATCCATCCAAGCCCATTTATTTTATGTGGACTTTCTGATTCTATCAAATTGTAATCAAATTAGGTATAATGATAAATGATATATAAATTACAAAATATATCAAATTACAGCAATGTAGAATGTAATACTTTGATAATGATATATCATCAGTATTACACAGCTTTGAGATAATAATAAAGCAATGCAGTATTGCTGCTTTCATTCATTTGCTTGTTCTTACTTTTGGTTCAGAAAGAAATTGTTTTCTTTATACATTTCATTCTGGTTCAGAACTTGAGAAATTACACTTGATTTGTCTGATTGTTTCTTCAAATTGTACAGCAGCGGTGTTGCTTCTGATTTGCCAAGTGGAAAACCAGGAGATGAGATGAAAAGGCCTAGCTGTGCAACTGCTCCTCATGCAGCAGGAGACGTGGATGTGGCTGATTCATCACTGGGCATTATTTGTCCCTCTGTGCTTAGAGCTTGTGATAGCCCTGGATATGAACACATTGAGCCTCTGACACAAAGCCTGTCTTTTAGTGGGCAGCTGCAAAGACTAAGACTAATAGCTCTGGAGTCTCCAGCTCCCAGTGTTAGCTACGAGAGCAGACATCACAAAAGTGGGAGCTCATTCAGCAATGAAATGCATTTGCTATGCAAAAAATATAAATTATGTATGTGAAAAGTAATGTGGATAATAGAACATTATTGCATAAAACAACCATTCACTGCAAACAAACTTGTGAATCCGTGTGAATCTGATTGCTCCCTCTTCTGTACTTAGTGCATTTTATTGGCCTGACCGAGATAAGAGTACTGCCAATTTTTCTGTGTTACTGTACCCAGAGCATCTTCAAATGTGTGTGGACATTTCACACCCCTACAGTCATATATATGTCCACCAAACTGGATAAACACATCACACCAACAATCAGCTATGGCATGGCTGTACATCGCCACGTTACTCTTCTAAGTGCAAACTCGCAGCAGACAGACTCAGTCTGTCTGATTTTCAACTATACTTTATAAGAACAAGACTTCTTAAGCCTCTGGTAGGTTAAATAGAGTCAAACTATGGATAACCCTGTGGATTATCCAAGCATCCGGTCTATTTTCCCATGACATTTCCTATCATAATAAGCTTCCCCAAAGAAGTAAACAAGATATGTCTCCTTCTGCTCAGACATTTCTAAGGAATATCTTGAACTGTTTCTGGATTGCATGGGGAAAAAAAAAAAAAACAAAATAAAACCAAGGAGGAGACAGGAATGACGGAAAGGCATGCGCATCACAGCTATGCAAACCCTAAAGCCTAGTAATCCACAAGGGTTCTCCTCCACGCTGGTAATCTTTGTTATGTGTTGGCTGAGTTGCTCAATCCTTGGATAAACCAGCCCTAAGACTGTGCCTGTGGAGGCAGGTGCTGCTGGGGAGGCAGGGGAGGGGTGGTTCAGCAGCCGACTCGTAAAGTCTGATTAAGTGATATGCCGCTGGTGAAGTCCTTCAGTGACCTGCCTGCTATTTCTGTGTCTAAGTCATTTGTGAAACAGCCCCAGCATGTGATGCCCTTACTGACGCATGCACACACCAACTGGGCAAGGTGGCTACTGGCTTTTATCTTACAGCTAGAAAAAAGCGTAAGCACACCTATTTCCTCTCTTTTGCTTCTAATCCAAGGATTGAAAAGGTCATGTTAGATTGGAATGGGAGCTTCATTAACAAAATGCAAGAAATGAGAATAAAAGGAAAATTTCAAACTAGCTTTCAGATTCTTTGATTAACTCAAAATAATTTCCTTCCCATAGCAAAATTNCTCTTTTGTTTCTAATCCAAGGATTGAAAAGGTCATGTTAGATTGGAATGGGAGCTTCATTAACAAAATGCAAGAAATGAGAATAAAAGGAAAATTTCAAACTAGCTTTCAGATTCTTTGATTAACTCAAAATAATTTCCTTCCCATAGCAAAATTGTCAGCCCATTTAAGAGAATCAAACTAGCTTCAAACATTGCACTCGATCTCTCTGATTTTTCACTGCTTTCTTGTGTACATTTAAAGGAAATAGACTGACGAAAAAAAACCTATAGAACTGCTAAGATGTCCACACAGCCATGAGGAAAATGTTCTGGGAAGGAGAGGTCAAAAACTTCAGCTAATGACAACTTCTCTCAGTGCCGCTGCAAAAACCTCTCCTTTCATTCTCAGAAACGTGATCTCTTGGACTCCAGATGATTTAGTAGCTTACACTGCTTCATCTTCTCTTTGTGAAGTATTTTTCTATTTTGGTAGTGAAGTTAGAATTCTCTTAGACATAATTAAACCAGGACCTGCACATACAGAGTAATTCTTTAATGAAGATTCTCAAAGTACTGACACAAATTCTTCCCTCAGAAAAAGGGAAAATGAATGCATTTATTGAGTGTTTTTAATTATGCAATGAGATTCCCAACTGGAATTAAATCTGGCAAGGGAGGTTAAGGACAACAAGAAACGCTTCTATGGGTACATTGGCAGCAAAAGGAAGACTAGGGAAAATGTGGGCCCACTGCTGAACGAGGCGGGTGACCTGGTGACACTGGACACAGAGAAGGCAGAGTTACTGAATACCTTCTTTGCTTCAGTGTTCACTGCTAGGACTGGCCCTCAGGACTCCCAGACTCTGGAGATAAGAGAGGAAGCACAGAAAAATGAAGACTTGCCCTTGGTCAATGAGGATTGGGTTAGAGAGCAGCTAGGCAAACTGAACACGCACAAATC